>JAVUPR010000514.1:2860000-3460000 GCA_036785695.1 Gentiana straminea | reverse complement strand
TGGCCATTTTTACGATTACGTAGTCGGGGAAGACGACCTGCTGTGGAAACGTCACCACTGGTGTCGCTCATATGGTGCTACCAACGTCGTCCGTACTAGCGTCTATACCTAAAATTGAAAATAAGGTTTTTGTACTAGGACGTCAGGGTAGGTAGCGTTCCTTGTTGACCTCCAACGTTGGTGTGGCTGACGTCTATACATGAGTACCCTATTAGGTCTTCTGGTGTAGAACGTCAGCTCCAGTGGCGTTGCTAGATCAATATTCTTGACCCACGACCGATTCCTGTGGACATGAAACGTATGGTAAAAATCACATATCTTGCCTGGTAAATACCGAAAGCGCAAAGAAATGGAACTTACGTATCTCATGGCCTAGAAGCTTGCATCGAGCAACTCCAGATCAGAAATTTGAGAAATCTTTTGCGCCGGATTAGTCGTAGAAGGCTAAAAGGTGAGATCAAGCTCGACCTCTCCTTCCTCTCGGGGAACCTTAGACGTTCACTCACCCCTACCTCCCTGATCGGGAGCATCTATTGACGGACCCGACCCGTGCTCAATCCTACTCCTCTTTTGAAGCCTCCCCTTGGCATCCACTCGTCATGATCTGTGGCGAGAGGACCTTCGAATAATAGGCATCTCCAGCTCCTCTTCCTCCCTTTCATCATCATGTACCTCAGGAGCTTCTGAAGAAGAAACATCGATGACAAAGACGTCTGAGCCTTTACCGGAAGAATGAGGTCGTCCTTGAGAATAAGCCACCTGATGAACGGAAAGCTGGAAGTGATGTGGCCGGACAAATAAAAGATGGTGACGCCAACGAGGAGGAAGAGGAGATAGGGTGAGTGGCTGCCATAGAAACCGGTGCAATTGCATGGAAGAAGGAGGTACAGTTCGAAGAAAGAGAGAGTGGATAGCAGGAGGCCCCATCAAGGCATCGTCTTCCAACTCGGAAAACAGACGGACCGTGTGGGCGCCAAGAGAGGACCTCATGGTCCGAGTGGCCAGATCACAACCTGCGCCCTCTCTGTCCGCGACTGTTCCCTCAGTTTGATGCCCTGCCTCCCCTCTTAACGGGGGCTTAAAGGCCGGCCAAGATCCTCACTACAAGAAGAAAAAGTCCATTACTGATGATAATAAAAAATCTAAGGAACAAGGAAGTGGCGGTACTCACAAACATCCCGGCTGTCGCTGCTTAGGAGAACATGGGGATCGGGGCCGGCCTCGGCCAATCGAGCTGCATTGAGCAGCTCGGTAGACTCATGACAATCCTTGCGTTTTGAATATCGTCTACCTAAGTAGAGTTTGGAATAGTCGGACACTCATCTTTTTGCAAAGAGCTAGTCTTCCAACGTCCCAGCCAAAAGCCCCCCCTTTTATTGTAATTTGTTTCTTGAATTTCTTGAAGCTTGTGCATGTTGTCATTAGGAAGAAAGAGCCCCAGATTTGTTAAGACGATTCCCAGCATCGTTAAATGAGAAGGTTGCGTGGTAGAACTGCAGAAGGACAGAGGAGATGATTCACATAAATGAAAATGGGGTTTTTATGTCATTTACATATTACAACCTCCGTCCCATAAAAAGAGTCCACATTTGAAAAAGAAATTGTCTCATAAAAAGTGTCAATTTAGAAAACCAATACACCATTTAATACTATTTTTCCAAACATTTTTCCAAACATACTCATAGCCTAATATTTATTGTTGTATGTTCATTCCATATTCAAAGCAAACATTAATCATAAGATAGGGTATATATGTCTATTACTAATAAAATACAACACATTAATTGAATTTCTTAATATTCCCGCCATGGCGATACCATGGGCCTAGATCTCTTACGATTGATCCACAAAATCTCATACCATTTTATGTATAATAATAATTCAAAAAAGAACACCTAACCGGATCTCCGACCATTGATCCACAACTCGAGTTAGCCGATGATGTTGAAAGAGCGATTTTTGCATCTGTACATACAATGTCACCACCATAATCAGCTATTTCGGGAGAATTAAAGAAATAACATCCGCTATGAATCCAATGTCACCCTCTCTTCCAGGAAGATAAAAGAAAAAAAAAATCCGCCATCAATCTTAGGGCCCGTTTGGATTGAAGGAGATAAATAGAAAGGAAAAGGAAAGATAGTGACAGTAAAGAAAGGAAAGAGGAATGAGAGATTGTGAAGTTTATTTTGAGTGTTTGGATAGAACTAGACGGAAATGAAATAAAGTTTTAAAAGTGTGTTTGGAATGTCTATGGAAAAGAAAGGAAATCACAAGATTATAAATGATTTTCCAATTTTAGACATTATGTTAGTGAGATATTAGTATTAATTTTAAGATTATTTAAGTAATTATATAAAATATTTTTTTTGAAGAGGTAACTATATAAAATATTTTTTAAAAAATATCATTTCCTTCCAAATCTTACTGAAAATGGACAAAAAACAGACAGTCTAATTTCTATTACATCATTTTCTTTGGTCTCCCTCATTCGCCTTTCTTTTCTTTGTCCTATTGACATTCCAAACACCTTAATTAAAATCAGCCCAAGCCATTTCTTTTCTTCTCCTCCATTTTCTTTCGATCCAAACAGGCCCTTAAAGTCGAAACGGATCGTTCCATTGGTCCGAATCCGATCCAAATCATTCTGACGATGCTAAATAAAGCACCAGTGATGTGTCAAGGTTGTTTAGTATCTAGGGGTGAAATAGAAAGGTGAAACAAAGGTGAAAAAGATGGTGCCTTTTATGGAAAGATGGTGGTTTTTATGTTGTACGGCCGGGTTCAAGAATGTATCTTGAATTGCCTACGTATCTCGTTTGGAATCCAGGAATCAAGCCCAACGTAGTTCCCGGATGTATGTATTTATAGGCACATGTCCCTCTTCTCGCCCTACATTAAGGGCGGTTTAGTCTATTGACAAATATAACCTTGGCTTCCCGTCCAAGTTACTCCTTCGACATCGGCTCGATGTACATCGAGATGGTCATGCCAATGTGCAAGCCTTCTACATAATTAACTCATAATGTAAATGATCTTGATCATGTCGAGATGGCTCACCGACTCGACATCCTTGTCATACCTGGACCTCATCCCCATTCCAGCTGGACCACTCGTATAATTCCACGTGGAAGGGTGGCATATCGTATCGTCATAAGCCCCCGTATCCGACGAGGCCTCTTTAAAATGCCGAAGTCGGATCTAAAAATTTAAAAAAGTAATTCGATACGAGGTCCTCTCTTGGCGGGATTTGGGCTAATGTCTCAACTGCCATAGGTCTCCCTAGGGTGACGTCATGCTGCATCAGAATTAAATGGGCACGGGAAGCGAAGCATTTTCATTGGTTGTAGCCCCTTGATATGCGCGATATTTTTATTATAACCGCCCAAAACTGTCCTTTCAAATTCATTTGGAAACTTATCAAGATAAAAGGAGTTCCAAGCCGGTGAAGAGTTTAAATTTGCTCATTCTCATCCATTTTTCCTGCCTCATACAAAATTTGCAAGTAAGCTTTGAACTTCCTCCGTTTCTTTCTTATTTCATTATTTTCTTTGTTTTTCCATTCCCATGTCTGTGAGTGAGAGCGATTCTCAAAATTTAGAAGAGATTGCCGTGTCTGAAGGCGAATCGCAGAAGCAACGGTTTCGAACAATCTAATACATCCGGCCGAAGTTCACCGGAGAAGAAGGAGAGGAGGCTAGGGAGGAAAAAGAATCGACTTCCCGACGTATTACGAAACGTCAAACCGTAATGAAGGGTCGGGGGCATACGGGTGCGTATCCGCTCTAACGGGAGGGAAAGGTCAAGGCTTTATGCCAAAGGTTTGATATTCCGTATTCGTCCGATAGGGTGCTAGTCCCTCGAGGTCAAAACCAATTTGCTTGTGATCCTCCCCCTGGTTTTTGCGCCGTGTATGAAGCGCAATTAAAAGAAGGGTTAAGATATCCTTTCGACCCATGTCTTATCGAAGTACTCCGACACTACCGGATATGTGTTGCCCGCTTGGCCCCAAATGGTATTAGAAGCCTCGGGCTTCGTCTTGGCATGTCGTGTGGCCAAAGTCGAATTCTCGGTGCGCTTGTTCCGACAATATTTTTCGATCCAGGGATTACAAGACGCTGGGTGGTATACCTTTCAGAAACGTCCCTTGGTCCCGGAATTTGTACGGAGGGCCATATCATCTCATGGGGACTGGAAACCGAACTTCTTTTTTATCCGACATGGTCTTGGTGACCTCGACATATACACTTGGCACAAAAGACCTAAAAAATGGCATGATAAGCTTGACTCCGATCCACCCGCGTCGTGTGGAGTGCTGGAACAAGTGCGCCCCGATATTGCAACTCGGAACCTGCACCCTCTATATGCTTATGCCGACCTCGAGACGGCGGGCCCGGGTGCTTATATGGAACTCGATGAAGAAGTTCGGGCTTTGTGTAGACTATCGTTAATTTTATCGAATTGTTATATTTCTTCTTGCTTACTTATTTCCATCTCGATTATATAGTAAAGGTGACCTTTGTTCTTGCAAAGTGGAATATTTCTCGGAGATGGAGTCGTCTACCAAGATGCCTGATCCCAAGAAGGTCGACCCCAAGAAGATACAAGAGCTGGTGGGGACCAAATCGAAAAAACCTGTTTCGGTTTCGATAGTCTCTGGGGGCAAAAAGACTCCGGCTCGAGCACCCACTCCTGCATCGACGTCAAATATTCTTAGGGACCAGCCTGATGATGCACTGGTGGAGAAGCAACTGGGAGAAGGCGCCGACTCGAGGAAACGCTTGAAGACCACCGACACGAGGCATGGCATAGGAAAAGAGGCTCGAAAAATCCCTCACCCAAAAACTATCGATCCGATCCCAGAGACTACAACTTCTGAGTTGGAGATGATGGCCCCTGACGATCTGAACCAATATATTTCCAAGCTCCTCCGAGCTGTAAGACTTCATAATCTATAAATTGTATTTGCCAACGAGTCGATTTAACGTCTCTCTCATTACAGGTTCGTCTTTCCACTGACGTGGCCACGAACGTAATGGATCTCCTTCCTCTCGCTCTCGTGAAAAAGAGGAGACTATAGAGAAGCGAAATCAAAGATCGAGAACCTCGAGGCCCGTGCACGAAAATTGGATGGTCGACGTTTGACCCCGGAGGCCGATTTAGAGGTTTCTCGATTCAATTTGAGCAAAGCAGAAAGCGCTAGCAGATAGGGAGGCGAGTTGACTAGGGTGAAGTCGAGCTCGAGACAAAGGAAGGCCGAGCCGGGCCGGGTGCATCAAAGCACGAGACGACCTACGGATCGAAGTTGACGAGCTTGGCGTCTCGCATGGAGATGGCCAAGAAGGATTTTCTGGCCTCCGACGAGCTTAGAACTGAAATAATGCTATTGATGACTCAGGCCATGAAGGGTGGATTCACCAATGCTTTAAAGGACGTCAAGGAGGCCTTCCCAGAGTTTGAGGTGTCGAGTATCAAACGGGCTCATTTGTACGACGAGGAGTCGATCCCCCGATACGGCCGATACTTCGAGGAGTTCGTATCTCGGGGTTTCACTTCATGAGAAGTATGTTCGACCCGCTCTCGTTCGGGATGGAGAAGAGGACGATGATGTCGACGTGAACCTCGATGATGTCGATCCGGATGCTTCACGCTTAAGCCCCCTAACGCTTAACAAGCTTCATCACTTAACTATTTTGTTCGATATGGTTGTAAACTTTGGATTTTATTTGGTTGTACTTTTCAAACATTTACTTTCTTTGTCTTCGTTTTATTTTTTGTTGACGAATTCGTTCACTTTGGATTTTACTTGATTCTTCTCATCGAATTATCTAACTCGTGATTCTTGCCTTTAATTTATCCTTATTTCGCCGCGACTTTCTTAGGGTGTAGTCATACCGACTTAATTCCCTTTCGATTGGTTAGGGTGCAGTCATATCGACTTGATTCCCTTATGATATGTTAGGGTGTAGTCACATCGACTTGATTCCCTTATGATTATTTAGGGTGTAGTCATATCGACTTAATTCCCTTATGATACGTTGGGGTGTAGTCATATCGACTTAATTCCCTTTCGATTATTTAGGGTGTAGTCATATCGACTTAATTCCCTTTCGATTATTTAGGGTGTAGTCATATCGACTTAATTCCCTTTCGATTATATAGGGTGTAGTCATATCGACTTAATTCCCTTTCTTGTGCGAGGTGTAGTCATATCGACTTAATTCCTCTCTATTCCCCCAAAGTGAAGCATGAGTTCATGACTCATGATACACTTTAGGTATGAGTTGATGTTCGCTTTAGCAGGTTAGGAGTGATAAGCATTAAAACTTTAACGCATCGTTTCGACGGGTACTTGCTATGATGGTTCAAAGAAAATTTCATAAATTGCAAACATAAAGCCTTGATGGTCGATTCGACGCATTACAATCACGAAAACGGAAATGAAAATTACACATAGTACTTTCTAAGATTAGTGGCATGCCGGAGTTCGAGGCACGGTGCTTCCATCCGACCTTCCAAGTTGATACGCTCCTTTAGGATGGACTTTCGGGATCTTGTAAGGGCCTTCCCAATTCGGCTCGAGTTTGCCTATTGGGTCTTGTCTCGCTTGCTTCATTCTTTCTCGGACGAGGTCACCAACTTGGAAATATTTATACTTTACCCGAGCGTTATAGTATTGTGACATCTTCCTTTTATACTCGGCCACTCGATGTGATGCGAGCTCTCTTCTTTCTTCGACATCATCTTTCGCCCGCTTGAGGTTGTTTTCATTTGTCTCGATATTGTAAGCCAAAACCCGAGGTGAAGACAACCCGATCTCTGCTGGTATAACCGCTTCACACCCGTAGGCCATTGCGAAAGGAGTTTCTCGAGTAGCCGCATTGGGTGCAGTTCGATACGACCACAAGATGCTTGGCAACCGTGTCGCCCAATCGCGTCCCTCATCTTCCAATCGCTTCTTCAGACCGAACTTCAACTGTCTGTTGGTCTGCTCGACTTGTCCATTCGACTGAGGTCGAGCCACGGATGTCGTTCTATGTTCGATCTTGAACTCTTTGAGCCAGCTCTGCACCCTTTCATCCAAGAACTGGGTGCCATTGTCTGAGATCAGGTACTTGGGGACTCCAAACCTGCATAAAATATTTTCCCACAAAAACTTTTTGATGGTTGCAGCTCTGATATTAGCAAGGGCTTTAGCCTCAACCCATTTGGTGAAGTAATCGACCGCGACTACAACAAACCTTAAATTTCCAGGGGCTCGAGGCAAAGGCCCTACTATATCGACACCCCACTCGTCGAACGGCCAAACAGACTCGATGACGTTCATCTCTTGAGCTTGCTGATGCGTTATCACATCATGAACCTGACACGCTCTACACTTCATAACCAACTCATTTGCGTCCCTCTCGCATTGAGGGCCGAAAATACCCCGCTAGCCTACATTTCCTCGTCGCATTCGTGCCCCACAATGATTTCCACATACCCCCCGATGTATTTCCTCGAGAAGATATGCTCCCTCTTCTTCCGACGCGCATCGCGTCCGGGCGCTACGAATGACTTCCCGTAAAGAACATAATCAAATAATGCATATCTCGCCGATCGTAATCGTACCTTCCTTGCTTGAAACCTATCCGATGGTAGAATCCCATCTTTAAGATAAGCGGCTATCGGGTCCATCCACGTCGACCCCCGAATGATCGGTTGCACATCAACTTCTTCGTAGCTACGCTCGACAACATTTCTACCAGGACTTTCTTTTTTGATTTGAAATTAGACGCCGCTTTAGATAAGGCATCGCTCGTTTATTCTCGTTCCTCGGTACCCGTTCGATACGAACATTCTTAAATTTTGACATCGGTCCTCGAACCACTTTTAGATAGCTTTTCATGGTTTCCTCTTTAGCCTCATATCCCCCTCGGATGTGATTTACCACGAGCTGTGAGTCGCTGTATACTAGGAGATCCTCGACCCCTAATTTGATTGCCAACTTCAAACCCGTGATCATGGCTTCATATTCCGCTTCGTTGTTAGTGGCTTTGAATTCAAATCGAAGTGCATATGGGAATTCCTCTCCTCTTGGGCTAATCGGCAACAAACCCGCTCCTCGCTCCTTCCTTGCCGGAAGCACCATCAACATAAATGGTCCACCGCCGTTCGATGGTTGCTTTTCTTGTGCAATTTGGATCGAAAATCCTTCGCGATGAAATCGGCTAGTGCTTGGCCTTTGATAGCCGTCCGAGGCGTGAACTCGATATCGTATCCGGCTAACTCAACCACCCATTTGGCCGCCGACCCGATGTCTCGGGCTTCGCCAAAATCGTTTCAAGGGTTGGTTCGTGACTACCACGATCGGGTGTGCTTGAAAATAATGCTTTAATTTCCTCGACGCATGGACTAGGCCCAAAACTAGCTTCTCGGCCGGTGAATACCTTAACTCGCCCCATGCAAGGCTTTGCCGACGAAGTAGATTGGTACCGACCCCGCTCTCGCTTCTCGAATCAATACTTGCGCTTCGCTTCCTCACAAACGGCAAGATACACCAAAAGCTTCTCTCCCTCTCGAGGTGATGCCAAGGTGGGCGGGTTTGACAGTAATTCTTTAAATCTTCAAAAGCCTTTTGGCACCCGTCATCCCACCGGAAGGGACTCGCTTTCTTTAGAATCTTAAAGAATGGTAAGGCCCTTTGTGCCGATATCGATAGGAAACGGTTGAGAGCTGCCATCCGACCCGTTAATCTTTGCACCTCCTTCACACTTCGAGGCACCGGCATGTTTTGGAGGGCCTTGATTTTGTCTCGGGTTTGCGTTAATTCCATCCTTAGATATCATGTACCCCAAGAACTTTCCCGATCGGACTCCGAACGTGCACTTTTTTGGGTTGAGCTTCATGTTAGCGAGCGGAGAACCTCGAACACCTCTCTCGTGTCGATTATAAACTGCTCGAGAGACTTACTCTTAATTAACAAATCGTCTACATAGACTTCCATGCTCCGCCCGATCGCTTTTCGAAAATTTTGTTCATCGCACGCCGGTACGTTGCTCCCGCATTCTTTAAACCAAACGGCATCGTAACGAAACTAAATGTCCCGAAGTCGCTTATAAAAGCCGTCTTTTCCGAATCTCTCGGGGTCCATAAGGATTTGATAGTAGCCACGATACGCATCTAGAAATCCAAAAACTTCGAACCCTAATGTCGAGTCGACAAGTTGGTCGATCTTGGGAAGTGGGTAAGAGTCTTTTGGGCAAGCTTTGTTTAGATCCGTGAAGTCGATGCACATCCTCCAGCTCTCCCATCGGGCTTTTTTACTAAAACTCGGGTTGGCTAACCATTCGGATATACCACTTCTTTAACGATCCCGGCCACCAAAGAACTTGTCGACTTCTTTTTTAATCGCTTCCTTTCTTTCGGTGCTAGACTTCTCTTCTTTTGCTTCACCGGTTTCTTTGTGGGGTCGACATTGAGCTTATGCATAGCAAGGTCACCGAGAGTCCCGGCATGTCGTCGGCTTTCCATGCAAAAACATCTCGAAACTCAACCAGGAGATCGACTAACGTCGAACATCGGGGTGTGGAATCCACTTCCCGACTCGAACTCCCCGGCTTTCCTCTTCTTCCCAAACTCGAACTTCTTCTCGTTGGATCAACCGAAACCCAACTTTTGTCTTCTTCCTCCTCGGGGATTAGCTCTTCAACCAACACTTGACCTACACCCTTTCCTTTAATCGTTACCAGGTTGCAATTCCGGCCACCGCCACATCTCCCCTTACCTCGTGGGTACCATGCCATGTAGGGAATTTCATGCCGTTATGGTAAGTGGAGATCACTTGCTCTCAAATCATAAAGTGCGGGTCGACCCAATATTACGTTATATCCCGAAGGGGCCTTGACTACGACGTACGTCATCTCCATCGTTCGCCCCTTCTCACCATCTCCTACCGTGGTTAACAAGTTGATAGATCCGACGGGATGGATGGCCCGCCCGTAAAACCGAATAGCGGGGTGGACAATGGTGTTATATCTTCATCTTTTAACTTCATTGCCTTGAACGTTGAATAGTATAGGATATTCACGGCACTCCCGCTATCAACACAGACTCTCTTTATTAGCCCTCGACTGATGACGCTTCTATTACTAAACCTTCACTGCGGCCATAAGTACTGGGGACATCGTCTCTGGGTCCATATCCTACCTCTGTTGTGAATTTCAACTTCTTGGCCTCTCTCGACCCGTCCATAACGGGTTGACTTGATCGGGGTCGGTCTAAGTCATGTTCTGCCACAATCGTATTCACACCATATCCGATTCGGTTATCTCCATAAGGATCTCGATTCTGATCTTCCCTTCTATCGTCTCGACGCTCATCTCTCTGATTATCCCTCCTCACGGGCTCAGATGACCTGTCTCTACGCCTTTGATTGCCTCGATTGGGAGATCGATCTCTTCTTCCATGATAATTCTTCCTCTTGTATTCACGACGTCCTTTGGGATCATCCTTTTCCGATCTGTCTACTACCTCGTCGAGTTGTCCTTCTTGGATGCCGGCGTCGATATCTCTTTTCGCATCAAAACATTCTTCCGTATCATGCCCCACGTCCCGATGGTAATCACAATATTTGTGGGTGTTTTTCCTCTTCTCGACATCTTTTGATATCGGTTTTGGGGTCCGAGCAATGTTCTTTTTTATCATGATGGCTAGCACCTCTTTCCGGGATCGATTAAGGGGTATGAAGTCTCTATCTTTCAAATTACCTTTCTTCCCGAGTCGATCCGTAATTGGCGCCGTCATCCGATCGAAAACGCCGGCTTTCCCTTCATTCCTAGGCCGACCTTTGGTCCGGCCGCGGGGGTCGTTCTTCGAGTTGAGACCAAGCGAGATGGTGTGCAAGCGCACTGCCTCCTCACCTTGGCAAAATTTATGGACTATGTTCACACATTCGTCCATGCTTTCGGCATCTTCCTAGATAATTTATCGTATAACTTCATGTTCCTGATCCCCGCAACGAAAAAATTGACTCGAAGTGTCTCATTGAGATTGTGGACTTTCATTGCTTCGAGGTTAAAACGCTTCATATAATCGATAGTTGACTCATTCCTTTCTTGCTTGATGTTAGTCAAATGGGTAGAACTCAGATGAAACTTCTTGTTTCCAATAAACGCGTCGCGAAACTTTTGCCCCAACCGCACGAAGCTAGAAATCGACCCGGGTCTCGCTTGTGGAACCACTCTCGAGCTCGACCTCGTTAATAATGTGTCAAATGCTCGACACTTCATGGCGTCGTTCGCATTCCTTAGCCTCATCATCGATATGTATCGGTATAGATGATCCTCGGGATCCGTTGTGCCGTCATACGGATCCATCTTCGGGGGTTTGAAGGACTCGGGCATCGGGTAACGCTCGATCTCGAAACAAAAAGGCGACTCGAGCCAATCGATGTCTCGATCTTTGCCTACGATACGATTGAACTCGTCTCGTATACTTTCCTCGACCCTTCTTAAAGGCTTCTCTTGCGCGGCCCGCTTCTTGTAGTTGGTGGCACCGACTTCTACCTCGTCTTCGCATTCTTCTCGTATATCCACCAGCCTTCTTCCCTTTGCGTTCTCTAACTCTTTCGGCCCGGTTGATCTAAAGGTTGCCCGTCCGGAAAATCGTGGAGTCCCTTTTCAACAAACACGACGCTACGACACGCTTAAGTGCTTCTTCATCTAACGACGCCAAGTGGTCTGCAACATCCTGCAACTGGGGAGGAAGCTGAGGTTTTTGCGTTTGCACAACTGCAGCCTTAGAACCGGTGGGCTTTTCTAGGACATTCGGTTTTGTTCCCCCGCCGGCTCTGTGTCCGTGTGTTCTTCGTTCGTACATTCTTACCGCTCGCTTTTCTTCTTGTTGACGGCGCCATCGTACTATTCTCTCTAAATCACCAATAGATAGGCCCTCCTTCTACAGCGCCAAATGACGATGCTAAATAAAGCACCAAAGTGATGTGTCGAAGGTTGTTTAGTATCTGCGGGTGAAATAGAAAGGTGAAACAAAGTGAAAAAGATGGTGCCTTTTATGGAAAGATGGTGGTTTTTATGTTGTACGGGCCGGGTTCGAGAATGTATCTTGAATTGCCTACGTATCTGTTTGGAATCCGGGAATCGCCCCAACGTAGTTCCTGGATGTATGTATTTATAGGCACGTCCCTCTTCTCGCCCTACATTAAGGGCGGTTTAGTCTATTGACAAATATAACCTTGGCTTCGTCCAAGTTACTCCTCTCGACATCGGCTCGATGTACATCGAGATGGTCATGCCAATGTGCAAGCCTTCTACATAATTAACTCATAATGTAAATGATCTTGATCATGTCGAGATGGCTCACCGACTCGACATCCTTGTCATACCTGGACCTCATCCCCATTCCAGCTGGACCACTCAGATAATTCCACGTGGAAGGGTGGCATATCGTATCGTCATATTCAAAGAAGCATCTGCAAACACACTCAGTGATGTATGATTTCTGGGTCCAACACAACTCTGAGCAATGGCCGTTGTCTTTGCCAATAACTTGGTTTGATTATTGGAAAAAACAGAAACGTCAAACCGATCGATGCATAAACTTTAGTGATTATTGGGATTTTTGATGTCAAATCCAAAATCCCAAATCACAAAGTTGTTGTTATTAGTACAAAAAAAACTAGGGAATTCAACTGGATTTCAAGCTCGTCGACTGTAAAATTGTTCCCAGAAAGCAGACATGAAATTGCTAAACAAAAGCCCATGAAAACGACAAAGCCGAAATAGGCAGCTATTCCGAAACAGCAAGTTTTAAGACAAGATTCTCGTTTATTGACTTCTTCAGGACTGCTTAAGGTTTCCAGTATGGGGATTTGCAGATCTTCCTGCGACGAATTCATCTTCTTGCGTTATCAGTATGGGAAAAAAGAAAAAAGTTTTGCTCCGGCGAGCCGCCGTAGAGTGTGGGAGAAATAGAATACAGATAGGGGGAGAACTAGGGCTTGAGAATTAGGATAAATCCTAATAAATCTTTTGATTGATTTATTAAAGAAATCTTTTACTTTAGGATTTTTTTGAGGACTTTTATTTAAGGATTGAATCTTTGATTTTTCTCAAAACAAAAAAAAAAAAAGTTCTTTGATTAATTTATGGAAGAAATATTTTAATATTAATTTTTTTATTAATTTTTTAAACTTTATTTTGTCAATACATTATAATGATGGGAGGTTCTATCATGGTGACTCCAACATGGAGAGTCACCCGTGTGGCATTATCTGGACCACACAGTTTCATTCTGCAATGAAATTGTGTGGTTCAGATCATGTCAATGATGGGTGACTCCTTATGTTGGAGTCCTTAGGATAGACTTTCCCTTCTTTTAGGGCACGTTCGGTATAGAGAAAAGTCGAGAAAAGAAAAGTGATGAGAAAAGACCTGAGAAAATAAAAGCTGAGAATAGAAAAGAATAAATTCTCAGCTTGTGTTTGGTATGCAGAGAAAATATGCTGAAAATAGAAATGATTATCTTTTTTTTATGAAATGAGAATTGATAATAAAATAATATAATTTATTCTCACCGAAGCATGTTTGGTTGTCATGAAAAAATGTAATCAAATTTTTTTTTGGGGAAAGAATATAATCATATTTTATGGGTGAAATTTAATTGAGTATATTATTTTTGGAACAAAAAATAAATTTTTTTTGACAAGATAATGGAAAAAAAATGATACGATTATACAAATCATGCTCCTCATACGAGGAAAGATAAGTGGTGGGAAAAACGAATTTTTCTATTCTCTATGAACTTTTCTTTACTGTAGGCTAAGAATCGAAAACAGGGAAAAAAATCACTTTTGGAGAAAAGTTGATGAGTTGAGAAAAGACATTTTTCTTTTCACAAGCAACCAAACGCATCGAAATTGAGAAAAGAAATATAATCTTTTCTTTTCTCATCTCATTTCTCCCTACCAAACACACCCTTATGGAATAACTCACTTAAGAAAGCAAGAATTTCGTTTAACATCATCGGTTTAAAGTCTCAAATGCTGAGAACCTAGCTTTGAGAACAAATTGTGAAGAGGTTGAATAGATTCAAGAGACAAAAAATAAAATAAAATAAAACAATAACTACAAAGTTGAGATGTTGTATTGATATTTATGTAAATGAAAAAAATAATTGATGAGAAATTTTAATGAAGTATTATATTGATAAAGTAATAGTTAAATAGTGTAGTGTTAAATAAAGTTAATTGATTAATATTATTTTATTTGTTAATGGAGAAATGATTGATTAGAGAAATTATAATAAAATAATAAAATTAATATAATAACAATAAATAAGATATTGAAGTGAATAAAATATTGAGTTGGGTACAAATGGATCCAACCCAACCCGAAACCAAACAAGGCCTAATAATCGGTGGTGTGCTCAAGACGAGCTCAATGATTGGTGGTTAAATTAGTAGTAAGAATCCGTCCAATGCTTTTTGTGGTTATGGTTCGAAATCTAATCTCTATGTGTTGTGTGACTATTGATAGGGGTGACCATGGGTCGGTTTGAGCTGGTTCGGTTCGGTTTAGAAAGCGCAAGTTCGGTTTGGGGGCTATACTTTGTAACCTAAACCAAACCAAACTAGAGTCATCCCAATGGTTTGGTTCAAACCGGTTTCGGATTGGATTCAGTTTGGGTTCGGTTTCAACATGCCTGATTTTTTAAAAGAGATACTTTTATGACAAACAAGCAATTCATCTTAATTTTTAAATCTAAAGTGTACGTTGTTGAAAAAAAAAACTTGGTGCAAAGGTTGTTGATCTTTCATGTATTTAGTTGAAAAGATATGTAGAATATGTGATGCATGATTATTCTACAAAACATAATGGACCGGAGATGAAAACAAAAAGATCAGAAGATGTGACAGGAAGCATCGTTATCCATGAAAAGAAATGAGTACAAAAGGGTAATGGTTCAAAACAATATTTGATCATTTAGAACTTTGAAGACCAATGTGCAAGACAAAACATTCACCTAGAGACAATTGAACAAAGTTATACTTTGTCAACAGTGGATTAAAACAATCAGCTACAACAAAAGATGAGAAAAATAATACACAATAACTGAAAGAAGAAACTCATATTTTTTATGTTATATGCTCACTATTTGTTTTACCGAAAGATTCGATAGATTAAGCAAAGAAGAAAACATTCACGATTAAGAATCCATTGATGTAAAACTACAATAAAATTACAAATAGGGGAAAAAAAAGCACATGAACTGATGATGATATCATATTAGAAGGGTCACTAACATAGTGTATGAGGCAAACGATTATAATGGAAGCTGAAATGGAGTAGAGAAATAAGATGTGTCGATATGTTTGATTAATGATGAATGGAATGAGTTGGGTTCAGGGTTATCTTATATGCTTATATATCAATAACAAAAATACGTCTTTTTGTATTAATGATTTCGGTTTGGGTTCGGGTTGGGTTGGGGTAAAATAAAAATAACCAAATCCAAATCATTATTATTCGGTTTGATTTCAAGCCAAACCGATACATTCGGTTTGTTACTGGTTTGGTTTTTTTGGTTTGGTTCGGGATGGTTTTCGGTTCGGATTGGTTTTTCGGTTGTTTTGCTCACCCCTAACTATTGACTAACCATGGATTAAGGACATAATGTTTATGAGCCACAATATGCAAGCATTCCTCTAACGACCACCTTGAGGGATAGTTAGAGCATTCACATCAGTATCTCTTAACAGATTCTCTATTTTACAGACTACAACAACGTTTTTATCTGCTTTATAGAATCTCTACACATTGTCAACTGCATTAGAATCTTTACTGTACAACATTAAAACAACTACACACCATAAAAAATAAGACATATTTTGAAAAAAAAACACACACACACACACACACACACACACACACACATATATATATATATATATATATATATATATATATATATATATATATATATATATATATAAAAATTTACTATATATTCTTACAAAGGATAAATATTTATATTAGACAAATATTACTTTCTATGGATTTTCTAAATATTTATAGAAGATATATACAATGAAATATTTGTCAAAAACAGATTTTTGTCACTACAAGGATATATATATATATATATATATATATATATATATATATATATATATATATATATATATATATATATATATATATTTATTTTTTCAAAAATGTTTGAAAATAGTAAAAAATTGAATCTGTAAATTGTTTCGATTCTTTTGTAGATATATAGTAGGGTGTGCAGAATCTGTTAAATACAGATCGTGTCAACAGATTCTGATGCAGCTGGATCTGGAGAGTTAAAATCTCTAAAATACAGATTTACCATCTCTTACAGATTTTACTACAAATGCTCTTAGTCTAGAATCTTTTGTTTAGTGAAATGATTGTGTGAGTTTGGTTTTGAAGTAATTCTCTTATGTTTTTTTTGTTTAGGAGATCTTATGGTTTTTATTTTTTATTTTTTATTTTTTTATTTTCATAAAAAGTGGAAAGATCCAAAAACTGTATCTTTACAACCAGGGTATCAAACAAAATCTAAAGCAAGATTAATATAAAGGAATTACACATTCCAGGCTAATCTCAAATTCTTCACTCACTGCACCACTTGTGATAACAACACAATAATGGGTGGGTGGTCTGCCTGTGGATTATGATACAACTTATTTCTTCGATGCCAAAGTGTGTAGACCACTTCTCTGTAAGTATAATCCCAAGATAGGGGGTCAATTTTGCTGTGGATATTCTGTGCAATCCAAATCTTCACATTTTGTTGTCCAAAAAAGTCAAGCCAACGAGCTCTTGGTAGAATGTTTTTCCAGAGCTGATTAGCAAATCTGCAGTCCCTAAGAGCGTGGAGTGGGGATTCTGCTGATTGTTTGCAAATACTGCATACGTTGGTATTACTAACATGTCGTCTAAATAGCAACTCTGCAGTTGGTAGTGATTCGTGAGCAAGCTGCCACAGAACAAAATTAAGTCTCCCTGGTCCTAAGATCTTATGTTTTTTAACGTAAATGTTATTTCACATACTGTGTTGCTTGTGGCAAGTATTTTTGCACCAATAAATGCGCATAACCAGTTTTGAAGGTCGTACTACTGGTTAGTTTTCGTTTTTTTTTTCCTTCTTAAAGCTTTCGGTATCCGGAACCCACTAATCCGACTAATTCAAAGTCCGACTCATGTCATGCCTGCAGAGTCTGACTCTTAGTTTTCGTGCTTGTTTTCTTTTGTATAGTACAATTTTCACTCAACAATACTCCTTCCGTTCCTAATTAAATGTTGTAGTTGTCAAAATCAAATTTTTCTTTCTATATGTCGTAGTTACATTTCAAATACATATTTTAATATCTTTTTCCGCTTTTCAATACTACTTTTCAACTTTCTAGGCTCATTCAACCAATCAATCTTTCATATTCATTACATCATTTCAAGATTTTTTTTTAAATACTTATTTTCCTAATCTGCGTGTTTTTCTTAAACACGACGTATAATTAGGAACGGAGGAAGTAATCTAAAACAATTGTGATAATTTTCATTAATACACACGTGACACAGATCCGACGGCTGAGTTTAATAAGGACTCCACGCATCAGAATTGCCCCTCTAATAGTACGTGTATTCATAAGTACACATCTGAGTGAAGTGACCTATAACTTTCTCTCTCAAAAGTTTTCTCTCTGCCCGCTCTCTAAAATTCAGCGCCACTTATCTTCTCTTTCCTCCTTTTCCGGCACCAGCAGCCGAAAGGCGCCGGTGCTGGTTGCTATTTTCAACGTTTTGCTAGGTGTTTATGGTGTTATTTCATCCATTTCGCTCAGATCTTTATTTCGTTTTTCTTTCCTCCGCATTTTGTTGCTCATATGTGGTGCTGCCTACCTCTTCTGATGGGGACAACGGCAGTTTTGGCCGGAAATAGTCTCAACTCTTCCATCTTAGTCTTCAAATGGTGTTCTTGGGTGGTGGTTGGAGGAGTGAGGATTTTTCCGGTAATGGCCTGTTGTTTTTGGCCATTAATGCTACAATTTTGGGCTTCCTTGTTTTCCACCGGAATAACATGAAGCTGGCCAGAGGCGATGTTTCAATCGCGGCGTGGTGGCTCATGGTATTGGAGGTCAGTCTTTGAACCCAGTTGTTAAAAAAAATCAGAATACACAAACGAAAAACTCTGAAACTGTTTTATTGAATTGATGATACAATATATAGCAGAGAAAAATGATAACAACCTGATCCAAAATAAATAATTCTAAAGCTAAAATATTTATTTAAATAAAATAGAAAGATAAATAATTTATTCTAATCAAATCTATCATATCTTTCTTTTGAATATCATCGTCTTATCTTTCCTTGAACCACTTTTATCCACCTTTATTTATTCCTTTATTAGTTGTCAGTGCATATCCAATGTGCTAGGATATGTTTGTCTTTTCCCGCTGATGGCACTAGTGGCGGCGGTGGTGTTGGTGGCATGCATGCCTCCTACAATGGAGATTTTCTTGTGTTCTGGGGTTTTGGCAGGTGTTTTTCGTCCTTCTTTTCTCGGATGGTCTCGGTTCTCGTCAGACTCATCTGTCATTACAGATGCTGCTGGTTGGTGGTTGTTTTTTTGTTTCGGTTATGGACATATCTATGTAGACGCAGACGTATGATCTTATATAAGGGGGCAATACAAAATTTAAAGAGGCAAATACAAAAATTAAAAAAGGGTAAACAAATTAGTATATTTTTTTCAAATCAGGAAAGAGCAGTTGTTCCCCTTAATTGTATGTGGGTCCGCTATTGTACTATGATGACGGATTATTTTCATTTGATTATCTTATCAAATTGAGTTCTCTATAAGGAGACATAATTTGGTCTTACCCCAATATTGTTTTTCCTTTGTTCTGTTAGTAGAATAAGGTCCAAATAGCAGGCTGGTAATTTTCCAGGTTTATCTGCGTTGTACCGATGATTATCCAGTCGTAATTATTGTATTTCTTGCTTTTAGTTTATATAAAATTATCGTTTAGAAAAAAAAGGATAAAGACAAAAATATCATTTTGATAACTATCACGATTCCTCAAAAAAATAAAAATAAAAATAAAAAGGAAAGTATCACGATTTTTTAAGATTATTCTTCAGTGGAAAGTATGTCTTCAAACAATAGGATATTATAGTTTTCCCTTTCAAAGACTTGTATTTTAATTTTCATATATATATATTGATATTTTACAGGATGCAAAGGGGGAGAAAATATAGAATTAGGTTGCCGAATCCCCCATATATATATATATATATATATTTTCAGGTCGTGTCAAATCTGATTTTGTACTCAACACTAAAACACGTGGAAAATTGCATTTTGGAGTATATATGGTTACACGTGGGGTATAAATGGTTAAGTTAAATAAAAATGGAAATCGCATGTGGTTTGCACGAGCTTCTCTTCAAAATTTGCACGTGTTACTTAGAAAAATATCAACCCTAACACAACATAAAAATAAATACAAATTCTTACATAGACCTGATTTATATTTTCTTCGGGATGAAACAGAGTCGTGAAATAAATATGATTTATAAAAAAATAATACTCCTCATTGCCTGGTTATATGTCGCATTTACAGAAAATAACTTTTACTTTATGTATAAACCTGATCACTTTTGAATTGAAGGTTAGTCATTTTTTAAATAAATTTAGTTAATTACTTTTTTTCAAATGAGACATATAATTAAGAACGGATGGAGTAATATTTAATATTATAAACACAGTCGTGAAAGAATGGAGTTTCTAAAAATGGAAAAGTTGTCATTATAAACACAGTCGTGAAGGAATGGTGGAGTTTCTAAAAATGGAAAAGTTGTCGCCTAATCAATGGACGATGAGATCATATTATAATATTTATACGGTCAACCAATAAAAAGGAAGCGCAATATCATATACAGTACCTTGAGTTCAGTGGCAATCCAGTAATTTTTCTCAACGAGAGCATCGTAACAAAATTGATGATCCACCGACGTCATAAATGATATTTTTGTATTTTTCAACAACAAAATTACATTATTTGTATAATTTTTTTTATATTTTTCAACAACAAAATTACATCATTTGTATAAAAGAAATCTAAAAAAATTCTCGAATCCGAGTAAAGTGCCCGTTGCCGTCGTTTGTCACTACCCATACTATTTGTCAAGGGTGCCCTTGGGGGTGGCCAACGGCCACGGCATTGGCGGATCTAGAAATTTTATCCAGCGGGATCCGTAAATATTTAACACAATAAATATTCTTTTCACGGGGTACGAAATATTTTTCTATAGGTAAAATGTAGAGTATTTCTATTTTTAACGGGGTCCGCGAACCCCCTACTAAAGGGTAGATCCGCCCCTGGCCCACGGCCTTCTCAAAATCGATGATTTTAAGGGTTTTGTCAATTTTTTTACCCAATAACATATATATTTTGTATTTTTACATTAAGTTTCAATAATTTATCAAATAACAAGGTATTACCTTGTGGTGAGCAATATAGTGTAACCAATTAAGTAACCAGGTTTTTTTTTTTGGACAGGGATGCCCCTGCTATTTGTACATGCACATTAAAACAATTGGTAGTAAATGTGCTACTGTATTTCCTGATACATTCAAGAGTGTGGACAATCTCTCCAACACCCCCTCGTACCTACTATTTGTACATGCACATTAAAACAATTGGTAGTAAATGTACTACTGTATTTCCTTATACATTCAAAAATGTAGGCAATCTCTCCCAACACCTCCTCGTACCCATACTATTTGTACATTCACATTAAAACAATTGGTAGTAATATTTCATTATACATTCAAGAGTGTTGACAGTCTCTCCCAACACCCTCTCGAGTGCGGACAATCTGTCCCAACACTTGCACAATTTTTCATTCAAGAGTGTGGACAATCTATCTCAACACCCCATCAATTGTGGACAATCTCTCCCAACACTTACACAATTTTTTTTTATAAATAATATTCCAACCAGGGTTCAATCTTTTGATCTCTGGCTCCGATATCATGTTAAGATCAAGCGCTTACCGTTGTACTAAAACCAATTGATGGTAGTAAATGTGTTACTATATTTCCTTATACATTCAAGAGTGTGTCAATCTCTCCCTACAAAAGAATCATAGAAGCATCAAGGTAGTCTCACATGACATCATATCAACGTTGCAAAACATCGTGTAAAGGGAGAAGTTCTTGTGCGGTTACTTCATAATGTAGAATAACACATATGGTTTAATCTGGACCACGCATTTTCATTCTGTAATGAAACTGTGTAGTCTAGATTAAGCCACGTGAGTTACTCCACGTTAAGCAGTAACCGTGTAAGAATTTCACGTGTAGTCGTTTGACATCATATCTACATCACATGTCATTCAAAACGACATTGTTTTGACAAAAATAGAGAAACTTCGTGCAATGGGCCTTGAAATAACGTCGTTTGACATCAAATCTACGTCACCTGTCATTCAAAACAATGTTATTTTAAAAAAATACAGATGTCATTTTTTTGAGTGGAAAATACAGATAACATAAAAATAAAAAATAGAAAGTAGAACCCCAACCATTCCCAACCCATCCTATCGTCATTGAAGGATGTAAATCGAGTCACGTACCTTAGGTATTCACATCAGAAGCTCTATATGATGTTATATCCTTAAAATAAAGATAAAAGTGGATTCTCAAATAGTTCCTCACCAGAAGCCTCATCCCTATTTATTTTTAGGGTCAATGAATAATGTATTCCCATTTGTGGAGCACTATCCCTATTTTAATGATATTTGATATAAAGATAGAGATAAAGATGCTGCTGTGGAGTGTTTTGAATTAAGATCATGTAAAATAGAGATATATATTATTTTATATTATTTTAGAGATAAAAAATAAGGTTTATGATATGAATGCCCTTAATAATTCAATTTACTCAGACTACCTTTAATAACTTTTATTTAAAGAAGACGCTTCATACATAAATCGAACTCCCACACTTTAAGTAAGCTACATTGTCGTTGTAATGCCTAAACTCTATGAACATCAAGCTATACATATGTGATTCTATTATAATACACATCGTGTATTCATCGGTTGAGCCGTGGCGGTACAAATGAACCTTTTTTTTTAGTATTATTTTATTTTAATATGGTAGCTACATATCAATTCCTACTTTTTCTCTCTAAAACGATGAGAGTATAATAACTAGCTAAGTGTAAATACAAAAGGCGTTGAGGCTTCTGGTTAAGGTAGGCTTGAAGATGGCAATGGCCGCCCTCAACCTCAAGTTCCTCAACCTCTTCAAAGCTTTTCCTCTGCTATTCATCTTCTCAGGTTCTTCGTCTAACTATATTCTCTCATAATTTCCTTTTTCTCTCAACTTTATACGTATTCTTCTTGATGAAGCAAAGCGAAACTTTCTTTTGTTCAATTCATTTAGTTTTCTGTAACGGTTTAGCTGATCAATCCATATTTTGAAGGTAGAAAAGTGGAATTCTTTTGTTTCTTCAGCAATTTTTTTGCTCAATTGCGTTTTTGTCGTTATCTCTTTTTGTGCTCTGCTAGCTAGCTAGCTAGGTGTGTACTTTTAATGAGTCTTTTTTTTTCTTCCAAATTTTAATGATTCTACCATGAATTTTCATTATTGATGAATTTCATGAGTTTAATGTTTAAATTTCTTGAGATTAGTTGTAGTTCTGGTGTTCATTCAGAGAAACAGATTACTGTTCATTCTGAAATGACTTTTTATACAACGTTCTGTGGAGTCTGTTGTTTTTAGGCTTTTTTGTTTTTGTTTGGCACTGACAGTGTGTATTATCTTGTTGAAATTATGTTCAGATTTGTTTGTGAATGTTGTCGGCGTTGGGGTTGGGATTAACTATGGTCAGATTGCTAATAATCTTCCATCACCATCCCACGTAGCGTTTATGCTTCAATCGGTTAACATTAGCAGAGTGAAGCTCTATGATGCGAATCCAAACGTATTGAAGGCATTCTCAAATTCGAATATCGAGTTTATATTAGGACTTGGGAATGAGTATCTTCAAAGAATGTCTTCAGATCCTTCTCAAGCTCAAACTTGGATTCAGCAAAATGTTCAGCCTTACCTTTCTTCAACAAGGATAACTTGTATCACCGTTGGAAACGAGGTCTTAACCGGAAACGATAATCAGATGAACTCTTACCTTCTCCCTACAATGCAAAATTTCCATACTGCCCTTTCGAATCTTGGCCTAAGCAAAGCGGTTTATGTAACAACGGCTCATTCTTATGGTGTATTAAGTAGCTCGTTTCCTCCGTCTTCAGGAGCATTCAGACAAGATCTTTCTGAATATATTTTGCCTATTCTCAATTTCCATTCACAAACAGGCTCACCGTTTCTTATAAACGCGTATCCCTTTTTCGCGTACAAGGATAATCCAGGACAGGTATCTTTGGACTATGTTTTATTCCAGCCAAACCCGGGGCTTAAGGATCCGGTCACTAGTTTGACCTATGATAACATGTTCTATGCGCAAATAGATGCTGTGTATTCAGCTATAAAAGCAACGGGCCATACGAACATTCAAATCAAGATATCAGAAACCGGTTGGCCTTCGAAGGGGGACCCTAATGAGGCAGGCGCTACTCCACAGAACGCTGCATTGTATAACGGTAATCTACTGCGTAGAATACAGCAGAATCAAGGGACTCCTGCAAAACCATCTGTACCTATTGATGTATACGTGTTTGCGCTTTTTAACGAGGATTTGAAGACTGGTCCAGCATCAGAGAGAAACTATGGCCTATACTATCCAGATGGTACTCCGGTTTATGATATCGGGTTGGAAGGATATGTTCAACAACAGGTATTTCTTCCACATATGGACTACTCAGCTTCAGGGAAAAAGAAAACTGTAAGTATCATCATTTTCCTGCAGTATAAAATACCATCTTTTTTTCAACTTAGGGTGTCTGTAGTGACACCACAGTACCATTGACTTTTGCATAGTCAGATTCTAGAGCTGAGAATTGACTTTCACACGACTGTGGTGGCACTAAAGGCGGCCTTCAACTTAACAAATTGTTTCATCTGATCCTGCAAATGTTGTTATTTTGCAGATCGTGTCGGTGTTAGTAGCTCTTCTGCTTGCATCTATGGTGTCTTGGCTATAGTGTTGAATTAAAAAGCAGAAAGCAAAAGATATTGAGGTAGAGGAGCCTTGAATTACCTCAGATTTTTGTCCCATTTATTTATATATATATATGTATTCACATAAATAACTCTTTAGAGGTAGAATATGTAATATATCATTCTTGAATTTATTGGTTTTACCTATGGGAACTTATAAGTATATTGTTTGTATTGCTCGGTTACCATTCGTTGTTATAATTGATCGATTACACATACGATATACATTCTTGTACATAATCTTGCATTTTTTGATCTTTGAACAATTAGTTTGGGGTGGAAATCATTGCCATTGTCAATAAAGTAATTGCTTCAAGTATGTATAATAACTGCACTCTCTTTAGTAGATTTGTGGTTCTTCCTACATGCATATTATTATTGATATCTGAACAGTGATAGTTCCACGACAAAATACACAACATACTTCTACATCATTTATTATGTTGTGGGACCTATTGATTTATCTGAATCCCACAATGATCAGAGGTGTAAGAGTGTGTGATTCTTGAAACCTTGTAATCCTTGGATACTTATAATTGGGCAATTGTTTGTTGATTTATATATGGTGGGGGGTCTCCATCATACATCTCCCTTTATATGTACTTTCATTTATTCTTTATATCAATATCCCTCTTAATTGCATTTCTACATCTCTCACTAGGTACTTGGTATATCGGCTTATCGGTTAGGTTTTGAAAATTTATCTTTGTGCAGCGAAGACGACCAGGTTTGAGTCCGTCGGGGCTTAATTAGTGTGTGTTAAACCTTTCGTATCCGAAAAAAAAAAAAAAAAAAAAAAATCTCTCACTAATACAAGATTCAATATGGCTTCTATCTGAAAAGAAGGCCACCTACTTAATTTGGTCCAAAAAACTTTTAATGATACATGTAATTTGAAATTGGTTGTTGGATTATTCTTTGCCCACCTAAATGTTTCCCTTTATCTTTTTATACATTTCTTGAGTATTATAATGAGATAGAATTGCCTACAAAAAAAAACCTCCGGTGCACCACACCACACGTGCTCTATAGTAGAATCGACCATATAAAAGTCGATTCTAGAGCCAAGAATCAAAAGTCCTATGATCGATTAAGAATCGACTGTACGGGAAGCCGAATATCGGCTCTATACATCGAATTTTACAAGGTTGATTATGTGTGAAACGTTGTGATGCAACAGATACGACGGTGGTCTGATAGCCCCTTAAAAACAATGTGATTGAAGAGAAATGATTAAAATAGACATTATTCTCTATGATGACACTTTTGATATATATAAAAAGGATGGAATAATTTGATGCCAAAGAAAACCTACAAAGGAGCTATGAATGATGCTTGAATTTCACACTTGCTTTAGTGGCCTATCACCATAATATTGAAAACCTTTTTAACTTTACAAGGACATGATCATCTAAAAAATAATAGGACAGGGTTGAAAATTTTTATTTATTTTATTTATTTGTCAAAAGGGGATCATTTATATATAAATTAAAACAACCAAAACGACTAGTGGTCAGTGATGAGCTAGACTATTACTTGGTATGGAGACCAATGTTTGAACCTCGTTAGGGGCCAAAAAAAAAACAACAAACAAAACTATTTGAGAATGCTTAGAGATGTCACCGGTTCGATTCTCCTCTGAGACATCATGTCGAAAGAGCTCTTGGCCAGACCTTACTCCTGAATAAGAGTCAGACTCTGCAGACACGACATAGGCCGAACTCCGAATTAGTCGGAGGAGTGGTTCTCCCCAATTTAACCTTTCTTTCTAAACCTTTCCATCAGCTACTGTTTTCACGACATTGCACAATGTAAACGTATACGCATTTTCTTTCTAGTTTTACATTACTAGATGTAGAACATAATAATGGGAAAATGAACAATGGATAGAAGCAGAAGGTACCCGGCCGTCCGTCGGAAAAAGAATGTCTGAATATATCTCGAACAAATTGCTTGCCTTTGAGCTAATCTGCATATTTACACTTTCGGAAGAGGCATGTTTTGTATCATTATTGGGGGAGGATCCCCTACGGTACTTGTGGGGCGGTACATCATCCGGTGCTGAATACTGACCATATATTTTCCTTTTTTTAATTTTTTTTTTTAGTACCTAATTGTTTTTTTTTCCTTTTTATTTCTTATGCACCAAAACATTAAACACATGTCTAACGACACAAACGGATACGGCGACACACTTATTTTCAAATTTTAAAAACTCGACACATCAAAAATAAAAAATTTATGTTCATGAGTGCAAACATCATTTCATGTGCCTTATATAAAATATTAATTAGTATTATTTAAGTCAACCGATACGTGTCAAATTCGTGTCGTGTTAGAAAAGTGTCGAACATTACGCACGACACTCAAATTGAATGTCGGTGCTTCCTAAATCAAAAGTAAACTATGTCGTTTATTAACCTCTATAAAGAGAAATCACAATTGAAACCCGATTCCTTCAAATTTTTTTTAGTAAATTTTGCCCGATCCTTAAAAAAATTAAAAAGCGCTAATGTTGTTGAATTAACAACACTTATCACTTAACCTAAATATATTAAGTTACATCGAAATATGTTTAATAATGACTTCGTATAACCACTTCATATTAAGTGTGTCTAAATTTTCTTAACATGTCTTTAATGATGCGATTATGACTTAATGAAATAAATGGTTTATGTTTCTTTATGTTTTATTTACTGAAAAACCTAATATATATATAATCTAATTTAATATGTGTTGTTGATGTGTCGTGTTTTTAGAAATTTGAAATTGAGTGTGTCCTCGCGTCACACGATATATCCGTTTTTGTATCAATGTTTTATAGATTTTGATATATAAAAAAAAAAAAAAAGAAAAAGAAAATGGATCCGGCGTTTTACTATACACACAAAAAAAAATGGCTGAGATGTATTGTAAGTTTGTAACTGACGTATCACCACTACAATTATAATTATAATTTTAAAGTATTATATCTTATTTAACTTATCAACATTTACAAAATATAATTGTTTCATCATTTTTAAAATTCAAAAATTAGTGTGTCTCCGTATCCATGCTGTGTCGTTAGACACGTGTTTAATGTTTTGGTGCAAAAGAAAGAAAAAGGAAAAAAAAAAAAATTGGGTGAA
Source organism: Gentiana straminea (assembly GCA_036785695.1). Lineage (NCBI taxonomy): Eukaryota > Viridiplantae > Streptophyta > Magnoliopsida > Gentianales > Gentianaceae > Gentiana > Gentiana straminea. Next base: position 3,432,664 of record JAVUPR010000514.1, on the reverse strand, counting down.
CAATTTCTTAGAACAAAAACACAACAACAAAAAAAAAAAAAAAAAAAAAAAAAAGGAAAAGACGTGGTCAGTATTCAACACCGGATGATGTACCGCGGCTACCGCCCCCACAAGTACCGTAGTGGGGTCCCCCCCAATTCCATGTCACCTTCCACTTACGAATAAGTTTATATTTTTTTTAAATCGGTTTTACTTTTGAACTATTTTTAGAACACACCTATCGTGGAAAAGGAAAAACGATTTTAAAAAAAACAAAATTAAGTATAATAAAAATGATTTTTAGCATGGTGTTTAAATAAATTCAATATTAAGTACACATTCTTTTTATATATATTTTTTTTGAATACTCCCCCGTTCCATAATATAAGGTTTTTTATCATTTCACACAGTTTAAGAAAATTTAATAAATGAGTTACTTTTTAATATTTCAATGTAAAATATCGTATTTTTTTTTCAAGAACGGGCTAATAATAGTACATTGTTTAAGTGAAAATGAAAACAATACATTTAATATTGTATTGTTTTGTGAGAAAGACTTATATTTTAGAATAACATTAAAAAAAGAGATAAATAGCCAAAAGTCCTTTTTTGACACAAAATAAATAAATAGGACATACTCATTTTTTTAGTTGCAAAAAGGACAAATAATTTCAGACGGACAAAATTACCCTTTTATTAAAGAGGGACGCGCGCATATGTATTAAATCTTCCGCTGCTTCAGGTTTGTTTGTTTGTTTGTTTGTTTTTTTTTTTTTCAAACAACCGTAACTTTTGATTTACAACTCCGATCATCGAAATTTTTTCACCAAAATTCATGTTTTTTTTTGCTCTTCAATTTGAGCCCAAATACGATACCATTCCGACGTATATTTTGAAAGACGAAAAAATATTTGTATTAACCGAATGCTTTTTCTTATAAACGACCGTAACTTTTGATTTAGAACACCGATCATCAAAATTGTTTCACCAAAGTTCATTTTTTTTTTATCTTCATTTTGAGACCGCGTTTGATACCTTTTCGACGTAGTATTTGAAAGCCGAATTTAATTGCAGCATTTACACTAACACGATGTATCGATATCGGTATCGCATCGATACTTGATAACGATATCATGCTAATTTAAAGCTTAATTCAAGTGACTACATCAAGGCACACATAGCTGGCTCATATAAGACTCATTTAAGGCTTAATTCAAGTGATTAACTATTAAGCCTATGTCAAGTTTATGTGGTTTTGATTGATAAAAGGAATATCATTGATTAACTTGATTAAGGTGTGGTGTTTATAACATGCATGTTCAGCAGTTAATCACTTGAATTAGGCCTATCTATTGTATTAAGGCACACAATATCAGCATTATCAGTATCAGCAGTAGCAGTATCAGCAGTATCAGTATCAGGCTCAAAAGGACTCTCCTTTCGGTTTTTTGTTGCAAGGTCTATGTCTCCCAAGTCCTTGATATGAACTGAATGTCTTCTTACAGTTCAAGCACTCATATTTACTTCTTTTCGGGCTTTGATCAATTAACTTATCCTCTGCTGCTTCGTCTATTGGATTTTTAAAATCAACCACAAATTTTGTCGTATTTCCTATATCTGTATCTGATTTAGCAACACATGCCTTATTGTGTTTGACATGTGCTAATGAACCAGACCTAGGATATCTATTATTTGTACTCTTTAAACACATCGTTTGTTTCGCATTCCGAGTATCCCGGTCTTTTTGAGGACCTGTAATGTTAGTAGGTGATATGTTCAAGAATGAAATGGTGAATTCAGACAAGCACATTGCTTGGACTATGTTTCTTCATTTTCAGTTTGTTTCTTTTGTGTCTATTTGTTTATAGAGTGTTCTTGGCAAATTTTAGCTTTTCCCATCAAATAAAAGGGAAATCAAAATACATATCAGAATTACCTATATTTTGGTCCTCTGATTGCCGATTGCTATTCAAACATTAGCAGAAGGCAAATTACTGATACTGATACTGATACCGATACTGATAAATATCAGTACACAGTATCAGGCTCATTTACGGCTCAATACCAAGTACAAAGCCAACTTAATGAAACTACTCTGTCAATCTGTTTAGAATACATGATACCACCATAAGCTCAGGCCCCAACCACTTGGAATTTGAAAATATCACAAGAGAATAAAGCATTGCACCATACCAATCACATTGAGTACAAAATAACAATGCACTTTAATCAACTTGAAAGTATGTTCAAATTCATCTCAAAAAAAAAAGTATGTTCAAATCAATGTGGAGTAATTAAACAGAGTGCCATTTCAAACAGAGTAATCATGACAGTAACTAATTAACAGTACCATTTCAAACAAGCTGTAGCTATGTGAGTCACTAAACTTATTGTAGTTGAGAGCATCGGTGCAGGGATCGAGAGCGGCCACCATGCCAATCAACTTTCTCTTGTAGTAGACATAAGCCTTAAACAATCGTTCCCATGCTTCTTTCATCATCCGAACCGAAGAGGCATGTCTATTACCGTTTTCGTTCGGTGAATTACCTCCGTCGTGAGGCTCAGGTTCCTTTAACAAGGTATCTAGACTCGACAATTTTGCCGTTGCCTTTGAATTCCATAATCTGCGCAGCTGCTTTTGTTTCTTCTTCAGTACTGTGTAGAAGCAAGCTACAGAGTGTAAGGATATTTAAAATTAGGAAAACGGAGCTACAACAGCTACGTCAAACATTTACTTGTCATTTAAAGACGTGTGTATCATCAAGTTTAAGCATTCTCTCAATGGCGTCTATATAACACCGAGCCCTTTCTTTCCAGCTCATTATTGCATATCATTAAACCTAACTTTCGAACAAGGAAACGCGTATAAATGATGATGCATCCAGTCCACTCCACCCGCTGCCACTTACCTTATCTATAATTCAAGGAATGCTAAGCCTTCAGTCATAGCGCATAACCAATTATACTACTTAACAATATACAATAAAAAACAGAATGGATGCATTAAGCAGAAACAACTGTCAAACAATCCACTTGCATCATCTGCATCATACAACCCAAATTAACAATGGAAAAAAGCACTTCTCAATTAGATACCAATTCAAGATTTATACTCAACAATGTCACAATCACAGAAAAAAAAAAACAGCATTATCACATTCAGCACAACAAAGCAAGAAAAATTCTAAAGATACCATACCATCCTGTGTAATCAACGGATGATCCATTGCGCTAAGAGTGATGAACCAATCCCACCCATTATCCATCTTCAACAAAATTGCAGCTGCCCTCAATACAGCAACAATATTAGTAGACCCCATATAAGTAACAGGATCAGGCTTTCCAATGACATCCACATTCGCAAAAGCTCGAATTACAGGCACAGATTTCACTAGTGCACTCAAATGTAACCTCTCACCAGCTCAATACAGCAGCAATATTAGTAGACCCCATATAAGTAACAGGATCAAGCTTTCCAATGACATCCACATTCGCAAAAGCTCGAATTACAGGCACAGATTTCCTCATCGTGGTCAGCATCGTCTTCTTCTTCATCATCATAATCTTCAGCGGTGTTTTCACCTTCTGATACATCACCACTGATAGAGGCGCCGCCACCGGTTTTCCAGTGATCTCTGTCGCGGCCACTGATCGACGGAGCGGTGGAGAAAATTGGACGGCGGAAGTCTACTTGCGTAGGTTGGTGAATGAAGTAATTGCTATTGAGGTGGTCAACTAAGCTAGAACTAAGCTCGCAAGTAGTAGTTGTATTCGGTATCAAATCAACGCCGGAGACACCACGCTGAGTTGACGGCGGTGGTGTGCAAAAGGAGCTGGGGAAAACGAGCTGGGGATGGTTCTGTATATTATCATGGCGTTGTTGAGCTTGGACATGAGCTAAATCATCAGAAGCCATTGATAATGGTGATGAGAATTATACGGTGATTAATGAATAGGGATAAGGCGGCGGGGTTGAACAACTTGAATGGATAAATAAGGGTATATTCGTCCGGTAGAATTTATTTGTCCTTAATGCAATTAAAAAATTGAAGGTGAATTAGCACTTAATTAAGAGCGAAAAAGTGGACTATAAACTAATTTTTCCCTTTTTATATATATTTTTTTTGAATACTCCCCCCGTTCCATAATATAAGGTTTTTTATCATTTCACACAGTTTAAGAAAACTTAATAAATGAGTTATTTTTAATATTTCAATGTAAAATATCGTATTTTTTTTTCCAAGAACGGGCTAATAATAGTACATTGTTTAAGTGAAAATGAAAACAATACATTTAATATTGTATTGTTTTGTGAGAAAGACTTATATTTTAGAATAACATTAAAAAACAAAAAGACTTATATTACAGGACGGAGGGAATACATTCTTTTTATATTCAAACTGGCTCTTCCACTTTTTCATAAAAATTTGGGCGAAGGAGTGTGCCGTGTGGGGATTATCGTTGCCTTGTCGGGAATCTCTGGATATTAAAATTTAAAATATTATTAATGTTTGATGTTTCAAAAAAGGCAACTTTATTCTCGAAAAAAAAAGGCAACTCTTTATCATTAGATAACGTATAAGACATATATTTCATCATTATCGTCCATTAAGTCAAAGATTAATTTTTCCCTGACTAATGAAAACGTGTTGTAGGTTCTTTTCTATTATTTTTTTTCCTACTCAAAGGAGGAGTGCTAAACGAGGCTTTCCAGATATCTTGGTTTAAGTATTTTAAACCATGATAATGTAGCATGAAAATCAATGTTCGAACTTGTTATAGGTAAAAAAAATATAAAAAAAGTATTTTAGATGAAGTAAAGGTCAAGTAAGGGCAACGAGTCTAAGAGTAACCATAGTGGTGGTTTCGTTTCAGATTCACTTTTTAAACACCCTATAAAAAAATCAACTACACACTTTCCCTCCTTATACTACTTACAATATGAGAATTTAATATGTCGTGTGCATTATAAAAAAAAAAAAAAAGATGTCGTATGCTTGCCAAAAAAAAATCGTATGTGCTTCAATAAAATGATGTTGTATGATAGTATTGAAAGAAAAAAGTAGTATCTTTTATAGTATGGTCTATTTTTTATCGAGAAATTGTATTTTCAGGTCACTGTAGCGGGTCATATTTCATGTCTTGGGTCAGATCTGATATTTTTTTTAAGTCCCGCGTCGAAATTTTGACGCATCCGTTCAAATTGTAACGGAGTCCGTTGAAATGTAACACAGTCAAAAATGCATTTCCCATTGTATTTTCTAACGGATCCGTTGGAATTCAAATGAATCTGTTGAAAAATACAACGGAATGGAGGCGATGCAACGTGAGTGCAGCAAACTTTAAAAAAAAATTCCTTCTCTATAAGAAAACAAGGGAAAATTCCGCTCAGCCTGTGCACGTCGACTGTTTTTGGCTATTTTTTCTGTTTGGGCCTTTCCTTTGGCGGCCTGTTAACAAAAAAAAAAAAAAAAAAAGCCTGCTCATCCGTTTCTGATAGAGTGAGATACACAGAACCCTGCCATTACTTTCGCCTCTCCTCGCCTCACCTCTCCTCTCCTCTCCTCTCTTCTCTTCTCTTCTCTCGTGTATCCGAAGGAAATCTGTCTTCAAGATAGATCTTTGATTCGACCGTTGATGTTGTCCTCTGTAATGGATTGGATTGTTTCCGGTGCTCGCCGTTTATGGAGATAACACCGTTTAGCTTTACTGCATGTTCAAAGACAGTGTTGTTCAGAAGAATTGACGATTTTGGCCTTCCGTCGTATAGGATTTGAGAGATTCGATGTTTAGATGTGTCAAGAAACTGCTTCTCAGATAAGTTCAAATTTCTCCCCCTTTTTGGTATTTTTTGCTCTTTAGGTTGAAGTATTTCTAGGACTGAAAAACTTTCTGGTGATTAGGACTCAGTTACTTGCTTTGTCCGTCGTGTCCAAGAATGGGATTTTTGCAATGTCCTTTTTGCAATATCATTTTTATTTTATTTTATGGATAAACGTATTAGCTTTACATTGATAACTGAGTGTCAAGATAAACGTGTATAGGATAACTGCTAAAAATTAGTTTAGATTGCTTTACATTGTTGATTGATAACTGTCCAAAAGCAATCTAACTGCTAAACGGTGTATCAAGATTGATAATTAAATGATAGCATCGTCTTTTTTTCTCAGATAATTAAATGTAAAGCAATCCCAGTAAAGCAATCTAACTGCTAAAAAGCAAAATGAAAATGTTATCGGCTCAAAGAAGGATATCCTATAAGAAAAGAGAACAAAAGTTCAGTCATTGAGCCGCGTCGACGGTTTTTTGCCATTTTTTCGCGTTTGGGCCTGTATTTTAAACAGTCAAGTAAAATGGCCCAATGAAAATATGCCCAGTTAATTGGTTTAATAGCAAGAATATATGTTCATTAGCTAGGGTATTCATTCAAGAGGAGTACGTATGGCTATCGGCGGCGGCGAATTTTGCGCTCACCCCTCTCCCCCACGCCTTCAGATCGTTTGACGTTTACCGCCGGCGTCGGCCATTTGAAATGGCTAATCTGCACCGTCGTACACCTCTGCGAGTGTGGGATGGGTTTGATTCGACAGAAAGACACCGGGTTTCTCTCTGTTCGAGGGGAAGGTGGTGGGTTCTTCCCGGCGGCTGCAGTTTCTTCGATCTTCTCCACACGTCCAGATGGGTTTGACGTGGCTGTACATAAGATTTTTGTTGGGCTAGCATTGATGTAAGTCTCATTCAAACGTTTGTCTCCTTTACGAAAATCTGATGTAAGTCTCTCTGTTATTTCAATCGGAAAAATCTGAATCGTTTCCCTACTCTGGCATTCTCCTCGTTCGGATAATGATAAGAGCCTTTTTGCTCTATTGCTCTTCTCTTTCCGACTATGGAGACTTTTTCATATTCATTTGCATTTGCAGATCGTGGCGTCTGCTTCTCTACCCGGCGTCTGCTCTCTCTTCAAACGGTTATCTCCTTTACTATTCGTAATTAGCTTTCGAATTTCTAGTTTGTTCCTTTTTGCTCCCGATCTGTATTTGATTTCATAGAAATTTGAGTGAGTATTTCTCATGGGGACGGAGAAATATATGTTTTTTAGATCTATTGGCTTTCTGTTCTTGTTAATTTACCTACCGATAAGCTCGTTTTAGGGATTCAATTTCTTAAATGTTCATTTATGCAAATAGCTACTTATGTGTGTTCTGATCATTATCTTTCTGCTGGTTAGTTTTTTTTATATATCTGAAGATTTGATGGTCAACTTTTTTCCACAGGAAGAAGTGACGTGGCCTTTTCTAGTGCTAATACCAGTCCTTAACCGACAGTGTATCGGGTCAAACTGTAGTGCTAGTATGGTGAGTCAGAGTGTCGAATCCTCAGGGAAACTTGGTAATTCTTCTAAGTGTGGTTAAACACCAAAGAGCTGTTATTAACTCGATCTAAATCGCAATTTTATAACACAGATCACTACTATTCTACTTAACATAAAATAAATGCGTAATTTAAAAGTTATTCTAATATAATATATATAGATATATAAATATATATAGATGTACATAAATTGCAAAATATATATATAGATATAAATATATCGTTACCAATATATAGTTTAGACAGATAAATTTATAGAACTAGCCAAAGTTTATATAATTGATTTATACGATCTTTTCAGTGAATGGAATGCGCTCGATCTTTCCTTTTATATTAGGTCCAATTGAGTAAATGAAACGGTGCACTCTCGAGGTTAACAATTCCTCCTCACACGAGCGTATGAAATTGTCATATGTCATTGTCATCGCTTCAATCTCCACAACCGCCCCATGCTAATCTCGCTTAGTCGAAGTGCAAGTACAAATCTACCCCGGATAAAAGAGGTTATTCCATTTGTCAGATGGCCGATGTTATTCAAAAGGCTCCGGTTGTCAGGCGGATCGATTTAACTTTCCGGTGTTAGTTTCAATTAAACTATTGATTTTAACATTATTATGATCTCGAGCACAATTTTAATAAGATCTATCTTTCCCAAGACAAATCTGCCCCCGGGTAGGAAATAGGATTCCGTAGTCACGCTTTCGCACGGCCAATTTTACCCTCCGGTTTTCTATCTTTTATCTCATATCCTAACTTCTCTGGTCAGTTCATCGTTAGGTTATATGGTGCGATTCATCTTGGTTAATTACGTCAATCCGAATATTATCAATACGTTACTAAATAGAAAAAGATTCAATTAACTCAATTTTAGTCAATTTTACTTAGACAGCATTCCTTTACCGAAAAGATCGAAATAAAACGATTACATAACTTTGGCTAGTTATTAGATTTAGCCTACTAACATTATAAAAAGATAAAAACAAACATAACAAACATAAATACTTTAGAAATTTTACCCGATTACAACTGTTGAATCAGAAGCTGTATTCTTCCGGATGTTACAACGACTTCAACAACATTGATCTTCTGATAATTTCTCGAGCATTATAACGATACTATTTTATTTATGGCATAAGGCCTATATACATACATACTACTACTAAGAAGAAGAGGTTAAGAAAATATATTGGTACACCCTCATGTGTCTGCAAAGCTGCTCTTCTTATAGGCAAGATTTTCAGGGCCGGATCGATCCGGGAATAAAAAATATTATCCCTCAGATTATTCTCTGCAGGACCACATGCTGGATAATGATTATGTTTCCTCGGATCGATCCGAGGTTAATCCGGATTGATCCGGGTAGCTTTTTATTCCATAACTTGATCTGAAACTTGATAAAATCATAACTTGAGCTTTGGATCTCCAAATGACATAATTCAAGAAGCATTGGAAAGCTCTTGAAAAGATCTATAACTTCCATGAAGAACTCTTCTTCAGAAAATGCCTTTTTGATGGGCCATTTGTTCGTCGAAAATATAATTCGATAATGGTGTCACGAACCATTGATCCACTTGAACTTTAAATCTCGTGGCACTTCCTTAATTCCTTCAAAAGATACGATTTTACTTCAAAAAGTGTCGTCACTCGGGGTCTTGGTTTACCTAAGATCTGTAAATAAAATACCAAAAATACCCACGTAAATCTGACACGACACTCCGGTTATTAACCCGGTACAAAATTTTATAACTTTTTATCACTTTTACTAGATTTTTATAGTATTTAGATTTATTCATAACTATTAATATTTTATAAGATTATCGTTATAATTTCTTATATTTTATATAAAAAGAGTCGATAACGTATATAAAACATCGTAATTTTTATCATATAAATGTTATACATCAAGAAATGTAGGCCTTTTTCTGCTGTTAGACCTGGTGAAGATTAAACATGAATGGTATGCTTTAAAAGGATTTTTTTGTTTTTGTATATACATGCTTTATCTCATATTCAAACAAGTATCTCATTGTTGATGCTGTGATCAACAGGTATTCGATTTTATTATCCATAAAGTTCAAAGTTTGAAACAATTAGCTATTTGATAATATGTAGTATATTCGGGGACTGATTTCCAATGCATTGGAGAACAGAACATGCTTATAATTTTGTTTACAACTAAATTCATTAGCTTGAGCATGATGTTCTTAATTGGGCAACAAATATCTTATAGTGTTATATGATTGTAGCTTGAGTTCGATTTCTTGACCAAGTGTTTTCATAGTTACGCGATTGAAAATGCAGGAAAGGTGTACCGTGATGTAGTGGGTAGTGCATACTATGTTGCTCCCGAAGTCTTGCGTCGTAGCTATGGAAAAGAAATAGATACATGGAGTGATGGTGTTATTCTGTATATTTTACTCAGTGGTGTACCTCCATTTTGGGCTGGTAATTAATGACAAAAACTGTTTGATCATAGTCTTGCAAATTTGTGCTCTCTTCACTTATTATTACTATATCTTTATTGTACTACTACTGTTATGATTTTTAAAGTCCAATGTGCATTTTGCAGAAACAGAAAAAGGAATATTTGATGCCATTCTTGAAGGAGAACTTGATTTTGATAGTAAACCTTGGCCATCAATATCAAATAGCGCCAAAGACTTGGTTCGTAAGATGTTGACAATGGATCCAAAAAAAGAGAGGATTACCTCTGCACAAGTTTTAGGTATTCTTTCTGTTAAATCAGATTAGTGACTGTCTTTTTATGGATGTGCTATTTAACTAAGGTTAAAGGATCAATATAAGAATACAATGTGATTAATATGCTCAAATGATCCTTTTAAGATGTAGGCCTTTAACAAATTTTTTGTATTTACTACTGACATTACAGAGCATCCATGGATCCGAGAAGTTGGAGTAGCATCAGATAAACCAATAGATAGTGTTGTGCTATCTAGAATGAAGCAGTTTAGGGCAATGAATAAGCTAAAACAGCTTGCCTTGAAGGTGACTTGTAACACATTGTCGAATGTAATGTACCTGTTGATTTCACTTTGAACTTACAACATACAAAGTTCAAAGTTCAAAGTTCAAAGTTCTAAGTTCTAAGTTCAAACATACAAAGTTCAAGCTTTGTTTCCGATTTCGTATGTTGTAGGTTCAAAGTTCAAAGTTTGCTTCTACTTATTCTTCTGTTGTAATGCTACCTAAATTCCTTTCTTTACAAACCAACATGTATCGATTTCACGATTCGAAGTTTTTTATGCAAACTTTTTCAATCATCTTCCACTAAATTGCTTAATTCTTGCTTCTATATAATGTTTTGAATTGTTTAATTTTCCAAGGCATCTGGTTGCCATGCCTTGCACGGCCGGAACTCACTAGTATATATATATAAATGGTATATATTTGGACGCAGCGTGGGAAAGACTCCATTACAATTTGAACCGATCCGTCGTAATTTCGACGCATGACTTAAAAAAATTATCAGATCTGACACTATCTGATATGAAATATGCCGCTACAGTGATCTGAAAATACAATCTCTCTTTTTATCTATATCAATATGAAGGAGAATTTTTTTGTTAAATATGGTAACTTTTTTAAAAAAAAATTTATGTACGTATATCGTAATTGTATGGTCATGACTTATCATACTGAATGTGTAACTTATGAAAATAATTAAACGTTTTCTCCACAACACATTTCACCAACTTTTAAATCTTAATTTTGAGTAGCAATAGTTCCGCAATAAAATTGTTTACGACAAAATATACAACCACTCTATATCATTGATCGTAAAATGAAATCTATTGCGTCATTTGAGAAAAATAATTAATGATGTAAAAAATTGTTTTTATATTTTATTGTGGCATTTTAATAAAAGTTGGAATGAGTATGTTGTTTCCCTTTTTGTTGAAAATGTTTGCAGGAATTTAAAATTCGAGAAAAAGATAGATACTATTCACTTTAGGAGAGACCCTATACTTAGGTAGGTCCTTAGTTTTATTTGGAGAAAGTGATAGAAATAACTCAAATAAGGTGTCATTGTGGAGTTGAGGGTTGTATATCCTCTTTATACAAAAATTAAAGAGAAGAAAAAGGCTCTCATTATGGACACTCTAGGTAGTTTCCAGAATTATTATTGTTCAAGTAACGCGGCTAGACATGAGTTTTGAACTGTAACGCATAAACGAGCAAAAAGAATCAAGTTTTAGAAATGATGGTGTTTAATCCTTTCTTCCCTCGTAAGGAACTGACATCCTTACAAAAATCATACGAGAGAACGGGGTGACAATTTAGTTCTTTCTGATCATCGGCTCTCATATGCCACCTCCCAAGCACAATTTACTGTCAACATCAATCCAGTTTGATCACAAGAAAAAGGGACATCACATCAACAACATAAATCCGAAGAATTTTATTGATCGTAAAATGAAATTCCGGTGCCCAATCAGCTATTTTCGACGGATAGGACTAAAATCCAAAAAAAAGCAAACTTAGAGGACCATTTTCCTCACCAGAGCAGGAGCAGGACTAAAATCCAAAATAGGTCAAGTTAAAGGACTAAAATCCTAATTTTGCCCGTTGGTAGGAGATCCAGTAGTGTGTTCTTAATTATGAGTATTATCATGACTAGGTGTTCCTTTTCTTGTAATTCTGATTGCAAATCCTATGATGTTTAGTTATAGTCCAAAGAATCAAGTCCTGATCGAATGACATTGGCTGCTATCTCTCACAGCCTCATAGCTTTGTTAATACTGGTCATCCTGACTATGTGTGCAAACTATGCTAGGCGATTCACAGCCTCAAACAAGGCTCCCAGGCTTGGTACGGCGAGCTTAAGGGTTTTCTCATATCTCGTGGTTTCAAAAATTCATAGGCTGATACATGTTTATTTATTTATCGTTGTGGTTTTGTTACTTTGTATGTTTTGGTGTATGTGGATTATTTAATTATCACATGTAATCACCCTCGGCCTCTTGAGGATTTTATTCACCTTATGGGGGCTTGTTTTGCCCTTAAGGATCTTGTTGCGTTCTCTTACGTTCTTGGTATTGACGTTGTTTCTAATTTTGATGGGTGCATTTTATCGCGAAAACGTTATGCCGTTGAACTAGTCACTAAGCTTCAAATGCATCTTGCCAATGCGGTTGTTACACACCTTTGCCTACTAATATTTCTACTCTCTCTACCAAGTCTGGCACTCCTCTGGCTGATCCTTCTTACTATCATATGATGCTTGGCAGCTTACAGTACTTGATATTTACACGCCTAGATATTGCATTTGTTGTTAATAAACTCTCTCACTTTATGCATTGTCCGACTGATGTGCATTGGTCTCATGTCAAGCACCTACTTCACTATATAGCTAGCACTATTGATTATGGTATCCAAATCTTTCGCCACTCACCGCTCCTTTTACATGCATTTTTATGCCGGCTGGGGTGGCAACAAAGATGACTATTCCTCTCTACTAGTGCATATGTTGTCAGCCTTGGCTGTAATGCCTTCTCATGGATCTCGAAGAAGCAATCACCCATTGCCAATACCGCTCCGTTGCCTCTACTACTGTTGAGCTCCAATGGGTTTGCTTTCTTCTTCAGGATTTTGGTCACCCCATTACTCAGAACTCGGTGATCTACTGCGATAATCTTGGTACATTAACCATCAAATTTATGATATTCAATCACTTTCTTAATCGATGTGAAAACACTTAGGATGAATTATATTTTGAAACGGATGTAGTATATGGTGAGGGGTCTCTATCACACATCTCCCTTTATATCTACTTTCATTTATTCTTTATCAATATCCCTCCTAATTGCAATTCTACATCGCTCACTAAAACATCCAATATGGCTTCTATTTGAAAAGAAGCCCCCTACATAATTTGGTCCAAGTTTATAAGGTAAGAGTATGTAAGTTAAAAAGGTTTGATAAAACAGCTATTTATAAGGATGTGTTTTTAATACGACTAACACCTTCATTACCTATTGTTACGATAAAACACTTTTATTATATGTTTTGTTATAATTTTTGGATCACTAACGAGACATTTATCGTAACAATAAAACATAAAGTGTTTAGCGAACAAAAACAAAAACAAAAACACAAAAATAATAATGTTTGTCTTAATAATGAATGAACATAACAAAAACACATACATTCCTAAGAATAAACGTATTATTAAAGGAAAAAGAAAAAGAAAAAAAAGGTACAAAAGTGTCGATTCCCCTTTCTTCTCCGTCAAGAATTTTTTTGTTACTCGGAAAAAAAAATTTAAAAATTAAAAAAATTAAAAAATTAGACTTGGTAGGATTTATCCTAAACCCTATTTCTCCGCCAATATATCCTTAGCTCTCCACGGTCTACGGCGGCCGGAGCAACTTTTTTTGGTTTTGTTTTCATAGCGTATTTAGAAGAAGAATTCGTAGAGCACATAAGAATGTGGTGGTGCAGCAAGATGAAGATGAAGATGTCGCCACCGGAAGAGTTGAAAATCCCGATATCGGAAAACTAAAGCAACCCTAAAAATGTCAGCAAACGGGGGTTTTGGGATTCATCTTGCCATGTCCAAACAGCTACTATAATCGCCATTTTAACCATTATGACCCTTTATGTTGTGGTGATTCCATGTCTCCTTACTATGGATTTCACAGCATACAAACCTGAAATCCGGTTGGATTCCTTAATTTATTGTCCTACTCCTACAAGCACGTCCAACAACGACAACCTTGTGATTTGGGATCTCAGATTTGGCATCACAAATCCCAACAATCGTTCGAGAGTATGCATCGATCCATTTAAGGTTTCTATCTTTTTCTACAATCAAACCAAGTTATTGAAAAAGATGGCCCTTAGCGAGACTTGTGTTGGACCCAGAAATCATAGGCAAAATTAGGATTTTAGTCCTCTAACTTGTCCTATTTTGGATTTTAGTCCTGCTCCGGTGAGGAAAAGGAAAATGGTCCTTTTTTTTTTTTTAAGATTTTAGTCCTATCCGCCGCTCCGGTGAGGAAAAGGAAAATGGTCCTCTAAATTGGCTTTTTTTTTTTAGATTTTAGTCCTATCCGCCGGAAATAACTGATTGAGCATATAAGTCTTTATATCGAAAGACTATAGGCATCGTCATTCTTTAAAGAGATAGGAGGGGTGCATTTCCCTTCATCTTATAGTTGTGATTGTGATTCATCTGAATATTTGTATGCGGATTTAGGGAGATGGACTGGAAATTTGAATTTATTTGAAAGTAGTATGGTTAGATCGACAAAGGCAGGCTCGGTGGTTAGCAATAATTGATACAACTTATAAAATACTTAGGAAATGAGACAATTCACATGATAAGTAAGTCCAAATAATGTGTTAGAACATCATACAGAATTCAAAAATCAATACTTGCAAATCAAGAAAGATATAATAATAATAAAAAACAACCATCATTCCAAGACGCGGAAGGGAAAGAAAAAGGCGCAAAAAGAGAAGTAAAAACAAAAAATTAGCATAATGAATCTATTCTCTAAACTGGAAAACCATTAAATTTCTAGTGCAAAATAGGCAAACAAATATGACACTCAATTAACGGAAAGAAAACCTGGAGAACATTCTTAACAGATTTGCTAAAGCAACTTGTCCATTAAATGTATTTATAATACGAATTAACACAGGTAATCACTGGAAGAATGTGTCGATCAATATTTTTACAGTATAATCTGAATATAGAGGCTTCTTTTCACACCATCACCGTGGAACTCTTCTTTGAAGCTCACCAAGTACCTTACTTAGAACTGAAAGTAAAATCCGGTATAGGTACGAAACAACTTCATTTGGAAAAGAGTTTTAGAAGGAAGATCAAGAAATGATAGATATTACTTACGTCCCGTAACATATTGATACTTATTGATGCCATCCATGTTGGTGATTATATCACCAATGTGATTTAGTGTGATTGGATTTAGTTTGAGGTTTGGTAAGCTTGAAACAATCAATATGAGTTAGGAGATGCGGGGTGCATGCTTACATTTGATATTTACAAGCTTACGAGAGTGTTAGATCAAGTGTTGAACAAAACCATTTTTCTGCTGCATTTTTGGACGGGCGTCCATTTCATATGGACGGGCGTCCATATACGAACGAGCGTCCGAATTCATGGACGGGCGTCCATGGATTGATTTAGATACGGGATGTATCTCGACGCTTGGTGGACGGGCGTCCATGTGTTTGGACGAGCGTCCATGTGTTTTGAACGGGCGTCCCGATCTTTGGATTTGATTCGGGATGCAACTTGATGTTATGGACGAGCGTCTGAATGTTCTGGACGGGCGTCCAGAACATTCAGACGGGCGTTCAAGGAGCGTCCAGTTCAGTTATATGGCAGTTTTGTTCGGTTTTGTTGGTGTCTTTTCGGGATTTTGCTATTGCAACTGATCCTGAAGGGTTGTATATGGTGAGTTATGTTCATATAACAATATATATACATAAAGTAACACTTTGAACAAATCCTAAGAATGATCTAAGCATAAATTAAGCCAATTTTGGTCTTTTTGAATGTTCTTGAAACTTCAACTTTAAACACACATATCCACAAAACTTTTGCAGCATTTTCTTTCATCTTATTGCCAAAGATAGAAAGAGCAGCAGTTATATCCCGTGATTATATTCGAGTAATTCCCGGAAGCAATTCAAGGGATCGAATAGTTTTCGCAGGAAAGACTTTCAAGTCGTCTCTGCGGTGTTATCAAGTTCCTTTTATTTTTCAGTTTGATATTGTTGTTCAATTCTCCACAAACTTCATTAACAATCCAAACTCTAAGGTTTGAAAAAATTCTGCAGAGAAAGTTCCGTAGTCGATATGCAAAAGTTGAATACTAATATCCATTATTGTTTATCTTGCATACCTTGCATGAAATGATCATAAAAAATCCCGAGACAACTATTAATTATTAATGGACTCTATACAGATAAATCAACATGACCTCATAATCAACCACATAAGCTTCTCCCTGTCATAGACCCTGCAAAAACTACTCATATTAAACAACATATATTACATATCAATACGCCCGTAAAAGAACAACACAAACCTAGAATTACGCATATACATATACATATATACGCTAAAATTAAACAACTTAATTACATACGGTAAGGCGTAGAACTACTTACGGCAAGATTAGCGTGGAATTCGCTCATTATGCGAGGAAATTCGTTCATTTTGGAGTTCACCTAACAACAATCAAAACCAATCGACCATTTCAAATGAAGTGTGATCAAAAGTGAAAAACTGTTTTATGAAGAACACATTATCAAAAAGAATACTAATCAAATCACCTAAAATTCCTTGCAAAATAAATAAAACCTAAAATTGATAGTTAAACAACTTAAGTACACAACGACCTAATCAAGAAGCAAAGCGCTTAATGTATGTCCATTTAACTTTCATCCAAATCAAATAAAGAAGAAGAATGATTCTTGATCTGATGAATGAAGTTCTACCTCTTGGTCGAAATTGTGGCGGGTTGAAGACTTCTGCTCGTCTAGTGTGTGCTAATAACTCCACTCGGCATGAAAGTCATGATAATGATGTGAGAAAAAAGCTGAAATAACATAATCTAATAAGAACTCACTGAAGAACGAATCATAAACGTAAAAAAATATGAAATAACAAAATCAATGAGATTACAGACCGAAAAAATTGCACTATTTTCCCAAACCTTAACCATAATAGGTGCCAAACATTGCAGCTATCTATTTCTCCCTGAACATAAAGGCATAGAAAGTAGCAAGCAGTGTAGTCTAAGCTGAACCCGGAAGAGAAAATGAATCACCCTGCAATGGATCTTCAAGGAAAAAAACAGCCCTGATAAGAAATAACCAAAATTTAGTATTATATTAGATTTCGAAAATAGAGAATCAGAAATGAATTACCTAGAATTAAGATCATTGACGCAATTAAACTCCTCCTTGACAGGTTGAAACGGATCGAAGAAAATGGTTGATGGAAAGCATATGAAATTGAAAACTAAATGAGCAAAGTGGTAGCTAAAGTTGCGGAGAAATTGAGCAATCTACGGGAAGATGATAACCAATGAGCAATGTTTACGTAGAGTTGTAGAGATCTGAATTTGAAAAAAAATCCGATCTCTCTTGAAAAAAAACCGATGAAATCAAATTTTAGGGTGGTCCAAGTGCAAGTTTTGGACCACCATGTCATCATTTTGAAGAATATTCATTGTTGGATTTTTTTTATAGAAGTAGGGGCCCTATTTTAAATCTTTAAGCCTCATTGGAGAAAGCACACCAACTAGGATTTGATCCATGACCAACTTAAAATTTGTGGATGAAGATAGATACAGTTGTGGTAAAGGAAATGGTTTTTTTCCTTCTGAGATCCGCGTGTTTACATTACCGGGTCGGATCCTTGTAATTGGGTAATCGGGTTAAATTCACTCCTCTCTCTCTCTCTCTATATATATATATATATATATATATATATATATATATATATATATATATATATATATATATATATATATATTTTTTCATCCCGATATGAATATCCACAACCATAAATACTAAAAAATAAACCTACTACACTATATGCTCCCGCAGTTTCTCACTTTCTCTGCTCTTTTCTTTTTCTCTCTAATATTCTAGAGTGTTCTTCCTCACAAAAGCCATCCGCTTCCACTGGCTGTCGACTTTGTCGCCGTTAACTCATTTCTGCGGCCCCCACCTTTTTGAACTATTGTTTTGATCAAATAATTGTTGTTATTTTTTATATTAACATGAATATTTTATAAGATCGTATGTTTGGGACATTCATTCATGACCCAACGAGATCCCAAACATTTGAGTATCCTGATTGTCGGGACCCGATGCTTATCGGGGATCGGGCTCGGGAAGAAAATAGAATCCTGAATCTTCGAGACGGGTTTCGGAAATGAGGTTTACGGGTCAGATCCCGACCCGATGCCAGCCCTACTTTTAATTTTTTTTTTTTTTTTTTTTTTTTTTGAAAACTACCTCCTCCTCCTTCTTCTTGTTTGTTTTTTTGTTTTTGTTTTTTGTTTTTTTGTTTTTTTTGGCGTCTATCTACCTTTGACCAAAGGAAAAGATCTCATTGTTTATCAGAAATTAATGATTTTATGACGGTCCAGAACCACGTCATTAGAGCATGTACAATAGGAAGTGGTTTAAAATGTCTATATACATAGAAAGAAACAAAAATATCCTACGTGGCTGTGCCCACTCCACATTACTCACATTGATACCTACAATAGAGTAAATTGAACTTCTAACTTTTTCTATTATAATATTGCTAATTTCCCCACAATTTAATATCCTCTCATTAATTTAATAAATAATATTGATTACTTCAAGAGATATTCGGAAGGAAAGAGAAACTAATTATATCTATTCATATTTAATGATTATTTTATTAAATGGGTTGTGAGGAGGGATGTGAAAAAACCCACAATCACTACCATTTTCTTTTCTTGTATAATGCACATCTCACAATGTCAAAATTAGTGCTATTGCATGTGCTCTTACATTGTCCATCAATCACTATTTTAGAATAGGTAGTTCTTTTTAAACATAGGAAAACCACGCAAAATAAATAAAGGGGTAATGAGGCACAAGGACAAAAGTATTTACAAAATTAAAGAATATGACAACTTTTAAAAAATGTTGCATAAATGACAAAATTGTAGTCAAAAAGACCAATATACCCTAATTATAAACAAATCCTGTTGTTCACGCCATTCACTCCATTACCGCAAAATTAGGGCTAGGAAGTTGAAGCTCTCACTTTCTCTCTGCGATTTCCAAAACAGGAGCGGAAATCATCACAAAAATTGGACGCGAATTCAGGTTTACGCAATCGTTATACCTAATTTGCAACCATTTATAGTCAATCGAACGTACTTCGAAGATCTACAATCCGAGATAAGCTTGAATCTGCAAATTTCAATTTCTTCAAAAATTAGGGTTCGAATTCACCTTTGCATCTTCCTTTCTTCTGTTCAGGTAACAAAACGAGTGAATAAATTTCTCTAAATGGCGAAAACAAGATCGAGGTCAGCTGCGGAGGAAAAAACTGATGGAAAAATTACTAAGTAAGTACTAAATCGAATAATTCACTGCTCTGTTTCACTTCGTTTACTAGTCGAGATTTGAGATTTCTGGCATTTTGATTGTTTTTGTAGTGAACATTTACTCGAATTCACTATAATATGCATTGAATTTTTGTCACAGGTACATTATGCAGCAAACAAGATCGAAGTCAGCTGCGAAGGAAAAAACTGATGGAAAAATTACTAAGTAAGTACTAAATCGAATAATTCACTGCTCTGTTTCACTTCGTTTACTAGTCGAGATTTGAGATTTCTGGCATTTTGATTGTTTTTGAAGGAACACATTTACTCAAATTCACTATACTATGCATTGAATTTTTGTCACAGGTACATTATGCAGCAAACAAGTTCAAAATCAGCTGGGAAGGAAAAAAGTGATGGAATAATTACTAAGTAAGTACTAAATCGAAGAATTCACTGCTCTGTTTCACTTCGTTTACTAGTTGAGATTTCTGTCAATTTGATTGTTTTTTAGTGAACATTTACTGAAATTCAATATAATATACACTGAATTTTTACTAGGAATCATGCTGATATTGTTAGGAATTTTTATTGCAGCAAGTTTTAGTACTCACATTCGCTGCTATGTTTCACTGAATCTACTGGATGATAAATCTATCAGCTTGATTGTTTTTCTTAGTGAGAAATCAAAAAGAATTATGTTTATAAAAATGAATGAATGTTTATAATATGAATTCATTACAGACCAAATCACAAACCAAAGCTGAACTCATCCGATGCCCTTTGAAAGAACGCGATGACGTACCACATGTATGTAACTCATGCATCTTCTTAACATAAAAAAATCCATTAATAATTTCCTTTTTCGCACTAACCATCCAAGCACAGCCTGTTTCATCCTTCTTTGCACACACTGCCATAATCCTCTTATCATCATTCTTAATGTATATGAAATCAAACCCACTTGTGAACGGACATTTTACACAATGCTTTCCTAAATTCCGTTGCTCCACCAACAAATTTTTGACCAACACATTCTACACACTTATCCCGGTTGATATATAGTTGCATATTCTCCTTCCGAGGACAAAACGTAGGAAGCAAATTGATCTCCTCATCATCGGATTCAGTAATAGATGATGATGCAACTGATTCAATACTAGTAGAAACCACAGTAGAAGCCACAGTAGAAGCCACAGTATAAGCCACGGTAGAAGCCGCAGTAGAAGCATTACAAACAACATATGCCTGTACACGTGATGCACTAAACGAAGCACACACGGACAACATGATTTCAACATCTTCATTATTGAAGAGAAAACAGTTTGCTTGTTCAGGTAATGAATAATACAAACTGATCATATCTTCTCTCAATGAACTCCATCTCTCACATATACGTAGCTTAATACTACGTAGAGTATCAAATTCTTTGATTTTCAAAACACATGACTCACCATTGTAAGTACAAATAAGGAATACCATCTTCAAAAACCTACACAACAAACGAATCGAGAAAAATCGGCGGTGAATCACATTATTTCTCATAAAACACACAATATATGTAAAACAAAAATCAAACTCAGCATCAACAACAAATTAAAGTTAACAAGCTCAGATTTATGTTCAATTCAATTAGGAAGATTGAAGTGTAACTTATAAAACGCATAATTCTATTTTACTAATACTCTAAAAAGGAATCAGAGAAATTCAGCAGTGAATCGCATCATTCCTCATAAAAAACACAGATTATTCAGAATCAAGAACGCAATAAAATTAAGAAGCTAAAATCTATGTTCAATTTCATTAGAAAATTGAAATTAAACTTATAAAACTCAGATTTCCAATGTATACCGTGTTTCAACAATAACCAGAAATATACCTGATGAATAGATGATATGCAGAGGAAAAATTCTTCGAATTAGATGCTCAATCAGCCGAATCTGGAAGCGAAACATGGACTACAGATGATTAAAGTTCATCGATGTAATTTTCTGAGATAGACATTGAATTTCTTCGAAACCGAGAGAGATAGCCGAGATCCAGTTTATTGAAAACGGAAAAGATAAAAATGTCTTAACAAAGGGCAATTTAGTCATATAATTTTAATTGTGTCCTTTAGCCAATAAAAAATGTTAAGTAGGACTTAATTAATTAAAAAAATGCGTAAAGTGTCCTAATCCCTAATTTTCCTATAAATAAATGTGATTGGTTACGGATCATAAGTCGGACCCCGTAAAATTTGCCATTGGAAAAAAAGGGTATAAAATATAGTAAACAATGGTACCATATACGAAGAATTGGTGTGAGAAGAAGATGAATTCGTCGTCATCGGAAGAGTTGAAAATCCCGGTGCTGGAAAACACATACGGTCCTAGAAAACCCAGCAAACGAGACCCTTTAACGGAGTTTGTCCTTGCAGCTGCTTGTATCGCCTGTTTAGCAGCTTTCGGCATTTGGGTTGTATATCCAATCATGGCTGACAAGAGGAAATTTACATCTTATAAGCCTGAAATCCGATTGGATTCCCTAATTTTTTGTACTACAAACACTTCCAACTACCTTGTGATGTGGGATCTCAAATTTCATATCAGAAGTATCAACAATTACTCAGAATTATGCATCGATCCATTTGAGGTTTCTATCTTCTCTTCCTACCATCAAAACAAGCTACTATTGTCAAAGACGGCCCTTACTCAGACGTGTGTTGATCCCAGAAATCATACATCAGCAAAAGCGTTAGCAGATGCTTCTTTTCTTCTGGATCCAAATGTCGACCCTGATCGGACCAATGGAACAATAAGTTTCGACTTGAAGATACATGGCCATTTTTGGTTCACATATCTTCCCTATCGAGCTGATTACGGCGGTGATCTTGTCTGCAGAGATGCAAAGGTCGCTCTTTCAACATCATCTAACTCGTCTTGTGCATCAATGGTAGGAGATCCTTTTACATGTTCTTATGTGTAGTATAGCAGTAGTTGTTCCTTATTAAGTTATTGTGAATCCATGACGTTCCTTATTAACTTATGTGTAGTATAGTAGTAGTTGTTCTGTTTTATGCTGCTACGTGTGTGAGGATATGTATCATATTTGCATCATGTGATCAGCTATATCCCAGAAGGTTCTTGTGAATACCCTTTAGATAATTGTTCTGGTTTTAACTATATGTTGCTTTTCTTCTTAATCATCCTTAAACGTCTCTTAATTGTATAGGTTGTTGTGGTTTAGAAACGGGAAATGGTTCGATGTTCCAATTTCTGCCCTGAAAGTTTCTTGCTTTTCCTCCTTAGGCTACGACCCCTCCCCCCCAATATACTTCTTGTTGCTATGCTCGATCATGAATAAAATGTTGTGTTGGTTCTTAAAAAAAAAAAGTCACACTCTGCTGGTATGACCGAGGCCGAACTCCGGATTAGTCGGACCAGTGGGTTTCCGGATACCGGGGGCTTTAAGCAAAAAAAACAAAAGTTACTGATTCATCTCGTAACAGACTTGAGTCGGATTCATATCGGTAAAAATCAGCCGATATATTGTGAGGAAGAACAAACAAAAATGATAAATTGTGTATCTCCCAACAAAGTGTTCAATACTGAAATAGAAATTCACAAACAATGCATCAATTGTATATGCAGTCACTGCATCAATTTTCTAATGAAGTAGGCTACCTATTTGATCAAATGCATGACAGAGCCCAGAACCAATGTTAAAGAACATAGCTTTACACGAACAGTTAGCCATACATAAGTCCTTGCCATACATAAGTTCTTACCAATTTCATTAACAAACACTTGCCAACAAAACACCAAACACCCAAGAACATCTTCGATATTGGACATTGCAAAAATTTTAAAGCATTTTCATGGAAATCTAAAGTGTTCCAAAAAAAAGAATTTATAAAAAAAATGCACAATACCATGCAAAACATTCCCACGAATGTTCTATACTAACTATACACTAAGTAAGAACTTAGCAGGTTCACACTTTGCTGCAAAGCCAAATTTAGAAGTGTCGTACTTGCAGCTAGAGCACTCAACTTTTATGTAGTATGCATAAAGATCTTCCAAATATTCAGTGCCTGCAAGTGGATTCTTAACACCACAAGTGTCAATGTCCAATATAGACTCCTCAAATATGTCTTCCATTTCAACATCCATTTGATCATTTTCATGAGATATCTCCTTTCTTTTCTCCAAAGACATGGGCACTGGTTCATGTTCTTCAATTGAATTGCAAAACTAGAGTAAATGCAGTGACGATTGAATTGCAAAACATCATGTTTACCAATCATTCTTTTGAGATTCAACACCAAAAACTCTATATAAAAACTGCAACACATCTTATGAAACACCTGGATATCCCATATTCATCAAACCAATTACCAATCTCAAGCCATCCAAGAGAATTTACTAGGAGATATCTAATAAAGCCTCCAGAAATTTTATCCCACAAGCTAACCCCATGGATATTGCATAAATCCAATCAGCAACAACACCTTGAGTAGTGGCATCTATTATGATGCCAATGGCTACACCAACAGGGCTTGAAATAGCAAATGCAAAAGCATAGGCAGCACAAGACAAAAGCGGCCGGTTTGGAATCATTCTGAGAAGAGCTATTCCCATCGCAATTGTAGCAAAGATCTTGTGCAGACACACTGTCCATAGGGCTTTCCAAGCATAAGATTCTGTCTCCGCGACTCCTATGGCGATGCCCTCAAAGACAGAGTGGAAACACAACGCTACAATCAATAAGATGTTGTCTCCTAAAGAGGTAACTGTAGCTAGAGGAGCCTTTGGTAAGTGACCAGCTGAATGTGATTCTGAAGATATTTCATCCTTGCTGGCTTTTCCATTCGCAATAGATACTGCAATCATTTCTGATTATGAATTAGTACGACGATTTCAAAGCTCTAGAAGATGGATTTCAAACAAGCTGTTCTCAAAAAAAGAAGCCGCAGGTCTTCTTCTTCGGCGGCCATGTCCGGCGGCCACAAACCCCAACAGCTTCGACAGAGGCTATTAAGCCTCTTAAGACCCAAAATCATCACCGTGGTGGAACAAGACCTGAGCCACGCCGGAAAACGGCCAGGAGTGCTAGGAATAACTTCTGTATTGTCATTTTCAGTGATGTGCCCTTCTGTCCTGCTAGGAGAGTTGAGTTGTGTTTCAGCAGTCATCATTTCCCCTTCATCAGGGCCTTTCTTTCCCTCAACAGTGCCCTTCTTCCTTTTTCTGGGGTAAACATGCACAATAGGTTGGCTAGGCATCCTTTGAAGCTGATTCCCTTGAGAATTCAGCACTCTAGAAGTATTATGTTCAACAAGATTAGGAAGACAAGGCATAGGCAGATTATTGCAGGGTTCAGGGTCCCAATTCTGATCATAAACATAAGAAGTATCAGTTTTACTGAAGTAGGGCTGATCCTCAAAGAATGTGACATCCATGGTGTTATAAAATTTCTTAGTATATGGGGGAAAACACTTATAACCTTTCTGATTGTTAGAATATCCTAGGAATACACATTTTAATGCTTTAGGATCCAATTTACTCCTACTGTGAGGATAGATGTGCACAAATGCAGTACAACCAAATATTTTAAAAGGAACAGAAGTACCATGAGTTTTATCAGGATATGATGCAAGTAAAACCTGTCTAGGATACTTAAAGTTAAGGACTTTGGATGGCATCCTGTTAATTAAAAAGGTAGCTGTGAGTAGAGCATCTCCCCAGAGATATTTAGGGACATTCATTGAGAACATCAAGGACCTTGCCACTTCAATGTGGCGGTTCTTCCTCTCAGTTACCCCATTTTGTTGGGGAGTCTCAACACAACTACTAATGTGGATGATGCCAAGATTGTCCAAAAACTGACCTAAGTTTTTCTCAAAGTACTCTTTTGCATTGTCAGTTTTAAAGGTTTTGATTTTTGTGTTGAATTGAGTCAAGATCATATTATAGAAGTTCTTGAATACCTTACCGACTTCAGACTTATCTTTCATTAAGAATATCCAAGTAGTAATACTATGATCATCAATGAGTGAAACAAACCATCTATATCCATTTACATGTTTAACCCTTGAGGGTCCCCACACATCACTATGTATAAGAGTGAATGGTGAGGAGCCCTTATATGGTTTTTTAACATAAGGTGCTCTGGTGTGTTTGGATAGTTGGCATATTTCACATTGGAAAGAATGTGATTTTTTACCCTCAAACAAATCAGGAAGCAATTTAGACAGATAAAGAAAGCTGGGATGACCCAATCTGAATGCCATTTCACAATTTCATCCATACAAGATACAGTACATTTGTTTTTTGCATCAACACTAACAAAAGCATGGCTAGATTCAGGCTGACAGTCCTTAAAAAAAATCAAATTTGAGTGTGGATCAGAATTGCCAATCTTCATGCTCAATGTTGAACCCTGAAATTCACAAGAATTGTTAGTAAAGGTCACCTTGCAATTATAATCTTTAACAACTCTTTTAACAGATAAAAGATGGCATTTGAGACTTGGAACAAACATGACATTTTTCAAGACAAGTTCATTTTTCAAAAGAACAGAACCAGTTCCTTCAACACAAGTTGAGGATCCATCTGCAATTTTAACCAGATGTTTCTCTGTACTTGGTTTGAAATTGGTCAGAAGTTTGAGGTTTCCTGTCATATGGTTTGATGCTCCTGAATCAATGATCCAGGAATCATTACCATAGTGACTACTCATAAAGGCAAAGGAGATCATACCAGATTCAGCAAGAGTTGCAGATTCAGCCTTTTAAGAGGGGTTGCTATTTCCTGACAGCAACTTCCTTAGGGTTTAAATCTGGTTCATGGTGAATCCTCCCAGCTCCTGTTGTTCCTCACCAGCAAGTTTTCCATGTTATTCTTGACACCTCTGTTTGAGGGCTTCCAATTGTCAGGCTTCCCATGGATTTTCCAGCATGTTTCCCTTGTGTGACCAGTTTTCTTGCAATGGTCACACCATATTTTATCCTTTTTCCCTTTTTGAGATTGGTTCCATTGTTGATTTCCTTTTGCAGGAAAAGCAGAGCCCTCATTTTCAACAGAATGAGGCATCTCTCTGATCATCAGGTGCCTCCTGTTTTCCTCATGACGGATTTCACAGTAGGTAGCTTTCAGAGATGGTAAGGGCTTTGTCCTAATGATTCTACCTCTCACACCATCAAGTTCTTGATTTAGACCAATCAAGAACTTAAAGACTATCTTTTTCAGTGACTTCTTTGTGTCTTTTAGCATCTTCAACACAACTCCACTGTATTTCATCCACAAGATCCAACTGTTGCCAGGACCTTTGCAGAAGGTTGAAGTATTGAGTCACATCCAAATTGCCCTGGGTGATATTCTGCAATTTGGCCTTTAACTCGTAAATCTCAGAGGTGTTGTCAACCTTTGAGCAATAGCTCTTCTGCAGCACTCCAGATCTCATGGGCTGAGTCATATGACATCAAGTTTTCTGAGATTTCTAGTGTCAGAGATCGAACCAGCCATGACATCACTTGATTATTCTCAGTATCCCAAATAAGACATTTTTCCTCCGTGGGCTTTGGAGGAACGACACTTCCGGTGAGGTAACCCACTTGCCTTGTCAGGTAACCAACATCTTGACAAACCTGGACCACAGGAGGTAGTTATTACCATTCAACCGATGGGTGGAGATGTTATTTGAATTGTGATCAGCATTGCCAGCGGACGGCAATAACCCTCTTTCTGCTGTAGCAACATCAGATCGAGAAGTAGATGATAGCGACACACTTGCTTTTAGATAATTTCGAATAGAGAAGATGAAGAGTTTTTAGAAGATTTTGGCTCTGATACCATGAAGGAACTCAGAACAACAGAGAGTAAAATAAAGAATCTTCTATATTCACAAAGAGGTACAAGGTCTGGTTTGAATAGTAAACCAGGGAATTGAACAGTCAGGCAGCAGGCAGCAGACAGCAGACAGCAAGGAGGCTGTCTTAATTACATGTTCAGATCTAACTAACAGCCAGCTAATTTGTCTGTGCGATTGTTTGGTTGGCAGCAAGAAAGTGGTTTTGGATTCTTTTTTGTTGTGTTGTTGTTTTTGGGCATTGCATCTCTGTGTCGTTGTTTTATCGGTTATGTTTATGCTTGATTCAGGTTATCTACCCATTTTAAGGTACAATTTGGTGCTCATTGTAGCTTTAGATTATGTTTCGCTTTCTCTTGGTTTTGCTATTGCATCATCGGCCTTGTTGCTGCAAGGTGGTGTATTTAGGATCCTTCTTTGTCGGTTTTAATTTGGTTTTGGGATTGCATGTCCGTGTGGTAATTTGGTTGATTCTTTTTTATGTCAGATAGCTTCAAAGTTGTGTGCTTTTTCCCATATTTAATGACTCTGTTTCGAAATTGCTGAATTTCGACGGACTCGTATGCAGATAGGTTGAATTTTTGGCTGGTTTGTGATTTGTGGCTTTGTTTTCCCATATCCAACTTCAGTAGACAACATGCTCTTTTTGAAAATGAATTCTGCCCAAAAAAAGATCTTGTGGTGGATGTATTAAAAAATTAATCTGGAAAATGTGGGAAAATGAAGAATTTAGGTCCATGTGTTATTGGTAAATTGGAGAAAAGTGATTCTTTAGACTATAATTTTGAGGCCCTGACCAGTGATTCGGATGATGATAATGAAGATAGTGGCGAAAAATGTGATGAAGACAACGTATTCGACGTTATGCTATTGAGAAAATTAGTAAAAATGGAAAGACAAAGAGCAAGTTATGCATGTTTAGAACTAGAAAAGGAAAGAATGCCATCAGCAATTGCAACTGAGGAAGCAATGGAGAAAGGACTCTTCTTGAAGACCAATTAAGAATGTGCCAACTGAAATGGAGGATGCAGAGCAATGAGGACGATGAACCGGAGAAGTTTGTGATTTCAGTTTGTTCTTTTGACACAATTGAAAATCCTCTAAACACCAGATTATTAAGCTCACTTGACGTGGATTTGGCAATGCAGTAAGGTTTCTGGTTAATATATGGATTATCTGCAGTGATTTTGATGAAATGATCCATACAACGAAGTATCACGCCGTTCAAACATAGGACGTTTTGGAATAAGTGGAAATTCTTGTGCCCTTTTACGCTGTAAATGCAAAACAGATGTTTGAACACCGGGCTTTTAACATTGTAATTGGTCAATATATGGATCTAGCCTCATCAATTTCATAAGTAAGGATGTAGCCTTGGATTCTGGTCTAAGGATTCATAGTAGATTTGACCAATATTTGGTTTATTGTATGTAGGTGGTGGCTTGGGATAGTGTTGTGTTTAGTTTTAGGGATGTTCAGGCTCGATTACATCATTGGTGAATGAGTGCGGATAGACTGTTGCCTTTGTTGTGGATTAGTTGTGTTAGGTTCCATTGGTTTTTAATTGTTGCTTGTGATTAGATTAGGTCCTTGTTCAATCTATGATTTGGTTATTTATCTGTGCCTAGGTTGGTTGCTGGTTTTGGTTTCTCTCTTTGGCTGTGGATTGCTTTATCCCTATTTGATTTCAGTGCTAACCTTTTGGCTTCCCATTGGTCTGTCCTTATAGTCCTGCAACCATATTTACCTGCTTTATTTTGGTGGTCACTTGCCTTCCTTGCTTTGGTGGTTTTCTTCCCTTAGACAATGACATACCCAAACACCAATAGGTCATAAAGTTCTCTGCGTCTTTATATACTAGGCAGTGGTACAGTTTGTCATTCAATGGGTTTAAGACTAAGGTTGGTTAGGAAAGGATTCGTTTTTTTTTGTTATTAAGCTTCAAAGCTTGGAACAATCCTTCGGTGTCCATTGTTTCGCCAACTATTGAGTGACTGTTTTTTTTTTTTGGGAACTGCATACCTGTGTGGTGCTTAGGTTGGTTATGTTTATCCTTGATTCTAACAAGATTGTAGCTGTTGCTTTTGCTTGATTATTCTCTTCATGCTTCTTTGTGTGCACGTTATTGGTACATCCCTGTCTTGTGAATGTCTCAAGAGTTGTAAAGTAGCCCTTCTTGATCTGCCTATATCATTGTTACACACTAATTGCCTTTTAACTTTGATTAGGTCGGATCAGCTATTGTTTTGGCTTGATTCTTCTTTTGATGCTTGTCTGTGTGCACATTATTGGTACATCCCTGTGTTTGTTCGGAATCCACATAGGATTGCTTTGCCTGCAAGTATTTATGAGCCGGATGAGCTTTTCCTCACTACCAATGACACCTTTGAGTTTGTGCTATAACCTGTGATCTGTGATTATAGAAATTGTGCGTATGTGTTATATGCTATGTGTTAAGCTTTTGAAGTCGTGATATATGGGACTATGATATATTATTCTATGTGTTAGGCTAATCTCAACACAACATTAATACTGCAAACAGGTTTAAAAGGCGAAGAACAATATTTAAAACAATTTAAAATCAACAAATAAAAAAAGGGAGAAAAGGGTCGGACTTCACTTAGTTAGTGATATACTATAAATAATCAGAATCATCTCTTGTAACGTTAATCTGCTGCAATAATCTGGGAGCTTTGTCTTTTTCTTAGGCTGCGATATTTAGCTCCTTTGTTTGTCAAGTATATGACATTCGATTTGTTCCCACGCTTACCCATGTTTTGCTTTTGACAGCTGTTGTGGTTCAAGGCGTTTATAGCTGCTACGGCACACAGGCAACAAAATTGCAACAGGTTAGTGTAGTTAGGGGTACTACTGCAAACCCCATAGTTAGGGGATCTATAGCAAACCCCGTAGTTAGGGGATCTACGGAAAACCCCGTAGTTAAGGGATTTCATTCGAAGCTTGTTTATATAGTTGCGTAGCTATTGTAAAATAAATAACAGTAAATACTATAGCTGTAAAATAATGGAAGAAAGACAACGTAACGAGAGAAATAACGAGAAAAACGAAAAAAAAACGTAAGGCATATCTTTGAAATGGACGCTAATAAGAAAAATGCTTTGTTGCAACGTCGACGCTTGCTTTATGCTCGAGAGCTGGTAAGAGTGGCGAAACATCAATACCAAACGAAAATAGTCCTTTAAATAATTTCGAAGCTCGACAGTCTTCGAATATTCCTGATCCAGTTTGTTTGCTTAACGAATATGAAGGAATTGACCCTGAAATGCCACCCAAGGGAAATTTAGCTGCAAATTTGGCCCGAACAGACATGCCTAGCTCATCTGATGTTGTTTCTCAAAAAAGGCGTAAGGCCTATGCTCAAATAAATGGTAGTAAGAAAAATGATATACTCAAGCGTCGACGTCCGCTTTACGCTCGCAGTAGGTATCGGTACCGAGACATCGACGAGAAAATGAAAATAGGCCCTCAAATAATTTCGATGCTCGGCAACCTTTGAGTATTCCCATTTCAACCACTTTACCTATCGAATGTAGAGAAAGTGACCCTAAAATAGTAGCAATGGCAAATATCACACGAAATATGGCCCAAAATGACATGCCTGCCTCGTCTAATGCTGTTTCTACGTGCTGTAGAGCGCATATAAACGAAACTATCTACCCCTCAACTAGGTTTAATCATGTCGTGCAGAATGATGGCTCGTGGCCTCAACGAGATTCTATCGATGATAGGCCATCTATTCATATCTTGCCTGCAGTCCCTGACTGTAGACATTGTTCAGCCAAGCGTTTCTACCGTGAACCTCCAGGGTTTTGTTGCTCGAAGGTGAGGTCGGTATTACCCTTTCGTAAATGCCGCCCGCCTTGGCCGAATTGTTTATCGGTTCGAACCCGAAAGCGTTGATTTCAAGAGGTACGTGAGAAGCTACAATAATAACCTTGCCTTCACCACATTCTCGCCAAGAAAGATAAGGATCTTATGCGGAACCACGGGCGTTTATACGTTCAAGGTTCGTGGTAAGATTCACCACTACCTGGGTTCATTGGAAAGAACTGGTGATGTACCCTCCGCTCTTCAACTATATTTCTACGATGCGGATACTCAACTTGAAGAACGCATGAAACTTTCGGAACGGTTTTCTAAGGTCGTAATGAGGAAATTGATTGATATCCTATCTCAAATTCCATATGTTAAGTTCCTAAGACAGGTAAAAGATCTAGAGTCTCTTGACAGCTACCAAATTTGTCTTGTCACTTGTCCTACACTTGATCAACGTGTGTATAATGAGCCAACTTGTAATGACGTTTCTGCAATTATATCTTCTGAGAGTGAAGAGCAATTTAACCCCACTTGTCATATCCAAATCTATGAAAAAAATGCTTTTCCCCATAGGATCACGCCACTACTTTGGTTGTTATGACGGTTTACAATATCCTCTTCTCTTCCCGCGTGGAGAGGTAGGATGGCATAATGGCATTCAAAAACTTCCACCGAATAAAAGGAAACGAAATTACAAATGCAAAGCACCTTTGGAAAGCCTAAGCAATACTGTTCAGGATGCTGAGCAGTTAATCTCTGGAGAAGAAAGAGGTATTTGGTATTACTTTATTGGTTCATCTTCTCCTATGAAGCTCTGTTCTACATGTAACTTTGTCTTTCTTTAACAGCTGCATGCGAAGGTGCAAGGAAAAGAAATATTGTCTCCTGTCGTCAGTATTATTGTTATAAGCTACAAAATCGAGCCAACGATCGATCAATGCTATTACACACAGGAAGACTGTTCCAACAATACGTTGTGGACATGTTTGTAAAGGTTGAGACATCTAGGTTAGAATATCTCGAGAAACAAAGAAAAGGAGATACGTACGCATTGTTTACGGGGTTTAGTTGACGCGCATTGGACATACGTCCACTTCTGAAGTTGGGCGCAAAATCATTCTACCCCCTTCGTTTATAGGAGGACCACGAGACATGAAAAAAAGGTATATGGATGCAATGTGTCTTGTCCAAAATTTTGGAAAACCTGACTTTTTCCTAACTGTAACATGTAACTCTGCATGGCCTGAAATCACAGAGCATTTACTACCAGGTGAATTGCCTCAAAACCGGCCTGACTTACTTTCTCGAGTTTTCAAAGCCAAGTTGGAAATGCCGAAAACCGAACTTTTAAAAGACCATATATTTGGGATTCCAATTGCATGTGTATACTCAATTGAGTTTCAGAAACGTGGATTACCTCACACTCATGTCCTCCTTATAGTTGATAGGGACTCAAAACCGCTTAACCCTGATGCTTATGACCGTTACATCAGCCCTGAGCTACCCGACCGTCTAAGACACCCAGAACTACATCGTTTGGTTCTCAAGAACACGGTACATGGCCCTTGTGGCCCTCTAAACCCTAGATGCCCATGTATGCGAGACAACAAGTGCAAAAACAAATACCCTAAAGAATTCGCACAAGACACAACACATGGCTCCAACAACTACCCACATTACAGACGCCGTGATACTGGCATTAATGTTCGTGTTAGGGGCCATGAAATTGACAACCGTTGGGTAGTTCCCTACAATCCGTACTTGCTCCAAAAGTACGACTGTCACATCAATGTGGAAATATGTTCGACAATCAAACTTGTGAAGTATATCTACAAATATATTTACAAGGGTCCTGATAAAATTGCTTTTCGCATGTCCGCATCCACTTCGAAAATGAGATTCAAGAATACCAACAAGGTAGATGGGTTGGGCCACCGGAGGCAAGCGCATGGCGTTTATTTTCGTTCGATTTGTTTGAAATGCACCCAAAGCGCTTATAGCATTGCAACCGCACCTCCCCGATAACTATCTTGTGTCTTTCCCCACAAATCAAGACCTAAATAGTATCGTCACAAATGCCTTCTTGTCACGGACAATGCCGACTCAATTTTTCCAAATGAACAACTAATTCCACGGCCATGAATTTGAAGCTGCTTTACAAAGATTTCCCCAAACACTTTGTCTGGGATTTAGGGAAACGTACTTGGACAGTACGTAAAAAAGGCAAGGTAGTTGGTCGGATTGTTTCTGTTAGTCCAACTGAAGGTGAACGATACTACCTACGTTTGCTGCTTAATCATGTTAGAGGTCCGACTTCGTTTGATGATCTCTTAACCGTAGATGGATACCTATATTGCACGTTTAGAGAATCGGCTTACGGAGAAATTTATTAACCACGGATAATGACCTCGATAAATGCCTTGAGGAAGCTTCGTGTATCAAATGCCAAGACAACTACGTCATCTTTTTGTGTCAATTACGGTGTTCTCGCTCACCTTCGCATCCACGTAAACTATGGGAAAAGTATATGGATCCGCCGTGTGACGACTACCTACACGGACTATTAACCCGTTCGTATATTAGTGATGCTCGAATGAAAGCATTGTTTGATATAGCTATAATGCTTGAAGACACGGGAAAAAAACTACAAGACTATAGATTGGGGCCGGAAGTCGAAACAATAAGCCAACGGGGTACCGTAACTAGAGAAATGGCATTTGAGAAAAGCCTAACAAAGTGGATGAAGATGATCTTCTAAATGTTCACAATCTTAACGAACAAAGAACAATATGCTTTTCAACAAATAATGGCCAAAGTGACCGCCGACGAACCGTCGCATTCTTCATTGATGGTCCGTGGAACCGGAAAAACTTTCCCGTACAGAGCAATCTTGGCAACAATTCGGTCGAAAGGGCATATTGCTCGGCCACAAGAAGCTCGTGTGTGGCGATGCGGACTTCCCGGAGGTCGAACTGCACATTCACGATTCAAGTTACCATTACAAGAAGAAGAGAAAAAAATAGCAAACGTTAGTAAACAATCTACAACAACAACATTATTGCGAGAAGCCAAGGTTATCATATGGGACGAGGCTCCTATGGCTCATAGAGAATCAATAGAAGCTTTCTCTGAGAAGCTTAAAGATATAACTGAGACCAACAACCCGTTTGGAAATAAAATTGTGGTTTTTGGAGGTGACTTCCGACGACAGTCCTTCCGGTGGTCACAAACGGAAGTAGACAAGAACAACTAGATGCTTCCTTAATCACCAAGATTATGGCCTATGCTTCACAAAATACATCTAACGCAGTAACATTAGGGCAATTGCGGACCCGCGTTTACCGAGTATTTATTACGAATAGTAACGGTACGTAACCGGAGGACGAAAATGAAAGCATTGAACTACCGATCAACATGCTCATTCCTTTTCACGACAAGGAAACTTCATTGAAACGATTAATTCACTTTGTATACCCCGAAATCATAGCTTTTGCAACACAACATCACACAGTTATGAATAGTGCTTTACTAGCCCCAACCAATGAGTGTGTGGAAGATATAAACGATACGATGTTGGAAGAAATGCCAGGTGAGGTCATTACTTACATCAGTAGTGATGTTGCTATCGACCGTTATCACCAAGCAGATTATGAAGACTTCCTCAATTCACTTACCCCAAGCAGCCTTCCTCCTCCCCATGAACTAATGTTAAAGGCAAATTGCCCCGTAATGTTGCTACGGAACCTAAATCCCGTCCAAGGGTTATGTAACGGGACACGGTTATTATGCAAGGAACTGAAAACGCATACAATTGTCGCTGAAATAGCAACTGGCCCCTTTGCAGGACAACAAACTATCTTACACAAGATTCCTCTACAAAACTCGAACATAGATAAATGTGCAATTCCCTTTAAACGATATCAGTTTCCAATACGATTATGTTTTGCAATGACTATTAATAAGGCACAAGGTCAAACACTGGACCGTGTGGGTTTATATTTGCGAGAGCCCGTCTTCTCCCACGGCCAACTATACGTAGCCCTTTCTGTAGCACGTAAATCTTCAACTATCAAAGTACCGATAGCACCACCAACTTTTTCGTAAAATTCCAATAAGAACACAACGAAAAATATAGTATACCGTGACATCCTCGGAGGGTTCAAGACAATACTTAAATAACAAACATACATAAAATGTAAATACGTAAACATACAATGTACATAGGCCTATATTTATAGTATGTCACACATTTTTACCGTCCGCAATACCTCGCAGAAAGATACTCATGGCAAAAATGCTGTATATTGACGATATTACTCCTAATACGGATAATTGGCGCGTAAAAGTTTTCATCCTTCAAAAAAGCAATGTCTATACCAATGAAACAGGGAAACGACTGGTCGACTGCAAAAGTTGCTGCTCCAGGATGAAAAGGTATACTAACAAATAGTTTCTTCAGTTTTGCTTCTTAAATTATTTCATACATTTCCTCTAAAGATTGCACTCGCGTATCCATAATGTTGAGAAACACTTAAAAATAAGCAGGGGAAGAAGATAGAAGCCGTGATGTGGAATACTAACATTGAACTTCTGAGAATAACCCGACACCATTCTCCACATACATCATCGGAGGGCCGATGTTGACCGTGTAAAAGAAGATTACAAACATAACTCTCCGGGTCAAGAATACCAATGGCAACTTTCAAGGACAACTTTCATACGCGTAGTGAAAGAGCACAACCAAATAATAGCCTCGCCCACCAGCTCCATGCACTCCGTTTGCTGCTCTTCGTACACACATTAACTCGGGAGCCCCAGTAGGTACGTAGCAACTACAATATTAAAAAATATTTGAGTAAGCAACTAGGTAGTAATCTGTATGCAATTACCTATTTACCAAAATATTACACACGCTAATCTGTTTTGCAGACATTGTAGCCGCTGTTATTGAGGTCAAAGAAACACGGCACGTAACGGTTAGATCAAAGTTGGTGCCTCTACGTGAATGCACCGTTATACAGAATGAGTAAGGAACCTCACGTTAATTTGCACCAGATCACCTCCATATTTTAATTTGAGAACCAAATTAGTTTAATATCCAAGTGATACTTAACAACCAAATACCTAACGGTACTCCCGTGTGAACCTTCAGTTGAAACCGGTGACAATCACTCTTTGGGGAGATTATGGTCACAAACAAGGAGGAGAACTTTTTAGGCTAAGGAAAGAACTCCCGATCGTACTTTTCAAAGGACTAAAAGCATCGCATTTTCTCGGTAACCACACAAACACGTACTTACGTGACTAAAAACAAATATCTAATACTTAATTGTAGAGTTGATACATTTTTCCTCGGTTCGTGTATCTCTTTGTCGACACAAAGATTTCTCATTTGTGGCGCTAGAACCCGACATTGCGTAAGTGAAAGCACTAAGAACATGGTATGTTGTTGTAGCGCATTCATTCCGCCATCTTTACATGACGTATTCTTCCATCAATGTCATGTCACACTCCCACGTGGTTATTTCAACTAACACACTTAATTTCTTCCAAACAAAACAAAAGTGGTCAATAACAACATAGAACTTATAAAAAAGGTCAGTGGAGCACCTATGCGAGAATTACCTCGAGACTGTCTCGAATGAAATAGATACCGTCGGAATGACACCGCCGTCTAAGATACAAAAGCGGATAGTAAGGTCGCAATCACAAACAACAATTCCATCACAAATCCTAAAAAGTAATACTTTTCGTAAAGACATACTACATAATCCATGTTTCGAACCTTGTCACAGATTGTCCACGCGAAGTTTCGCTAGCCATCGCCAATGTAGATCGAAAATATGCTACACCGTGTGCCCAAAATGCTACGGAACACGTAAAGCAATGCCGACGAGCTATTCAACTCGTACTTCTTGTAATCAAGACTTCAAAGCATTACCACGGTAAGATCCTCTTTTCCACCTTAACATAAAAACCTTTGTGTATAATAAAACATCGTTTAAAATGTTTGGTACATGTTGTGTACACGTTTTGTACTATATGCTTTATGCTCTTACTTGTTTCATTTCCTTATTTACCTGCAGCCTGCTTGATAATGTTGTTTTTATTTTTAGAGGTCTTCACCGTGCTTTTTATAGTCGCTTATCAATGCTCGGCCTAATTAGCTATTAGTCCGATTAAGTATTGCCCCGTCCTTAGGTTAGGTAAAAGATGTGAATCGAAAGTTATCTGTTAATTCTCGGTGTTTCGTGTTTTATTACATTAGAATACACCATAATCTAAAGTGTCTGATGTAGTTCCAAGTTCAACACATGTAAAATCAGCATTACATACAAAACTATTCTTCCCGTTTTACGTATACTATCTCAACTACTTATATAATAATTTATTCTGTCATTCGAATTGTCTGCACGTGTTGCTGCTTAGCAAAGATTTAGGATTGCAGCATCAACAAAACATTAAGAATACACAATGCTAATATTAAGAAGAAATAATGCTGTAGTAAACACCTTCCTGATCTATACACTCTTCACTCAACAGCTGTAAGATCGTCGTTCAAATTTCTCGAATTCGACCGTCACCACAATCAACGCAACTTTTTTTGACAAATGCGCGGCAAGACTTCTAGATAAATCACCTGAAGATCTTCACAAATACGACAAGCGGTACTAACAACCACAAACCTAGCACATTTACATCGCGAAGAAAAAAATTATCATAATCAATGTTGTTTGGTGATGGCAATACAGCAACAACAAAACTCCTCTTGGACATTGATGAGCGAAACTTCACCGCAAGAATTTCATAATGGAAATAAGGGCAAACAAAAAGAATTTTAATGATAAGATCACCCGCTACACAGTTCTGAATTGGATTGAGAAACAACAAGCCTTGGGTTCTATTAACGAAGAAGGACAAATGTCTAGCGAAACTACAGTGGAGTCTGGTATGTCTAAAGCACTTAATTATCATCAACCTTAAGTTCTGAAAAAAAAAAGGAGAAATAAACAAAAATATCATATCACAGGAACAACCAATCTTTCTGAAAAAGGCAAACATCCAAGTGAAATGGAGTCCACAACACAAGGCTCTAACAATGAAGACAAAGAATACTCGGACTCCTCCAAATTACCACGAAGAAGAAAGCCGAAGTTTGAATCCAAAACAAGTGTGATGTAGACAAAGGCAACAACCGCAACATACTGCAGGCCTAGCCAATGCTGTTGTTTTTGAATAATTTTGAAACCTGTAACACTCCACTCGCAGTGTAACAACCCAAAAAACACTACTGCTTTTTGATTCTCAAGGCACCAGCAGCATTTTGTCCAACTTGTAAAAACATTATCGCTTCGAATTATCTGCATAAGCTACTACTGTACTATTATGTAAATAGTTTGACAAATCCTTTAATAGACTATCTGGATTACGTGATAACAATGCAGTTAGATTTCTCGTTCTTTATTCTAATTTCGTATGTCCACCCTTACCATATGCAAAAATATATAACAAATCTTGCTTTCTTCTGATTTTATTTTAACATAGTCATACATAAAAAGTCATTTTAGCTATGTACCTGGTGTTAAAGCACTTGAAAATTTTATAAGGTATGAAATTTCTTTCCATATATTCCCTCTTTCCTATCATGTTATTGGCAGGTGTCACGGCTGGTCAACGAAAATGGGTTCATGCGGCAACATTTGCATACTGTAAGTATTGCTTTCATTCTGTCCTTTGTCTATATCTATGTGATTTGTTAGGGAAATGTACATATCATGGATCTTAGCATTGCCTTCTCTTTGATTGTGGTGTGTTGCTTTGGTAATGCGATTAGATCCTTTATGTAAACATACCCATTAAACTATATAGAAATGGGAATTTGTTCTGAATATAATCTTTTGAATTTTCATGATTAATTATTTGAAGGCATCTGATGCAAGTTGTGAATCACCAGAATTTGTAACTACCCAAATTGCATCGCACGAGATTTCGGACTCTAAGATATATAACCACCCTGTAGAATGGCAATCTTGTGGTATGCATAATGCTCACATATGCTCAACCTTGAAAAAGAAATGCATAAATGATTTTCTTTCTCTATGTATTGAAGGTGTGTAAACGGTCTTTATCTGGTTCTGGGACCGGACCAAGTGCAGGTCCAGTTTACCATGCTGGGTGATTGCCTGCCATTGCCTGAGGAGAAGTTCAACAAAATAGTTAAAGACAACTATTATACGAACAAAAAATTTAACACCATTTTGACACCTAAGCAGGTAACTTCATGCTCTTTTTTGTTTGTTTGTTTGTTTGTTTGTCATTTTTGTGAGTGTGAACTCTGCATTGTGACTCAAATTGATAAGAAATAAGTTTTCGACTATGCAACTTCATCTGATCTGACACATTGCCTAAAAAACAATAGAATTTGAGTTTTAGCCTAAAGATGTTAGACATGAACCTAAGGTGAGAAAGGATGAAAGGTCTTGTCCATGTAATTATGCTGTTTATGCAGGTCTGGAGAAAGGCTGTTCCACTGTTGATAATTCTGGAATCAAAATTACATAAAAACAAAAGAAACATTACGTCAAAGACACATAAGAACTCGTTACATCCAAACCAACACAACACAACACAGCACTTATTTCATAGATTCATAAAGAATCTAGAATTACCACCTTAGAAAGCATTTTCTAAAACTGGAAAAAAAAAAACTTCAATAAACATCCCCATTTGGCAACTGAACATGATCTTCTTCTCCGACCT
This sequence comes from Gentiana straminea, assembly GCA_036785695.1. NCBI lineage: Eukaryota > Viridiplantae > Streptophyta > Magnoliopsida > Gentianales > Gentianaceae > Gentiana > Gentiana straminea. Next base: position 3,392,768 of record JAVUPR010000514.1, on the reverse strand, counting down.
CTTCACTGTTATTGTTAGCCATACTTTCTGCTCGTGCAACCTCCATCATAGCACACTTTCCTTTCCACAAATATTGTAGCCTCATCTGCTCCTTTGTGGTTACCTTCTGGTGCTTCAGTTCTTCTTCACTGCGGTACATCTTCTTCCACATAGTTTCTTCATTCAATTTGCTGTTGTACAGTTGCTGCCCCTTCCTATCACGTTCCGCTGCCAAGCTTTTTACAACATTGTCAGGATAACTGCCAACCTTCACTATGTCTGTTTCTCTGATCGGAACCCCATCTATTGTAGCTGGAATTGGTGGTGCATAAGCATCATACACCCCTTCTTCTGTCTCATAAATTATTGCTGGGTAATTGCCTTCAAAAGCCATGTTACAATCTTTCAAAACCTAACCGTGGCAAAATGTTTCCTCTAAAAGCTACAATACACAAAAAAACTTGAGGAATCTATATAAGAAAAACAAAGCTACTTATCACATTCATTCAAATAGCAAACAAATTACAACAGCATTGAATATAGAAGTGCCATTCTTTGTCATTTACCAAATAAGTAAACAACAGAGCTAATTACAATAATAATTGGTAAAGAGTAGCCAACGGTCATACAAACATAAAATACATATTACAATAAATAAAAAAGATAATAATATAACTTATAATTTATTTTATATAATCCAACATAACCATAGTTCAAGGCCGTATCAGTCACAGTTTGACAAATTTTACGATTGGCATGTGACGATACAGGGTTTCACTCCCTCCACGTGTCATCTATCGGTTGGTCATCACACTATAAATAACGGCAGTGTATTCATGTCGATGCCTGTGCTCGAGGCCAAGGCCATCTCATAAACGCCAGCTACGATGATCGACTATCGACTACCGAGCAAAGGTAGGACGTTCATCCGCACCCGCCTAGCAATGTAGGACAAAGCTGAGCCCTGAGTCGATAACCACAGTCGGTATATTGACATCGAGGACAGAGTCCGCATCGCTTACTAAGCCCATTAACGCCGATAGCTTGGGCAAGGGTCAAGGCCCATTTAAGGGTAAAGTGACAATAACATAAGCCGACTTAACCTTAGGGTTTAGGCAAGTACCGTCATTATAAATACCCCCATTCCAGGAACTACGTAAGGCTTGATTCCCGGAACCTAACAGATACGTAGGCAATTCAAGATTCGCCTTGGACTCACCGCATACATAAAATCCATCCCTCATCTATCTTTTTGGCATTAGTGGTTCTTGTGTGTTCATCACTAGATTAAATTAGGGCTCAAATCATTAAGGTGGCATAATTTGTCATCGTCATTGGCGCTGAAGGAGGGCCTTCTATTGATTGAATACGCAAAAACACGATGCCTCCCAAGAAAACCGCATCCAAAACCGCATCCAAGGCAACCGATCAAGGCTCCCGCTGAACGAGGCGATCGATCCCGATATGCAAGGAGACGAAGATCCCGCCTTGGATCTTATTCAAGACGATCCTCAAGAAAAACAAGGGGAAAAAGATCCGCTTTTTGAATCTTGTCCAGGAGATCCACCAACCGTAAAAGCAAGCCCTTGCTCCGGAATATCGGGTGCTTGCGATCGCCTGGCGGGAGCAAATTTGGAGGTAATGTCCAGGATAATAGCCGAGGCGGTTACGCGCGCGGCGGCGTGCGACGCGGCCCGTAAAGAAGCTATGGCGGAAGGCGGCCGTAAAGATGTAGTGGACAAACCTAAACGACTCCCGGGGACGAAGTAAGCGCATCATCCACCTCGGTGGAAAGGAAGAGACGCGAGATCCACCAAAAACATCGAGAGAGGGACGACGATGACAAATGTGGGAGGAGTTAAATGCAATTTTGGGAAAGAGTCGTGTCGTTGTGGCTCGAGTCTCCTTCACGAAGGAGATCGAGAGCTTTCCTAAACCCAAGGGGTTTAAGATACCAAAGATAGAACCTTATGATGGCACCACCGACCCGGAGGACCATCTCCACAGTATCCGTCTCAAACGAGGTTGGACGGGGCACCCGATGCAATGCGCCGTCGGGCATTCGAGACGCTACTCGTAGGTCGAGCAAGAGAATGGTTCACGAAGCTACGCCTGTGGTCGATCTCCGCTTTGCCATGCTCGCTCGAAAGTTCCGAGACGCGTTTATAGTCAACAAGAAGTTTCATCCGAGTGCCACGCACCTCATGAACGTGAGGCAAAGAAAGAGATGAGACAAGTTGATGGAATATTTGAAGAGGTTTAATCTCGAGGCCATGCAGTCAAGGACGCGGATGACCGACTTCGATCACATCGTTCGTAGGGGGCCGCGTACTAAGTTATACATGAAGTTGAGCAGAGATGTCCCTCATACCATGGACGAACGTGTCAATATAAAGTGCATAGGTTCCGTCAAGGGGGAGGAGGCAAGGCGGCGACACACCCAATCCGACCGGATGGAATCCAAGAAAGACACCCGAGGCCCGAACAGAATCGCCCAAGAGGCAGATGATGTCGAAAGTAAGCCATCGGTCCGGGACCGTATCGACACGTCCACCTCGACCGTGGGGGCAAGAAGGGACCCTCACGTGATAAGGACTTTATCCCACTCAATCGACCTCGATCTGAGGTGTTGTCGATTATGCTTTCAAAAAACTTGGCGAGGAAACCGCCACCGTTGAAGAAACCTCGAGAAAAGAGGAACGCAAGCAAATACTGTGATTTTCACGAGGACATAGGTCATACAACTGAGGATTGTATCGACCTGAAGAGAGATATCGACGTTTGCATTCAGGAAGGAAAGCTAGACGAAGTTGTTGACAGATCTCGGTATGACGGGCCCGCAGGGCGTGGAGAATTTAAGAGAAAAAACTCCGATCAAGACAGAACCGAGGTCGAGATGCCCAGAGACGGCGGATCGGTCACCTCGTAGGAATCGATCCCCGGGTCGAGAAGGAAACAACAGAGAAAATTTTGGTCGAGACAGATATGAAGATAATCGACCGCTAACTATGTCAACACAATCTTTGGTCCCGGTGAGAGTGATAAAGACCGACCAAAGAGCCGCCTTGTAGCTCGAGAGAGCGCAAACAACTCAGTTCACGACGAAGTCGGATACGGCCCTCGAGATGATATCCCCAAGTCGAGAAATCATAGCGAAGGGTTAGTTATCGAGGCGCTATTAGCCGAGCCCGAGTATCGAGAGTCCGTGTCGATAACGGGAGTGCAAGAACATCATATATCACTCGGCGTTCCAAGCGACGAAGTTGAAAGAAAAGGATCTAGCCCCCATACCGTCTCCCCCGTTTGGATTTACAGGCAAGCGGGGCCCACCCCCGGGCTCGATAAAGCTACTCACGACGGTCGGGGACGGCGAGAAAGGAAGGACACTTGAATTAAGCTATGTGGTGGTCAAGGCTCCTTCGCGTACAATGTTATCCTAGGGCGACCGCGCTCTTCGACCCGCGTGCTATTATATCAACTTTTCATAATAGTATGAAGTTTCCCACTAGAATGGTTCCCACGAAGTAAAAGGAGACGTTGAAGTCGCTCGGAGTTGTAACTCGTTGTCATGAATGGGAAAATGGCGGTCCAACAAGTCCTAGTCGAGGAACTTATTCCGTAGGAAGAAGAGAGGAGAAGAGTTGGGTCTCCAAAGGATGCAGCTTGAAAACGTCCGACTCGGGAGGGAGAGGACGATCGTTGTGTGCAAGTGGGAATTTGGATCCCGCAGAAAGATAAACAAGCATCGGTTGAGCCGTTGATCGAGTTCGAGACATCTTTGCCTCGGAAGGCCACCGACATGCCGGGGCTATCTACCGACATCGCGGTTCATAAGCTCGAGATTGATCGTGCTAGGAAGCCGCCCAAACAAAAGAAGAGAAATTTTGCGTTGGATCGACTTGAGGCTATTGAGTTGGAAGTCGGCAAGCTACTAGCAGCCAAGATAAGGAAAGAGGTATTCTATCCCGAGTGGCTAGCTAACCCGGTTTTAGTCAAGCCCGATGGTAGTTGGCGTATGTGTGTGGACTTTACAGATCTTAACAAAGCATGCCCGAAGGACTCTTATCCGTTGCCCAAAATCGACAGATTAGTAGACTCAACCATTGATTTTGAAGTTTTTGGTTTCTTAGATGCATATAAAGGATATCATCAGATTTTAATGGATCCTCGAGATGCGGAAAAAACAGCGTTTATCACAGAATTCGGCACCTTCTGCTATGTGACCATGCCATTCGGATTAAAGAATGCTGGGGCAACATACCAGAGGGCAGTCAATAAGATATTTGCAAGACAAATTGGTAGATGTATGGAAGTTTATGTAGACGACCTGCTTATCAAGAGTCGATCTATGAGACAGTACCTGGTCGATGCTCGAGAGGTTTTCGAAGTGTTGAGAGAAACGCAGATGAGATTAAACCCGAAGAAATGCACTTTTGGAGTCAGGTCGGGTAAGTTCTTGGGCTATATGATCTCGAAGGACGGGATTCGAGCAAACCCGGATAAAATTGACACATTGAAGAATATGCCCGCACCTCGAAATGTAAAGGAAGTGCAGAGACTCACGGGTAGAATGGCGGCCCTCAATAGATTTCTATCGAGATCAAAGACAAGCCGTGCACTACCATTTTTCAAGATACTCCGAAAGGCCGCCCTTTTCACCGGGATGATGAATGTCGATGTACCCTTTGAAGAGTTGAAGACTTATTTATCGAATTGCCTACCCTCACTTCTCCTCGAGAAGGGGAAAAGTTGTTAGTTTACTTGGCGATGCGAGGAGGCGTGAGTGCGGTCCCGGTTCGAGAAGGGGTACATGGCCAAGTGCCAATTTACTTTGTCGCAAGGCTTTACATGGCCCCGAGGTCCGATACTCGCCACCGAGAAGTTAGCATTGTGCCCGGTTCATGCCTCGAGGAAGTTAAGGCCCTATTTTCAAGCTCATCCCATCGTGGTAGTCACCGACCAACCACTAAAGCAAATATTGGCAAAACCCGACACCTCGGTCGATTGGCAAAATGGGTGATTGAAATGGCCCAAGACGACATCGAGTTCGTCCCTCGAACCGCGATAAAAGCACAGTGCCTTGCGCATTTTTTGGTCAAGGGATATCCGTCCAACTCGATCGTGAAAAGCAAAGCCCGCAGGAAAAATGGACTCTTCGTGTCGATGGCGCATCGAGTAAGAGGGGGCAGGAGCAGTGGCTCCTTCGGTAAGCCCGAAAGGCGAGGAATTCCCCTACGCCCTTCGATTCGACTTCAAAGCAACGAACAACGAGGCCGAGTACGAGGCTATGATCACCGGCTTAAAGCTCGCTTTGAAGCGGGTGTCGAAGATTTGTCGCCTTTTACGTTGACTCACGCTAGTAGTCAATCATGTGAAAGGGGAGTATGAGGCTAAGGAAGAAACCATGAAGAATTACTTAGCAGTTGTCCAAAGCCTCATACCAAAATTCAAGACAGCTCGCTTGAGCAAGTCCCCCGAAGTCGAACAAGAGAGCCGATGCGCTCTCCAAGTTGGCATCGAACTTCATGTCAAGTAAGAAGGTTCTAGTCGAGTTATTGACCGACCGGAGTTACATCGAGACGGAGGCCCACCGATCACTCAAAGCAGCCACGTGGATGGACTCGATCGCTCTTTACCTTAAAGACGGAATACGCCATCCGACAAAGTGCAAGCCAGGAAAGTCCGACTTCAATCACTCGATATGCATTCTTTGACGATATCTTGTATCGAAAATCTTTTGTGAACCCCCGGTTAAGATGTGTTTCGTAAAGTGAAGGCAAATACCTCTTAGAAGAGATTCATAGAGAGCCCGTGGGAATCATTGTGGAGCCGTAATGTTAGCTCGAAAATGTAAGTTAGCCGGATATTTTTGGCCGTCGATGCAACGAGATGCAAATAATCTTGTCCAGAATGCAACGCTTGTCGATTCATGATAATATCTCTCATCAACAAGCGCAAGACATGAATGTCATCTCGTCGCATGGCCTTTCGACCAAATGGGGGAGTCGACATTGTAGGACCTTTACCTCGAGCTCCGGGAAATCTCGCGGATTCGTGGTCGTTGCGGTGGACTACTTCACAAAATGGGTGAAGCTAAGGCTTTGCCCGACATCCGAGCTACAACCATTAAAAAATTCTTGTGGGTCGACATCCTCTCGCAGTACGGAATTCCGAAAGCTCTAATCTCGGATAATGGTACCCGCCCGAGGATCGAAAAGTTAGAGAATGGTGCAACGAGTACCAAATCGACCGCCGATTCACCTCGGTGGCTCACCCCAGTGCAAACGGTCAAGTCGAACGTACTAACCGACGATCAAGTTGGGGTTAAAGAAGAGGCTGTGAGGCGTAAGGTCGAGATTGGGCAATTCAACTTCCGAGCATCCTATGGTCATATAGACACTCTCCTAATTCATCAACCGGAGAAACTCCTTTCTCTTTGGTATACGGGTGTGAAGCGGTGATTCCCGCCGAGATCGGAGTTCCTTCTCCTCGAGTTCGGCCTACAATGTGGAGACAAATGATCCCGAACTCCGACAAGAAAGGGACAATGTCGAAGAGCGAAGAGAGATAGCCTCGCCCAGATGGCAAGGTATAAGCAAAAGATCTCTCGCACTACAACTCGAGAGTAAGACACAGGTACTTCAAGGTTGGCGATCCGGTTCTAAGGAAAATGAAGCGAGTCGACAGAAGCGCCGGGAAATTAACCCCGAATTGGGAAGGACCCTATCGATCCTCGAAGGTCCACCCCAAAGGGTCTTATCAACTTGGTCGGCGTATGGAACTATCGTTCCTCGACATTGGCATGCCAACAATCCGAGGAAGTATTATATTTGAGATAAGCATTACTTTAATGAACCCGTTTACCTTTCAATTCTCGAATCTTGTAACAAGTCCACGAGACAATTTTATGAGTATTCTAATAAATTTCTATCTTTTCGAGATGCTTTCGTGTTTGTTAGGATTTATAGCCAAAACGATACAAGTCCAATGCGATAGAAAAGTTAAAGGCAAAACAATCGAATACGAGTAGAGAAATCCGCAGTCGGACATCTCGATAAAGCCAAAGCAAAGTTAGCCTAATGGGCGACGAATGACGGTTCGCAGTGGTCGGGCCAAAGGTCCAAGCTAAGAGCAGCCCGAGAGGCAAACAAGGCTAAAGCAAAGGACGGTTCGCATAGTCGGGCCACCCGTCCCGCCGAAAGCCGAATGAGCCCGAGTGGCGAAAAAGGCCCGGACAAAGGACGGTTCGCATAGTCGGGCCACCCGTTCCGCCGAAGGTCGAAAAAGCCTAAGAGGCAAAAAAGACCTAAAACCAGGGACAAGCTTATATTAAAATGCTCACCTAAAGGTCAAATAAGCCCAAGGGACAAAAGACTACGGCAGTAAGTCGATCTCAAGTGCAATAAGAACCAAAGGTTCATAATACACTTGGGGGCAACACAATATTAACAAAGCGAATAGCGAGTAGCGAGCAGAGCGGAGCCAGGAGCTCGACAAGCGAAAGACTATGAAACATTAAGACAAGCAAAGCAAAAATCACAAGAAAGAGAAATCAAATCTCAAAAGCAGATCAAAATTCAAAATAAAGTTATTACAAAAACAAGGCCAGGTCGAAAAGACCAGCCAAAGTTAAAATAAATGTCATTACAAATCAGAAGTTTGAATAGCAAAAGAAGATATAAAAAACATCAAGATCAGGGGTCGGCTTCCGGAGTCGGCTCGTTGTGGCAGGGGTCGGATCGCCGGCGGTCGGATTGGCGCAGGGGCGTACGAAGGAGGAGCATACTTTATAGCCAACGACTCTCCCCGCCGAAACTCCTCAAAGTATTGGTCGTACAACTTCTCCGAGTCGATTGTAGAACATAGGCGTCTCGGAGAGTCGACATATCGAAGCTCGGAACGGCCTCCTTCACCCGATCCACGGCCGTGGTATATCCACCCATCATCGAAGCCCGCATGATCACTTCTGATCATCTTCAAGGTTGGAGGACTTGCGATACTCCATGATGGCCTCGGTCTTAGCCTCTTCGACTCGCGCCCGCGCTCGATGTAATTCACCCTCGTAGCGCATCTCGATCTTGGCGAGCCTTCCTCGCTTCATCGTCCGCAGCTTTTTGACACCGCCGCAGCCTCTCATAGTCTTGAGCCGCCTTGAGCAACTCTCTACCCCGATCTTGCCTTTCATCTCGCAATGGGTCTAGCTCCTTCTCGGTAGTGGCCGCCTTGCTTCAAAGCAGCCACCAACTTACCCCCGCAGCCTTCTCGAGCTCGGCAACCGACTCTTGCTTCAACTCCTTATATTGTTTCTCCACAAAGCAGAAGAGAGCGCCGTCTTTTGCGATGTTATCTTGGAGTAACCTCGCCATTCACCTTCTTGATCTCGTTCGCCGACTCTCCTGTTTTGGCTAGCCGACGAGCAGCCTCTCGACCAACAAGAGTATGCTACAAAATAGAAGAACGAGTTAATAAACAAACAGGGCACGTGCCTCGAAGAAAGCGAGTATAAAAAGAAGGATCGACTTACGAGGCGATTCAGCTTTTCGCAGAACATAAGACAAGTCTTTGTCATCCACACCGGTATAATCATCAAAAACCCAAATAACACCGATTCCCGGCTCGGCGAGGTCTCAAAGAACCTTCTTCCTCTTCGCTTCTCGAAGCCGCTCCTTTACCACCTCGGCAACAGGGTCTTTTCTTTGTTTGCCCCGCCGGCTCTTCAACATTAGCCTCAACGTTCGAGGTCGATCGATAGGTTCCTCTTCGTCTTCATCTCGAAGAGAGCCATATCGGACGGTTAGCTCGCCGGTGGTCGAGGGCACCTCGGTCGTTCCAGCCCGGCGTACGACCCGATCGCAAAGCAAGGTTGGTTCTAGGTGGAGGGACGCCCCCTCTCGAGAAGAAGAAGGCATGCCGATCTCGCCCACCGGCAAGTCGGCGCGGCCCGACCCCCGAGAGGTGGGGCAAACCTACGACCGTCGACTCAGGAATGCGCTGAGGGTTGGTAACCTTGGAGAATTTGCCCACTGCAATACAGAAAAAAGACAAGTTAGTTTGGACCAACAAACAACAAGTTATCGACATAAATAACTACTATTGTGTAAAAACAAGCAAGCAAGTAAACATCCTACGATTCTCGTGATCGTGAACGTTCAAGCCTACGTACGGCACGGGCCCGCCTTCCTCTAAGCGAGCCAGGTGATACAGAGACTCAGTCTCGAGTACACACCTCGAAGTTGTGTCCACTCAAGAGTCGAGCCTCGTGAGGAGCCGATGCCTTCCCGAGCTTATCTTGCTTCCCCTCTCGACCTCCATTGACCGATATAGGGGTTGTCCAAACCATGACGGAGAAAAAAGAATCGAGGCTTCCACTCCCCGTGAGAAGAAGGCCCCTTGGTTATGAACTCATGGCGATTAGCTCTCCTCTGGAAGGAATACCATAGTTTGTCGGGTGTGGCAGCAATCTTGTAGTAGTATCGAAACACGGGCACTGAAAAACAGACCTGAGCCACTCGACACGCTATGATAAAACCCATCAGAGTTCTGACACCGTTCGGGGCAAGTTGGGAGACGCTAATCTCGTAGTGGTGAAGGATGGCCAGAACGGCTGGGCAGAGTGGAAACCTCAATCCACTCGCTAGTTGGTTCTCATAAACCGCACGTAATCCTTCTGGGGCTCGTCGGCAAATATATGATTACCGATGGAAGTCGAGCTTCGAGTGGGGGCTTGATATCATATTTTTGACAAATTTTAACAGTTTCCTCAGGAGAAAGTGCACTGAGACATCCCTTAGCGCCCTTTCCATCCATCCTTGTTACTAGTTTTTTGGGCTGGTTAGGGACAAGAGGAGGGGAAGTCAAGGTTCGCCGGACTCTTGCCGGAGAAGATGATCGGCGTAGCAGTGCCCGAGAGCGGCTATGAACGGGCGTTTCACTACCCCTATCCGATTCGCCGCACTACTACTACTTGACATAGATAAATCAAACAAAGATGAACAACACTAAGATAAAAGACAGGATCTTACTTGGTGTTTTGTAGTTTGGAGAATAAGATGAAGAAAATAGCAAGCAAAGTTGCAAAAGCGTCTAGTTTCTCTCTTTTTATATATGAAAGCAAAAGTTTGCAAATGATTTGAAGAGACGTGAGTTATGGGGGTTATAACCACCGAAAATCGCGGTTATCAAGGCAATGACGCGTCTTTTGCGGGATTCGAAGCGTTTTCGTGGGCTAGAAACCGCTCCACGTGGATGCTAGGCGCTAGGGTTATGAAAAGGCGCGGGCTTTCTCCGCCCAAAGAACAAACCCAACTCGATGACAATTCAAGTGACAGACTCGACCTCGGACAACGGAAGCCGCCTCTCGCAAGTCCTGGGGCTTATGACGATACAGGTTTCACTCCCTCCACGTGTCATCTATCGGTTGGTCATCACACTATAAATAACGGCAAGCATATTCATGTCGATGCCCAGTGCTCGAGGCCAAGGCCATCTCATAAACGCCAGTGCTACGATGATCGACTATCGACTACCGAGCAAAGGTAGACGTTCATCCGCACCGCCTAGCAATGTAGACAAATGAGCCCTGAGTCGATAACCACAGTCGGTATATTGACATCGAGGACAGAGTCCGCATCGCCTTACTAAGCCCATTAACAAGCCGATAGCTTGGGCAAGGGTCAAGGCCCATTTAAGGGTAAAGGTGACAATAACATAAGCCGACTTAACCTTAGGGTTTAGGCAAGTACTGTCATTATAAATACCCCCATTCCAGGAACTACGTAAGGCTTGATTCCTGGAACCTAACAGGATACGTAGGCAATTCAAGATTCAGTCTTGGACTCAGCCGCATACATAAAATCCATCCCCTCATCTATCTTTTTGGCATTAGGGTTCTTGTGTGTTCATCACTAGATTAAATTAGGGCTCAAATCATTAAGGTGGCATAATTTGTCATCGTCGGCATGTAACCTAGAAAGCAACATAGGATGTAAAGTTGTGCACATATATTCAGGTTGGGATGCAATTGTCATTTTATCCAAGCACACATATATATGCCCATAAAAACCTGCTGCTAACAACAAGAAGTTCATGTCTGCAACCGGAAAGAATGGTTGTGTGATGTTTTAAGGACTGAGATTATGTATCTTTGTGTATCAAACATGTTCTGTCAATGATTGCGTAGAAAATCCGTTGCCATTTAATTGACTGAAGTCTCTTCATGTTGGTTTTTTGCATAGTTGTCTACGGTCGCCTTGGGGTTGTGTGTGTACATGATGGAAACTTTTTGGCTACTTAATACTCATATCTGAGTTTGATCATGTATGCCTAGTTTAACAGATATCATTGGGTGGTTAGGACATGCTGCGTATGCTGTCGTCGTCTGCAATTGGTTTGATGTGGTTGGAGTTTACGGTGCTCACAAGGCACATTTAAATACTACTACTTCTTCTTCTTCTTCCTCCGAGTATGTGTATAGCTATTCATCTTCTGGTAGTTGATAGCCATCCGTAAAGGGGATGGAATTCGTCTCTCCACATACTGTATTGAAAATGCATTGAGTTGATGATTCAAACCTTAGAGAAATTGCGGTTCAGACATTAAGTTTTGCCTTTTGTAAGTGAACTATATTCTGGAAAAGGTATCCCATTAAAGCACATATGAGGTGACACATGTGCTGAAAACAATGAAGACATAATGACTAGTGAGTTAATGCAAAGCTACGAAGCGTGTACCGTGCATGTTCAGTTGGCATCTCTGTCTCTTGATTGTGGCAGTTTTCATGGCAAATTCCCAGGAACTTCAATGGGGTCCCTGATATTATCATCTTTGCTCTGCTTTTTACCTAATAATATGTAACTTTGATTGCTGAACAGATGTGGAGAAAGAGGTAGAAGTGAAAAGATTCTTTTATCAGATGACCCTGCTCATTTACAGGGCTGTAAATGAATCAGGCTAATCGTACTCGACTCACAAAGGTATTTGATCATGATTTGTTTTTTCTTCCGAGTTCGAGCTCGAGTTCAGCTACTCGAATATATATATATATATATATATATATATATATATATATATATATATATATATATATATATATATCCGGGCCGTTGTCGAGCTTAAAAGTATAGTAATCGAGTAGCTCGTGAGTTGATCGAGTTATGTTAAATAATTATTAATTATTAGTCGAGTCGAGTTTATAATTTGAAAGAATCGTGCATGTTCCAATTGAGTTATATTGAGTACTTAATGAGTCGAGCTCGAGCTCGAGCTCCAGACAACATTGATTTGACTCGGCTTGATTACATGCATCCTTTTCCGATAAATGCTACTGCTATAAGCTGTAGCGTTTGTGTTACAACAAGTAATACAACATACGTTTACACCGATATAATAGCTGTCTTGTTGGTTATTTACCTATTATTTCATGTTTGATGGATATTTTGAGAATACGTGTCCTTCAGACTTTGAAACGCTTGGTATGATTTTTTCTTTTTTTTTTCTTTTCTTTTCAATCTTGTATATTAACGTGTTTGTTGTGTTTAAATTTTCAGATAGTTGAGTAACAAAAATGTTTTTATTTTCGGCAATCGCATGAGAAAAGGTAGACTTTCCTGCTAAAGTTTGGTGTCCGACAGTATCTCGATGGATTAATCTTAGACGATTGTTTAAGGATACCTTGTGAAAGCAAAATTCGTCAAACTCAACAAAAGAAAACATTATTATCATAACATGGAGCCACGCGTTAAAATACTCGTGTTATAACATTTCAAATATGATCCGGCTCGACAAAACGCAATTTAATTTTCACCATTTTATTTTAATCAGTGGACTAGACTTGATGATGATATAAACAAAACAAGTATGATGAATTCATTGAAGAATGAAGATTCTATTTCCCAGTTTGAGACAATGAAACAAAATCTAATATAACTAGTATGAAACTAAAATAAAAATGTGTACAAAGTCGAACTTTTTATTTGCATTATATATCAATGTAACCATTAATTTATACAAGATCTCAATAATTCTCCACAGACTACTCTTCTTCCAGCCTTTTATTGTTTGTATGGTGTCTCAACATTGTTAAGAAATCATATGTTAAGATATCTACAACACACATTTTCATGCTGATTGTAAATACCCCCATAATACGAGATTTATTTATGCATTTGGATTTGGTTTTTTATATATTGCCGAGCCAAACTCGCCTTGGAAGGCAAAAGAAACGTTTCACGAGCCAAACTCAAACACGAGCTCAAACAATTTTTCTATATAAATAAGTTGAGGTTAAACATATTCATTAAACAAATGATCACTTAACAAATCTGTGGCCTTAATTAACAAACCAAATTTTGAATATATATATATATATATATATATATATATATATATATATATATATATATATATATATATATATATATATATATTTTTTTTTTTTTTTGTTTATTAAACGAACAATCATGAAGAAGCTTGCGACCTACACAAACACAAGCTTGAGCAACATATATTTAGCCTGTTTGGAAACATTTAGGTGGCCGCAAATACTCCTTTAGCGGCGGGTATGATTTTCAAACCGGAATTGACCTCCTTTCAAGCGAGCAGCCCCTTTGGAAAGCTACGTGGACACTCAAGGTCCCACGAGAGCTAACTTCCTCTTGTGGCAGGTAGCACATAGTGCCCTCCTAGTGGATATATGACCTTCTCTATCAAAGATTCACAGATGATTCACGTCCTCTCATGTCTGTCTGACTTTGCAATCAGTAAGCAAAAACGACTTTACACGCAACCCGAGATTGTTGGTGGCCACGAATGATTTGGCAATATGTGCTTTCAAGAGAGGAATGGGTGGATTTCGTTGCAAAGGACAAGCCAAAAAGCTGGATTCAACATTCCCTTCCCTAGTTAGCAGCCATTTGACAAGCTAGCTCACACGGCCACTCATGGAAGTTCAGTTCCTATTTAAGAAAGTCTTTTATGGCGTTTGATATTTTAGAAACAAGGTGCTATATATGGAGCACCTCTAAAGATCGTGCATGGCAGTTAGATACTCGAGAGAACTCAAAAAAAAAAAAAGGCTTGGGATGATAACGTGTTTGTTGGTTCACGTTCTTGCAACACGATCTTTTACAGTTTCATCAATAAAGATATCATTCTATATAAAAAATGTTATATCAATTGTCGTGGCACAACTAGATGTGTAAAACGAGTCTAGCTGCTCACAAGCATCTCAACATTCGGCTCGTGAAATGCTCGTTCAAATATTATTTAACCCAACTCAAGCCAAATTCAAGCAATCCATATTTGTTAAACGAGCCAAATTCAAACAACTTGACTTGGAAATTTACGAGTAGATTATTCCTAGACTTTTGGAGTAGATTATTTGCACACATTTGCCCTTGCTAAAATTAATATTTTAAGAATTTTGCTATCCTTAGCTGTTACCTTTGACTGGAAACTCTCACAGTTTGATGTTAAAAATGCCTTTCTAAAAGGTGGCCTTAGCCTACATGAGGAAGTTTTCATGTACATATCACCTGGGTTTGAATCTGCTAAAGGGAAGGATTGCAAACTGAAAAAGGCTTTATATCGCCTCAAACAATCTCCCAGGGCCTGGTTTGGAAAATTTTCTACAGCTGTGCTAAGTCAAAATTACAAACAATGTCATTGAGATCATACTCTATTCATTAAACATACCAAACATGGAAAACTTGTTATCTTACTTGTCTATGTTGTTGACATTATTGTCACTGGGAATGACCTTGAAGAAATTCGATATCTAAAACAATGTCTTTTTAGGAAATTTGACATAAAAGAACTAGGCAACTTAATATATTTCCTAGGAAGAAGTTGCGCACTCTAAAGAGAGAATCTTTATCTCCCAACAAAAATACATTGTCGATTTTTTAAAGGAAACTGGTAAGTTAGGTTGTAAACCTATTGATACTCCAATTGAGAATAATCATGGTATTACTGCTGCTCCTAATGATAAAAATGTTGATAAAAAAAATCCTGCCAAAGGCTGGTAGGAAAACTAATTTATCTAGCACATACTAACCCAAATATTGCATTTGCTGTGAATGTGGTTAGCAGGTACATGCAAAACCCTAAAGAAATTCACCTTCACGCTGGGGCAATTGGCAAGGGAATTTTATTCAAAAAAAAAAAGGAACCATATCACTATTGAAGCCTATACGGATGCTGACTATGATGGTTGTGCTGATGATAGAAAATCAGCTACAGGCTATTGCACGTATCTTGGAGGAAATCTAATCACCTAGGGAAGCAAAAAACAAAATGTTGTCTCAAGATCAAATGTTGACGAGTTTAGGGCAATGGCCCAGGGCATTTGTGAGCTTATTTAGAAAAAGATTATTGTAGAAGATTTGAAGATTCCTTGGACAAAGCCTTATATTGTGACAACAAGTCTGCTATCTGCATTGCTCAAGATCCTGTTCAACATGATGGATCTATTGAAGTTGACGGGCACTTCATCAATCTCACATTGAAAGTGGACTTATATGCACTCCTTATGTGTCCTCTCAACGCCAGATTGCTGAACTCTAACAAAAGGTCAATCAGGAAATGCCATTCACCACCTCAGAAGCAAGCTGGGAGTTACTAACATCACCTCATCAGCTTGAGGAGAAGTGTTCGAAAATCTAATCTTATGATTTATTTAAACATTACTGTATTATACTCGGTTGCATCACATTCTAATTAATTGACTTGTTACCAGACTGTTCACCTCCTAAAATAATAACCATCTTATACAGCTGTATACGGATGGTACCTCTTTACTACCTTCTAGCCGTTATTGGGCTACATATATTCCTGGTAATTTTGTATTTCTCAAATTAGATTAATAAGAAATATTCTCTTTTCACTCTCTTGAGTTTCACAACTGCCAAACTTGAGGGGGTGTAGAAATATTCTAATTGTTATTCATTTGTAATTATGTGTATTAGCTGTTATTAGCTCATCCGTCTTTTCCATAAGGCTGACAGTAGTTGGGGTTAAAGTAGGTGAGAGGCTGTATATAGCCGTCAGCTTTAATGACTTGTCTATCGAGGTTTCCATTGACAATGATAGACTATACCAACCAATATTTCATACATCATGTATAATGACAGAAAAATGTGTAATGAAATGTATTGTGGATTAATGTGTATGTATTTAAAAAATGTGTATCAATATATCTCGTGTACAAATTAAGAAAAACTGAAAATTTAAACTTCTTATTCTTATTGAGAACAAAAGGCATTTTTTTTTAAATGGAACCTGTTGAATTGTCCTGAATAATTGGACAGCCAGGGTAGTAACCTGAAGAAAAAAAATTACAAAATTTCCTATATTGTTGTATTTAGTTGATTTCTTAGTATTATTTATATTTAGTGGCAATGTCAATGGTTGTCTTGTTGTCACAATAGAGCTTCATGGGCAAGTTGACCTTCATTTTCAAATCTTCTAGCATCATTTTTAGCCACAACTCCTTGCGATTTTTAGAACCATTGCTCTAACTTCAACCTCAGCATTGCTTCTTGCAACTGCTCCTTTTTCTTAGCTGGTTGTTTTATTATTTATTTTTAGTGGTTTATGATAGTATTTCAACTTAAATTTTGTATTTTTTTTCAGGTTACTATGCAGACCGACCAATTAAACCATGCGACTCAACAGTTATTTTCATTTCCTATATTGTTGTAGTTTAGTTGGTTTTATTATTATTTATATTTAGTGGCAATGTCAATGGTTGCCTTGTTGTCCCAATAGAGCTTCATGGGCAAGTTGACCTTCATTTTCATATATTCTAGCACTGTTTTTAGCCACAGCTCCTTACATTTTTTTAGAGCCATTGCTCAAAATTCGACTTAGCAATGCTTCTTGCAATTACTCCTTATTTCTCAGTGGGTTTTTATTTATTTATTTTTAGTGGGTAGGATCTATTTCATATTTAAACTTAAATTTTGTATTTTTTTCCCAGGTTACTACGCTGACTGCCAGTCAGCCCAGGCGACTGAACGGGTATTTTCATTTCCTATTGCTAAATGTAAAATTGTTTTTATTATTATTAATATTATTATTTATTTTTAGTGTGTTATGTCTATTTAATATTTCAAATACAAAAATGATGCTAGAAGATTTGAAAATGAAGGTCAACTTGCCCATGAAGCTCTATTGTGACAACAAGACAACCGTTGACATTGCCACTAAATATAAATAATAACAAGAAAACCAACTAAATACAACAATATAGGAAATGAAAATACCTGTTGATTCACCAGGTTTAATTGGCCCGTAAGCATAGTAACCTAATAAAATATAAAATTTATGTTGAAATACCAATCATAAACCACTAAAAATAAATAATAAAACAACCAACTAAGAATCAAGGAGTAATTGCAAGAAGCAGTGCTGAGGTTGAATTTAGAGCAATGCTCTAAAAAATTGTAAGGAGTCGTGGCTAAAAAAGGTGCTAGAAGATTTGAAGATGAAGGTCAACATGCCCATGAAGCTCTATTGTGACAACAATGCAACATTGACATTTCCAATGAGCATGATAGAACTAAGCATGTTGAGATAGACATACACTTTATAAAGGGAAAGTTGGATGGTGGAATAATTTGCACACCATTTCTACCTTCTGCAAAGCAAATTGTCGGTGGCCTCATTAAGAAGGCCCTGCCAAGATTGGAGTTTGACAAGTTTTAGAGCAAGTTAGGCATGCATGATATATGAAGCCCAACTTGAGAGGGTGTTGAATGTACGGTTATTTATTTAGAAGGGTATTTATGTCCTGGTTTAGTTCTTAGAGACTTTTATATTGTTCTAGAAGAAGTTTTGATAACATTCCTTGTTTTTTGTTGATTTGGCTAGTAAATGCTAAGGTAGAAATAAGGAGGGGGCATGTTGTATGCATTATCACGGAATCAGGAATATGACTATGCAGCTAATTAGAGAGGTTTTCTCCTACTTATGTAATCCTCTAATCAATTGCTGAATTAAGGAGAAATGGCTTTTATAGTACTTTTTCTCAACAACTTCCCAACAATATGCTATGCTCCTACTAAAAATTGATATAAGATCTATGACACGGAGTCGACAAAATTATGACCACATTTGATGCTATTATTTGGAACAAACAATGTTTTTCTCACTCTTCACTTCATCGACCTAACTCGGGAAGTGAAGATATGATAGATGATTTATTAGCTAACAAAACCTTAACAATAATAAAAGTGGCTTACATGCATCTGAAACTGAAGGGGGGTGAACATAAGAGTGGATCTATGTCGAACCAGAGTAATCAAAACAAAGGAACTTATGTTCTTTCTCAAAATAAGCGGTTCAAGGGTAACACTTATATGAAAAAAGGCTCAACGCAGCATGGTAGTGAGGGCATCAAAACTTCAGACTTCCAATCATCATCACAAGAAGGTTCACGAATGGCAACCGGAACAGGAAGGAAAGATTTGACTCTTTTGATTCTAGTCTAAGAACCGAACAGGATGATTTACAAAACTCAAAGCCTTCGGAAGACCTCCTTCCATAAGAAAGGCTCCTAAATCCTATACAAAACATCCCATAACCCATTTCCTAACCTATAAGAATTTATCAACTACACACCAAGCCTTTATCTCAGCACCCTTAACTTCTCAGATCAATACAAAATATTCAAGAAGCTCTTAAGGGTCCTAAATGGAAGGAGGTAGTCCTTAAGGAAATTAGAGCCTAAGAGAAAAATACGACCTGGGTGGAGGTGGAAAGACCAAGAGATAAGAAATTGGTAGGGTGCAAATGGGTGTTCTCCATCAAATATAATTCTAATTTTTCTCTTCAGAAGCATAAGGAAGTACTTGTGGGCAAGGAGTTCTCCCAAACATATGGCGTTGACTATGAAGAGACCTCCCTTATGGCCAAACCGAACACCAATAGAATAGACTGATCGTATCAGTTGCAGTCAACCTAGACTGGGAACTCACTAAGTTGAAGTGAAGAATGCATTCCTCAGTGGGGATTTAAAAGAAATTTATATGGAGACACATCCAGATTCCAGACTAATAAAAGGAGTGTAATTTCAAGGTTTTGCAAGCTAAATACGTCCTTGTATGGGCTCAAGCAGAGTCCTAGGGCCTGGTTTGATAAATTCAAGAAGTTTCTGAAAACTTTAGGATTTTCACAAGGGCAGTCTTATCATACATTATTTGTGAAAAGCTCGCCTACCAGAAAGTTAATTGTATTGATTGTGTATGTAGATGACACAATGTTAACAGGGGATGATTCTGAACAGTCCACCAGAGTGAAGGGTGCATTGTCACAGAAATTCGAGATCACGAATTTAGGACAAATGAGATACTTCCTAGAAATGCAAGTATCAAGATCCCAGGCTGGGATGAGCGTATCTCGGAGGAAGTACATCTTTGATCTCTTGGAAGAAATGGGGATGAATGGTGCAAACCAACAAGAACTCATGTGGATCAGAATTTCACGCTTGGTAATGCAAAAGATGAGGATAGAGTTGATATGGAGTGGTGTCAGAAGTTAGTGGAAAACACATACATCTGGCTGACACAAGGCCGGACACTGCCTTTGTTAAGCTGTGTTAGCCACTTTATGCACTCTCCCATGAAGAGTCATCTAAAGGCAATTCACAAAATCAAAAGATACTAAAAGGGGTCACCATACAAAGGGTTGTTCTTTTAAAATCTGAAAAAATGGGTATTGTAACTTATGAAGATGCAAATTGGGATTTTTGTAATAAGAGGTCCATGTCTAGTTAATGCACTTTTGTACGGGGAAATCTCGTGACATGGAGATGTAAGAAGCAAGGAGTTGTTAGGCTGAATTTACAAACAAGGCCAGTCTGACCATACTTTATTCATAAAAAGGTCACCTATTAGAAAACTAATTGTGTTAACAGTGGTTGGAAAAAAAAAACTTTCACAACATTCTCTATCAATCGTCTTTTCTTCTCATTTGCCTTTCCTTCTCACCGAATTCAGCTTCGAGTTCATTAATCTAAAGAAATAGTTCTCAATAAATATCAATCAAAGGACAACTCACTTAAAAAAACAATAAAATACCTTTTCTCTCAAGTATTCCACCAGTAGAGATGTACGTTTAGCCAGTTTAGCCAGAGTGACCGCAGCAACTCCTAGACCAATTGTCTGTAAAAATGCATTTTTTAGTTTTTTATTCTCAATCATCATTGAGGAATAATGCCAACCATATTATATAACTCAAAAAAAAACCAATAAAATTACCTGTCTGTCCCTTACGGCCAAATTTGTCCTTAAAATCTGAAAAAAGGCAAATAATTAGGTTTATTAGCTATCAATTCCAATAAACAAAAAACACGATGAAAAAAAAAATCAACACTCTAGTCGATTGCCTTTCCTTCTCATCGAGTACAGCTTCACGTTCATTAATCTAAGGAAATATTGAATATGTGTTGGTTCTCAAGGAATATCAATCGAAGATGACAACTCAGTTAAAAAATTAAAACAATAAAAAACCTTTTGTTTGGGAAGGAGGAAAAAATGCTTATTAAAACAATGAGATTATACAACAAAATATAGGGGAGAAAAGCCTGTTAGGCGCCTAAGACTGGAACTATTTTAGGCAAGTCAGTAAAGGGGAATATTCTGACTTCTAGATGATTACAAAAAATCAGGAATTATGAAGGAAACAAACTGTTTCAAATCAGCCTTAAATGAGACTAATTTTAAACACCTAAATAAATACTAAATCAGGCACAAATTATGCATTGATTAGGCCGAAACAAACTGCTGATGGCCTAACTAAGGCTCTGACAAAGCAAGGATAATGAAGACTAAATTATCAAGTTGAGCCTGATCAATATCCACGCTCAACTTGAGGGGGAGTGTTGAAAATATTATCTTTTTTTATAGATTGGGTGTGAATTTGTGTCGAAGTTGTTTTAATTCTCTTTTGATTCCAAGTTTCTGTTTTGTATTTTGTTTTATTTGATAAGGTTGTTATGCGCCACTATCAATTGTATTTTCTCCTATATAAGGAGGCTGCTACTATCAATTGTATTAATCGAATTCTTAATAAAATATGCCTTCCTAAATTTCAACAGATGTTCTAACATCTTATGCCAGTCTAGGACATTATTATGAGCAACATAATAATCTAAGTGAATACAACTTAAACTTTAGACTAGGGTTTCTCATTAAGGACGTCAAGACCACCAAATAACATAGACCTGTCAATTGTCTTCCCCACTGCTAAATCCTGAAAACCTTAGTCATCATGTCAAAGTTGATCATACACTTCTCATAAAAAATGAGTTGTAAACTGAAAATAAATTACAAGCTAATTTGCAAACATGAAGGGCATTTGTTTAGGGCTAAATCAGGAGTAATGACAATGTTTCTTTTTCATTTGATAACAAATTGGGAAGCATCTGCTAACTTGATTTGCTAATTTCCCACATATGAGGTGTAGGTAACAAAAAATTCTGAGGTCCCAATCATATGATCTGTTGTCCAAAATCTATAACCCAGAGGTATTTCTGATTGATTTTAATGGGGGAGGTGAGAGTATATACATGAGTAGGCAAGGGTAGAAGTAGGATTAGATTTGCGTGTTAAAGAATCTATTGATTTGCGCTGGCTAATCCTTACTAAAAAGAAGTGGCCCTGAATTGCTTCCCACTTATTACGCATGACCCTAAAGACTAATCTCAAAAATAATCTTACTAATTAACATACAAAAATAAAAACAAAAAACAAAAACATTACACATTCCCACTGAAACTTTGACACCATGATTATGAATCTCAACATCTCAGTCATCAAGTTTATGCGTAGACATTGATAAGTAAATCATTAAATCTCACATCGCAGTTGTAACCAAAACTATGCTAAAAAGTAGAACTCAAAAGAATGGCATAAATACAAACACATACCAAAACAAAACAAAAAAAAATGACAAAAGTGGATGGAAGAACTTTATCCAATCAAACTAAGAAGAAACTAAAATTAAAATAACACATTTTTTTCCCGTTGAGCCAAAAGTGCCGCCCAGTTCCTTCTCCCCTAAGAAAATCCACGCATATATCAACTATAACTTGCATAACAAATATTCCTTTTTTTACTCCACATGAGACCATGATGCAATAAATAAACTCTCATTTGCCAAACGACAATTCTTAGATGTTCATAACTTCATTTTAATAAGATGTAAAAAAGAATAAAATAGAATAAAGGGGTTTGAGAAAATAGATTAAATGTACCTCAATCTCAGGTTCTTCGACCAGGATTGGTTGATATGGCTGAGCCGGATAAAACTGTGAAGAAATTTTTAAAATAAGTAACAAAAAAAAAAAAATTAAAAGACAAACACCCAAAAAAAGATATAACTTACCAGATCAAGACATGTCATGATGGATGTACTAAATCCACTCATCAATAAGTGCATATACTTATGTAAACCCATACGGCACACTTTCACCAAGTATACATCTATCAGGGTGCCACCCCACAAGATAGAGGTTACAAAATTATCCACCGTAAGGACCACACCAATTTGCATATTGTTTAAATCTTGCGCCATTAACTAGACCACAACATCGCCCCAATCTTCTAGTGCAATGATGCACCTAACAATGATAATCAATTTGGGGGTATGTTCCTCGTCGAAAATATGATGCAGCAGTCCTACAAGCTTAGGGCATTTAAGTGTAAAATCCTTAGGCATTTCACCCCATCTTCAGGTTTCTCTGATATGAAATCTAGGGATAATAGGGAAGGCAGCGCTGCCACTGTCACGAACAATGCCAAGCCATTTATAAAAATTCTTCTACGATTCTCATGAATCTCATCATTCTGCTTTTTAAGACCAAAGGAAAATATAAACAAGAATCTACTAAGCATAAACAACAGGAAAAAATGTAAATGAACAGAGCAGAATACTACCATCCTAGCAGCTAAAAAGCGTAAGAACCGGGATAGGTAAAATGGCAAAAAATACACACATCAGAACACCCAGCCACTCTATGTGGCTTAGTATATCTTCAAGCCACGGTCTCATGTTAACCTGAAACCAAGATTTTCATCAAAATTATAGAAGGAAAAAAAAATGTTTAGAAAGTGTTGCCCTGCACTAAAATTAGATTATTATTTACAAAGTCCTCACAAAATGAGTTTGCCTCAAAACTGAATCCAACCAGAGGAGATATTTTAATAATTCGACTCTAACAAACAATGTTTTAACTCTAAGCTTCTTTGGAACTAACAACCAAACTACCATGTATACGACAAGTAAATAATAAATATAACAACTATCCAGATAATTTGTCTACGGGGATGACAAAACACGGGAAGCAACTCAAATCATACTCGCACTACACATCATCCTCCAATTACTGTAAATCAGCAAAATAATTGTAATCGAAGCTCAAATTCAGAGATAGTAGATTACCTATCTGAGATAGCATCAAAGTACAGTGCTCACGTTCGATTACCAGTGGAAATGGTTGTGCGGAAAAGTATATGCGAAATGGTTTTTTTTCTGTAAAAATCGGGATCGAGGCTGTCACGTAATTGAACAATTTACCAAGAATTGCAGAAAGGAGAAGGGATAAAACAGAGGAAATTGGGATGTAGGAGAGGAGAAATTCTATTAAGGTGAGAAGTAATTTCAGATTTGTGTAACAACCAACCATCCTCTACACACCAGCCACCTTTTATCAACTCAACAACTTCCTAACGGCAAAGAAAGAGAAAGGAAACTCGGCACAAACGCCAACAACACAATCATTCCCACCAGAATTTAAATGGGAATGACACCGATGAGCTTATGAATTTTGTGCTTTGCAATTATAAGCTTTGACCTGTTTTTTAATTTTAGGGCATGTTTGGATTGAAAGAAAATGGAGGAGAAGAAAAGAAAGGGTTTGGGCTGATTTTAATTGGAGTGTTTTGCATGTCAATAGGAGAAGGAAAGGAAAGGCGAATGAGGGAGACCAAAGGAAATGATCTAATAGAAATTAGACTGCATGCTTTCCGTCCATTTTCAGCAAGATTTGGAAGGAAATGATATATATATTTTTAAATATTTTATATAATTACCTCTTCAAAAAAAATATTTTATATAATTACTTAAAAAACCTTAAAATTAATGTCTAAAATTGGAAATCATTTATAATCTTGTGATTTCCTTTCTTTTCCATTGACATTCCAAACACACTTTTAAACTTTCATTTCCTTTCCGTCTAGTTCTATCCAAACACTCAAAATAAACTTCACAATCTCTTCTTCCCCTCTCTTTTCTTTTCCGTCACTATCTTTCCTTTTCCTTTCTATTTATTTCCTTCAATCCAAACGGGCCCTTAAAGAAATTGAAAAAGGGTAAAAACCTTATAAAATCCTGGATGGACTGATATACCCCTCTCTATTTATCCCCAAATCCCTTAACTCATTCATCCAATTCTTCCTTAACCTTATTCATTTCCACCATCCAATTTAATTACCACCGTGAATCGAGCAAAATAGGCTCAGCAAAATTCTTGTCATTTCTACCCAAAATCACCCCGTCTTTCTACCCAAATTCGAACCTAGGATCAGCAAAATTCTTGTCAACAATCGAGGTAAGTGTGCAAACTCACCGGTAGTTGAGGAAGGTGATCGGAAAGTTGAAGAAGCTGACCGAGCAAGTCTGCAAAAGGTATTATTTTGGGGTTTGATATATGCATGTAAATTATAATTCAATCGAGTTAATGCATTTACAAAAGTTTGATTTTTTGGGTTGAGTTTAAATTTTGTTATGTATATGATTTTGGAGAATAGGAAGATGTGTGATTTGTTATGGTGTTGAATGATGTGGGATCGGTTAAAGCAAATTGTGTAACCAAATTTGTTAGCTTAAACAATGGCGATGATGAAATTTGTTCAAAATGTGTTATTTGCTTCAATTGTATTCAAATTCCTTTGTTCTTTCATTCGATTGATACTTTTGTTTATTTTTTGTTGGTGATAGAAAATTGGTTGAAAAATGACGTTGGTTTATGCACTTAGCGGACAAGATAGGACTGCAAAATGTGAAATCGTAAACCGATGTCAAATTGGTAAAGC
Organism: Gentiana straminea; assembly: GCA_036785695.1. Taxonomy (NCBI): domain Eukaryota; kingdom Viridiplantae; phylum Streptophyta; class Magnoliopsida; order Gentianales; family Gentianaceae; genus Gentiana; species Gentiana straminea. The sequence goes on along the minus strand of JAVUPR010000514.1, from coordinate 3,367,698 downwards.
AAATGTAGTTTATCAAAAGCTTGACACCAAGCACAAAACAAAGTTGGAACAATCTTGTTTTGGACATTTAATCCATTTAAAGGATCTGCCAGCCAACCAGATAGTACATCAGTTGATAATGAGGTTGGCGAACCCTGTAAATCGAGAAGTTTTTTTGGTTCAAAGTTGGAGCCAAAAAGATACGATTCAGTGTACAAGAATTTGCGCTTGTTACCGGTTTCTTGGTTGGCAATGATAGCAATCTCGAGGCCACTGAAATTGAGGAGGAAGTTGTTGTTATTGTGAATGAGGTTGGGGATGGTGATAAAGAGGTAGGGGAGGTCCCACCTGAATATGTAAGCGATGGTGATAAAGAGGTAGGGGATGAACTCGATGCTCCGGTTGAGGCCACTCAAATTGAGGAAGAATGTGCTGCTATTGTGAATGAGGCTGGGGATGGTGATAAAGAGGTAGGGGAGTTCCCACCTGAAAATGTAAGCGAGGGTGATAAAGAGGTTGGGGATGAACCTGAAGCCCCGGTTGAGGAAACGGTCGAGGAAATCCGAAACGACGAAGGTATAATGTGAAACTTGTGATTTTGATGTGTTCATTATGTAGTTTGATGAGAGTATTAGTTCATAACATTTAATTTCTTGAAATTATGATTAGGAAATTCCGTGGGTGAAGAGATAAATGGGGACATTGAAATGGAGGAGCAAGTTGCTGAAAAGCTAAACGAGGTTATGGAATGTGATGTAGATGTAAATGGTGGCATAGAGAAAGAGCAAGTTGTATAAGGGAGGAAGGTGAGGGAAACCCAAACGGCAAAGGTATAATTAAATCTGTCCTTTATGTGTTTTGGTGAGAGAATTAGTTTATTCATAAAATTTTGTTTCTTGAAATTATGATTAGGTAATGCCGTAGGTGAAGAGAGAGCCGAGGTCATCTTAAATGAGGATGATTTGGAAAAAGAGGGCGGGAAAAAAGTTGTTAAAGGTAGATTTACACAAATAATTAATTTGATCTTATGTTAGTAGATATATGTATAATCCAAACTAATTACGTCATTGAATGTTTTATATAGTTGTACATTTCAATCTACCGACGCCGCCGGAAAAAAGAAAAGCAATTAGCAGCCCTTATATTAAACTACCAAAAAAAAAGAAAAGTGAATAAGTGATGCTTATAATCCGTTCCGAAAAATGGATCATGTGATGATGAAAAGTCTTGATCAGTTTATAGATTCATGTGAAGACAGGTATGAATGTCATACGGTTAAAGTAAACCCTAATTTGTAAACCCTATTTTGATGATTAATTAGTTTTTCTTCCTTTTTATTTATACAGTGTACAGGTGAGTTTGGTTGACTATGACATCCAAGCAAGTAATTTGAAAGGAATTGTGAGGGGGCGAGCTTGCCAAGCGAGCGTAAGTAGTATATGCTTTAGATTGTAAATTAACGAGCAATTTAGATTGAAAAAGTATGTTTTTGTTTAGTAGTATATATATATATATATATATATATATATATATATATATATATATATATATATATATATGATATTCGGGTAATGGATAGTTCATTGTGTGAAATTCGACGACGATGCTTAGTGGACCCGAACATGTTTGACCAAAATGCACGTGTCATGGATACGCTATTTGCAAGTTATGTCAAAGGCTTTCACACACGACACATGAGAAAGAAAAGCAAAGGATGAATTAATACAGTATGCAAAGGACGATTTGATAGAGTATTTATGAATACTGTGAAGGGGCAGCTCCTGAGTTTAGAAAATCATGGGAAGGTTGCACAAGTTTGTATGTTCCGATGATAGAGAGGGATCATTGGTTTCTTCTGAAAATTGATCTGAGTGGGAGGATAATTTACGTTTATGACAGCCTTCCGGGGCATGTCAGAAAAGTGCTTATTGCAAGTTGTGTCACGCCTATGCAAGTTGTGATACCGCTTTTACTGAAGAACCATGTAAAAGGCTATGAGAATTATTCTGTGAGAAAACTAGCGGTGAAGAGCGTGGATTGTCCATCTCAAGATAATGGGTACGTTTCATAAATTTATGCAATATATATAGGGATTATTAAGGTATTCGTTGTCGTGACTAACTTATCTTGTAATTCTTGTAATTTGGTAGGAGTGATTGTGGCATTTTCGTTCTTAAATTCGTGGAGTTCATGCTTGGAGGAGTGGATCTATCATTGATTCGGAGTGCGCATATGCCGGATTGGCGAAAGAAGTTGGTTGCGGGATTGCTTTCATGGAACTTGCAGACATAGAAATTGCATATGCATTTATATGTCATTGTAAAATTGTGTTAACCATCTATGAGGGTTTTGGTTATGACTTATCATTAAACCATGTCATTTTAATTTTTACAGAAGAATGGGGTGGTTTGAAGTTTGAAGGAGAACTAAAATGTTTATTGTTGTTTTGAAGAAGGATGTTTTAAATGAGAACTATGGTTCCTTTATTATTAATATGTATTGTATTGGTAATTGTTATTTTGAAGAAGAATGTTTTGAAGGAGAAATTTGGCTTCATTCTTATTATTATGTATATTGTATTTGTAATTGTTATTTTCTTCCATGTTTGAGAATTAGGGTTTGATTCATTAGTTGGTTAACATTATTTGTTAGAAAATTTGACCCATTGAAATGAAGAAGTTAATTTAGTGATTCTTAAAGAATTATACAAATCAATATAGTTAACGTAAATGTGTAATTGTAATTGTAATTGATTAACATTATAATAATTGATGATTTGTCATTGACCCTTAACATAATGGATTCATTTTTTAATTTTAACTTTACACAGTTTCAAGTTTGTTTTGTCACAAGTTTAATTTAACGTTACACAAGTTCAAGATTGTTTCGGTCAATGAGACATGTTTGAGATTGTTGCGGGTAAGAACTGGAATTAAACTATTAAAAAATGATAAAATGGGCCTATAAATAGTAGTATATCGAAGAGATACGAATCTGAAGGGTGTCATGGTAGTGTACTACGCTGAAGCAGGGGCGGACCCACGTACCCTAGGGGAGGGGCACGTGACCCCACTGGAATTTTAAAAAAAAATTAGTATTAAAACTATGTTGTTTTGTTGTTAAAAAGTGTCATTTTGTAGATAAAAATTGATGTTTTAGACCCCGGTGACCCCACTGAAATTTTTTTTGGATAAAATATGTAGTTTTAGACTCCGGTGACCCCACTGAAATTTATTCCTGGATCCGCCACTCGCTGAAGAGATACATTTACGAATGTGAAGGGTCTCATGGTAGTGTAAATCGAAGAGATACATATATCAATTAATCTGAAGGGTCTCATATAGGGTAAATCGAAAAGACGCCACCACCTTTAAAAAAAGATAAAATGGGCCTATAAATAGTAGTATAACCACAGGTGTACAATTCATATTTATTACAAATAAAAACAGAAAAGCAGAAGAAGAAAATGGATAAGCATACTAAGGAGATCACGAGATTTAAGAAACCAGGTTGAAGAACTGGAAAGAAAATTGGACGCGCGAAGACATGAATGCCATTATGAAATTGATCAACGAAAATATGGATGACACGAGTCGGATTCCATGTATCTTGAAGTGGCGTATATCAATGACAACATCAAAACGATCAAAAAGAAAATCAACGATCGATACGACCGTGCAATGATGCTTACAAAATTGCGGTGCGATGTGCATCTGCATTCGTGCACTATCGCATGATGCCATGGCCGGGGAACAATAATGTTTCTTTGGCCCCAAGTGGAGTTGGGGTTCGACCACAAACTCTCCCAATAAGAGAGCATGTTATAGAGTTCTCAGATCACGGCATGTGATCAAATCCCATCCCCATCCAAACCCCACTTTATCTACATATTGTATTTTCTTTAATAATATTATGTTGTAAAAATTTTATGAACTTGAAATTATTTATAATATTATCAGTCTGTTTTGATATTATGTAATAACTTTTTCTTATGAAATCATTTATAATGTTATCTTTTTAAGTGTTTTATAATTGTTTGTTTGAATGATATCATGGACGTAGTTTCTTTTGTTTTTTGAAACGTATGGATGTAGTTTCTTATACATCAGTTGTTGCATGTATGCAAATAAATTAGGGTATTAAGGTTTGCAATTAATAAAATAGTAGAATAAGAAATGAGGGGATTCGGATGAATAAAGAAGAAGAACATTTATATATGTTTCTGCAATTAATAAAAAGTACAATAAAAGAGGGATGTCTGCAAATGAAAAGTACAATTAATAAAATAATATTGCTGTACCAATAATGGTACAATTTCACAGACATTGCTTAAAGTAACTCGTAAAATGACCCCAGGAATCTTTTTGGATTTTCTAGGTCATTGTTTTTCCAGTCATAGCTTAAATTCTTAAAATGACCATGTGCTACCAAGCCCCTTAAAAAATGCCTCTTAAAATAGCTAGTGTGAATCATTTTGAAAAAAAGACTCATATATAACATTTATCAATCTAAAGAGTGGAGACAAGTCACTTGTAAACCTTAAACAAAGCAACAATACCAAGCCTCTATTGAAGAGAATGGCGAGAATTTTATGGCACAGGACCAAACTAAACTCAAATATACAACTACTGGGGGAGGTGGAGTCTTGTTTGATGGTTGAATATGTGCACAGGGTGAAGGACTTCACAATAGCCATAGATTGGAAGGAGATGATTCAGATGTGGAATGTGAGTCTATCATCAGTAGGACCGAAGGATCCCAAGTTGGAATTCCTGGAAGCAATGATTCATAGTAATTTTTCTTCTTTTGAGAACATCCCCTCTCATCACACTTTGGTATCATTAAGATCCTCATTTGGAATTACGAGTGCGGCTCCAAAGAATTTAGGAGGCACATAAAAGAGTTTCTTTTGAAACGAAACCGATGCGGCGATCCTTCTTGAAACCGTCCAGGCGAAAAAAGCCTTTAAAGTCATTGCTAAGATTGGTTTTACAGGTTCCATACAATATCCTCCTCCTATTGGAAGATCTGGAGGTATTTGTATCATTTGGAATTCAGATTTGCTCGAATTAACTGTATTGAAGCCCGCCTAAATAGAATTCGTGCTGTCATTTCTGAGAATAATCTTTGTAGGATTGATAACTTCAACTTCAATGTCAGCAATTGTAACTTGATACATATGGGCTACTGTGGACTTGCCTTTACTTGGAGCAACAATGCAACTACAGACTGGAGACTCTTGTACCATCAACATGTGGGGCTCATCTCCCTAAAGTCCATTCTTAGTATTTGATTTTAACACATGTATAATGTTGTTATGACTATTGGATGTTCTATTTAATGTATTCTTGTTGTGAAGGAGCCTCATTGGATTGCTTTGGAACCTCCTGTTGAGGGCTGGATTAAGGTCAACACTTATGCCAGCTGCATGGGTATTGATGAGAATGGTAGAGGCATGGTGTCCATTGGTGGGGTCTTCATAGACGGTAATGGAAGATTGTATAGAGGATTCGTGGGATTTATGGGAAGAAACTCCATCCTTCAAGGGGAATTGCTGGCTATCAAAGAGCTTTGTGGATTGCTAAGGACTATGGTGTCTCCCAGGTTGTTGTGGAATCTGACTCTGTCTCTGCTGTAATGGCTATTAACGGTGGATCTAGGAATGATGACGGCGGTATCGCTAGTTGATGATATCCTTGCCTTAAAGAATTCGGCATAAATGCTAATGTGTGTTATTCAAATAAAAGGCGGGATGATGGAATAATAGCCAAATGTTAGTATCATCAACATTTACATTTTTGGTTGTGCATGTAATTGTACTTCATTTCTTACTTAGGTTCATTTTGGAACTGATTATCAAGTTTAAACCCTATAATCAAGTTTAAAACAAAACCATATAACTGGACACAAAGTTAAAGTTGGGTAGAAAATTTTATTTTGATAGATATATGAAGATAAATAAAGATTAATCACGATAGAATAAAATTAAACCATACTCCTTAATTAATATAGCTGGACACAAAGTTAAAGTTGGGTAGAAAATTTGATTTTTTGATAGATATATTAAGATAATTAAAGAATAATGAAGATAGAATAAAATAAAATCATACTCCTTAATTAGTGCTAAGGTTTAACATTAAAATACTCACGATATAATAAGGTAGTTGATTGAGTACGTTGTGATATTATTGAAGGATTAATTATTATAGGATAGGTTCTCAAAATGAATTTGTTTTGGTTTTTTTTAAATAAAAGGTGGAATTTGATTTAGAAAATGTGAATACAAGGCTTTGATTCGTTTCAACTACCAAAGTCATGAAGGTTTATGAAGCGTTGGAATTGTTTCAACTACAAAGTCATTTTTTGAAAAGTGAAACACCGTATCCATTTAATTGCTTGCAACGCTACAATTAACCTAGGGTTAACCTAGGCTATATATATTATGGGATGATGCTGAGATAAATTCCGTATATCTCTAAATCATGAAGCACATCAAAGAAAAAAAATGGCAATGGAAAGAAACGAATTCATGAAAATGCTGGAGGAAGAAAGACAAAAGATTCGAATCATATTCAAGCAAGAACTGGAGGAAGAGATGAAGCGGTTAAGGAAGGAATTTATGCACCAACTGGAGGAGCAAAAGCAAGACATGATGGCACAGAGATGGGAACTTCTTCATGAAACCGAGAACATCAACTTGAAGGTGGTTGAGGAGGTTGAATCAAGAGACGTGAGGTGGCAAATCTGAAAGAGACGATGCAGACCTATAAGAGGAAGATCAATCAAGTTGTCCAGGTTTGCAACGAGACGACGGGGAAAAGGATTGCACATCTGCCACATTATCTGTGATTTCTTAAAAACTTTGTTGTTGTTATGTCTGTTTGTTTAATTTTAATTTTACTGTTTGTTTGCAGAAACTTTGGGTTTAATTTTAATTTTTTGTTTGTATAATTTATTTTCATGTCCTGAAACTAATGCTTTTATTTTTATGTTCATGTTTATTGTATAATATATTTATCTGAAATATTTCTGTTCTTTTGGAAATTGCCATGAGTTTGCTTTTGATTCTAATGTCCTCCTAGTCCAATTTGGTTTGTTATGCTTTTTCTTTGGGGTTGGTTCTGGTTTTGTATATGTTACACAAGTTAAAGCCTGTATGCACCAACTGGAGGAGCAAAAGCAAGACATGATGGCACAGAGATGAGAACTTCTTCATGAAACCGAGAACATCAACTTGAAGGTGGTTGAGGAGGTTGAATCAAGAGACTGTGAGGTGGCAAATCTGAAAGAGACGATGCAGACCTACAAGAGGAAGATCAATCAAGTTGTCCAGGTTTGCAACGAGACGACGGGGAAAAGGATTGCACATCTGCCACATTATCTATGATTTCTGAAAAACTTTGTTGTTGTTATGTACGTTTGTTTAATTTTAATTTTAATTTTCTGGTTTTGTATATGTTACACAAGTTAAAGCTGTGTCGATTTGAATCGTATGTTGTTATTTTAACAGACTTGGAAATGAGCAGACTTGAATCATATGTAGTTTATAAGAAAATAAAATGATTTGTATTTCTTATGTGAGTTGAATGAAAAAATTAATTAGTGTCTGATATAAAAGAAAGAAAAAAGATTATATTAATTAACGGGGAGAATTAATGTAATTATAGGATTTTCATACTTTATAAATTATAATAATAAAGAATATAAGGAAGAAAAATAACAACAAAAGAGGATTGCATGAAAAAAAACTACTCTGCGTGATAAACAAGAAGGAAATAAAAGAGAGAATATACCGTCCCATCGCATGCATAGAAGGCGTGAAAAAAAGTAGAAAGAAGACAAAACATGACAGAATCAGTGGCATGGGGGCATTGTTGACCGGGGACCGTCCATTCCCCCTTCATTTCTATTCATTTCATTTTGTTTTTAAGCGAGTATATAGTAGTACCGTTTTCTGAGACGAGTAATGATAGAGGGACAACCGATGTGTCATGAAAATTGACATTACGGTGATTTTCACACAATAAATCCGTTTAGAGTATGTCACACAATCAGTCCGTTTAGGGTGTCTTACGTGAGTATGTCACACAATAAGTCCGTTTATGGTGTCATACGTGAGATGTCACACAATAAGTCCGTTTAGGGTGTCTTACGTGAGTATGTCACACCATAAGTAGTCCTAATTGAATCGAAGTCCGGTTATGGTGTCTTACGTGAGTATGTCACACAATAAGTCCGTTTAGGGTGTCTTACGTGAGTATGTCACACAATAAGTCCGTTTATGGTGTCATACGTGAGTGTGTCACACAATCGATCCGTTTATGATGTCATACGTGAGATGTCACTCAATAAGTCCGTTTAGGGTGTCTTACGTGAGTATGTCACACCATAAGTAGTCCTAATTGAATCAGAAGTCCGGTTATGGTGTCTTACGTGAGTATGTCACACAATAAGTCCGTTTAGGGTGTCTTACGTGAGTATGTCACACAATAAGTCCGTTTATGGTGTCGTACGTGAGTATGTCACACAATCAGTCCGTTTATGATGTCATACATGAGATGTCACTCAATAAGTCCGTTTAGGGTGTCTTACGTGAGTATGTCACACCATAAGTAGTCCTAATTGAATCATAAGTCCGGTTATGGTGTCTTACGTGAGTATGTCACACAATAAGTCCGTTTAGGGTGTCTTACGTGAGTATGTCACACCATACGTAGTCCTAATTGAATCAGAAGTCCGGTTATGGTGTCTTACCGGTATGTCACACAATAAGTCCGTTTAGGTGTCTTACGTGAGTATGTCACACCATAAGTCCGTTTAGGGTGTCTTACGTGAGTATGTCACACCATAAGTCCGTTTAGGGTGTCTTACGTGATTATGTCACACAATAAGTCCGTTTATGGTGTCATACATGAGTATGTCACACAATCAGTCCGTTTATGATGTCATACGTGAGACTCAATAAGTCCGTTTAGGGTGTCTTACGTTAGTATGTCACACCATAAGTAGTCCTAATTGAATCAGAAGTCCGGTTATGGTGTCTTACGTGAGTATGTCACACAATAAATCCGTTTAGGGTGTCTTACGTGAGTATGTCACACCATAAGTAGTCCTAATTGAATCAGAAGTCCGGTTATGGTGTCTTACGTGAGTATGTCACACAATAAGTCCTTTTATGGTGTCATACGTGAGTATTTCACTCAATAAGTCCGTTTATGATGTCATACGTGAGATGTCACTCAATATGTCCGTTTAGGGTGTCTTACGTGAGTATGTCACACAATAAGTCCGTTTAGGGTGTCTTACGTGAGTATGTCACACCACAAGTAGTCCTAATTGAATCAGAAGTCCGGTTATGGTGTCTTACGTGAGTATGTCACACAATAAGTCCGTTTAGGGTGTCTTACGTGAGTATGTCACACCATAAGTAGTCCTAATTGAATCAGAAGTCCGGTTATGGTGTCTTACGTGAGTATGTCACACAATAAGTCCGTTTAGGGTGTCTTACGTGAGTATGTCACACCATAAGTAGTCCTAATTGAATCAGAAGTCCGTTTAGGGTGTCTTACGCGAGTATGTCACACAATAAGTCCTTTTATGATGTCTTACGTGAGTATGTCACACAATAAGTCCGGTTATGGTGTCTTACGTGAGTATGTCACACCATAAGTAGTCCTAATTGAATCATAAGTCCGTTTAGGGTGTCTTACGTGGGTATGTCACACAATAAGTCCGTTTATGGTGTCAAACGTGAGTATGTCACTCAATAAGTCCGTTTAGGGTGTTTTATGTGAGTATGTCACTCAATAAGTCCGTTTAGGATGTCTTACGTGAGTATGTCACACAATAAGTCCGTTTAATTTTGTTTTAATTATTATTATTAATTTTTATTTAGTTGTAAGAAGATGTATTAACTATTTTTTTAACAATCAAATGATGTAACTAGAATAAATAAATAAATATAATCAAATGATGTAACTAGAATAAATATTATTTGGATTATTTTGATTTTTTTTAATTATGTGATCGGAACCCTACTCTCCCCCTCCATCATCATCAATTCCCGCCCTTAAGCTGCTCCCTCTCAATTGTTGCAACCAAAATTTTTGCTTTCCCGCTAAGAATCGCCCAAAATTTAGAAATTTTCAAATTCCCCTATTTGATTTGATTCGAATTCTTCACCCACAACTAACCCCTCTAACCAACCCAAGTATACCCCCGCCCCTTTCATTGATGTGTTTCCCTCTTTTGATCTTCCCACCATTCAACCTTCAAAATCTCCATTAAAGAAACCAACTAGAACTAATTTTGGTGAGTTACTCTGCTTTTTTGTTTTAGCTTTTTTTCTAGTGGCTTTCCGATGTACCTCTTTTGTTTTTCCAGAATGTTGTTACATTTTTTTTGAATTTGAGCTAATTTCTAACATATTTTTGTGTGCATTAACAGAGCATCAATGCCTTAACAGAGCTAATTTTGGTGAGTTACTCTGCTCTTTTGTTTTAGCTTTTCTTCTGGGGCTTTCGATGTACCTCTTTTGTTTTTCCAGAATGTTGTTACATTTTTTTGAATTTGAGTTAATTTCTAACATATTTTTGTGTGAATTAACAGAGCATCAATGCCTTAACAGAGCTAATTTTGGTGAGTTACTCTGCTCTTTTGTTTTAGCTTTTCTTCCAAGGGCTTTCCGAGGCAACTCTTTTGTTTTTCCAGAAATTTGGTTACTTTTTTGTGAATTTAAGCTAATTTCTAACATATTGGGGTGAATTTACCTAGACATCAATTACTTAACAGAGCTAATTTTGGTGAGTTACTATGCTCTTATGAATAATGTTTTTTCTGAAACAAAGAACCAGTCAAATTCACTCATAGATTGCACTCTTGTGAATCGGGAGTACTTGTTAGGGGCGTTTAGTTATTTATTTGAGATATGGACACACCATTTAATACTCAATTATGTATAATTCTTTTCATAGTGCCTGCAATCTCCGAAACGAACCTGAAGCAAAATATGAAGGGTACTTCTCCGATTTCCAGTTCTTCTAGCAATGTAAATGAATCTGGGACATTTCATGAGCGTACATTGTTATGCAAATGTGGCGTTCCTGCAAAATTGGTGACTTCAGGAACAGATGCTAACCCAGGGAGACTGTTCTACGGTTGTCCTTATTGGCCGGTATGACTAATTATTTTAGTTATACTTTCCATTTACTTTCAAGGGATAATGTGTCTGTTTAATAATTGGAATTTCTTATTTTGCAGGATGATGAAGTCAAATGTGACTATTTCATATGGCAGGACAAGGTGTCTGCATCTACCGGGCCATATGGCAGAGTGTCTTCATCTACTAGGGCATATGGCAAGGTGTCTTCATCTACTGGGCCACATGAAGATGTTACCTCTGTGAACTTGATTAAGAAAACAGATAAACTTGAATGCACAATCGGTGTCCTTCAAAATGATATTGAAATGATAAAGTGCATGCGAGACAATGATGGAAAAAAAATTGAACAAGTTGAGATCAACGTCACTGAGTTATTGAGAGGTCGCAATTTAGATTCCATGGTTCAAATGTTACTCCATGATAGAGAAAGGATTGCTCGCCTGGAGACACTACTTGAGAAGACCAGGGTAGGGAACAATTCATCTCAAAAGAAACTTGTATTATTGACTATTACTTGTCTAACCTTTTATTTCGTATTTCATCTTACGAAATAAAAACTTAAGTTCTTGGTATTCTGTATTTCTGTGTATATTTCTGTACATTTCATTTGGTTTTCTTATCTAATGGTTATTTGTTTTGAATGGTAATCACATTAAACAAAAAGGAGAACAACCAACACATCAATGTTTTCCTGGGGCTACACAAGCTTGAACTTGTTTTCAGGGCCGACACAAGTTTAAACCTGTTTCTAGAGTAAATGTTTTACAACACCCTTAATGGACGCAAAACACCACATTCGTGACACTCGAACAACTTCCTTTCACATTAAACAAATGAGAACAACCAACACATCAATTTGCCATCATTCAAAATTCAACATCATCTACATCTTCCAGATTTAAACATCAACCAATCAACCAAAGAAGAACAACCAACACATAGAATTTGCTATTATTCAAAATACAATAACAAACAAACACATCAACACACCACTTTCCATTATTCAAAATACAACACAAGTTTCGTCTTCGAATCTTACACATCAACCAATCATCCTCAATGTTTAAACAGCCACAATATGTAAACATCTCATCCTCTTCATCAACATTAATACTTAAACAGCCACAATATGTATCCCATCGCCTTCCTGTAACATTGTCAAAGAAAAAAGGTAACAAGCTTAATGCAATGTAACATGATTGAATATAAAAAGAACTCTAAATATTAATACATACAATACCTTATCATGGCAAAGTAGGAGTGTCGCTGGTGAGCATTTCTCCACCAATCAAACTCTTACAAGTGGAAGCGTAATGACCATTGACACCGCATTTTCCACAAACATACTTCGTCTTTCTCCCCCGGCCGAGCGTTTCCTCTTTTTTGATGGCCGTCCACTTTGTCTCTTTGGCACCTTCGGTTGCAAAACCACATCGTTAAGCACATCATCGGGATACACACATTCATCTTCATTTTGAAGTGGATACACACATTTGGAATAACCTAGCCTCCAACAATTGACGCTATAATACCAAGTGCAATACTTGGAGGCTTGCTTCCATGTATACTTCAACACAAAGAACATTGCGCATGCTCGCATGGATACATATCCATCCGGAATTTTTTACATGTACACGTCTTCAAATCCAACTCAACGATGTAAGAAATAACGATCCTTGTCACGAACATCATACTTATCCGAGGAAAGTGTATTAACGAAAATCGTTTCGCCGACTCGAAGCTTTTGTTCTCTTCGATTTCAATTTTGGGAGTAAGAGCATCTTGGCAATTTGTAGATGATTCATTTCTTTTAGCAAACCAATCCTGTAACATCTCCCGGATATGTTCAATCAACCCAACAATTGAAAATTCTCGTGCACGCTTTAGCCTAGCATTCACAGACTCGGCATGGTTTGGTCATTATGTTGTAACGAAATCCCTCAAATTTAGCTCTAGCCCACATAGGGAATTCTGCTTCTTTCAAATATTTGTCAGCTTTCGGACATTTACTACATAAAGTTTCGAAATGCAACTTGAATTCTGCTTCTGTATAGGCCTCTGCAGCTTTCTGAAAGAGCTTTCCCACACCACGTCTGGGATATTTCATCCTCAAAATTCTTTTGCATGTGATACATGCAATGCCCATGGTGAGCATTCTTAAACACCGCCTTGAAAGATGTTTTAATACTATCGGCACGATCAGAAAGTATCGCAAGATCATTCGTGTCCCCAATGATGGGTTTTAGCTTATCAAAAAACCATGTCCAAGACTCTATACTTTCAGAAGCAACAACACCCCAAGCAAGTGGAAATATTTGATGATTTGCATCTTGACATGTTGCCACAAGTAAGGTCCCTTTATAACTCGTTTTTAAATGCGCGCCGTCCACAGAAATGACTTTCCACATCGCCAAATAAAATCCCTCAATACTTTAACCAAGTGCCATGAAAAAGTATTTGAAAACATTCCCATCACTTTTTTCAATATGATATACAGTGTCCGGGTTTCTAGCCTTTAGCCTATAACAATATTTGGGTAATTCTCCCCAACTTTTGTTTGGATTACCCCTTATCAATCCTTCTGCATAACCCTTAGCCCTGTACGCCTTGCAATAAGTTACATCATATCCAAATTCTTGCTGGAAATCATGCATCAAGTCCTTTGGTGCGTTAATACGATTGACATCTTTAAACCTTCTGGCAAAGTATGTGCCAATTAGCTTGTGCGTAGCATGTCTATGGTATTTTCGAGGAGCAAAGGTGGGCAGCTATGCTTATTTGCATACATTACCACTACAAATCGCTCAGAAGGTGCTTGAAGTTTGGTGGCTCGTAAACGCCATTTGCATCCGACGGCTTCACATAAAACTGAATAAACGCTTTTGTTGGAAGTTTGCGTTTTGAATTCAAACTTGTACTTCGTAGCCAACTTCACAAGTTTGAATACCAAATTTTTTTGGCATTTAAACGGATTATTCACACGAAAGTCTTCATGTTCGGGAATGCACACTAAAGTATCACATACAGTACGGCTACAACGAAAGTCTTCATGTTCAATTCTTTGCACGTTAACCATAGTTGGGGGTGCATTCAAGGGATCAACAATCTCATTTCTCACAACAAAGCCATCAAGATTCTCATTTGACAAATCATCAGCCCCGTTCATGCTAATTCTCTGATATGATTCTTCTAAATAAACGTCTTCACCCAAATTCACCAATAAGGAGTCTTCAAGTTGCTCATTAAAGTCCATGTTGTCACCCCCTGTGTTCAAATGAGAATCTTCGACACATGTCTCTATGCTTTCTATTCTTAAATCCAACATCTCTTCCATGGCATTCCCAACAACATCCACATCTATCTCTTCATTAACAGTCTTTTCAACACATGTATCTATGCTTTCTATTTTTACATCCAACATCTCTTCAATGGCATTCCCAACAACATCCACATCTATCTCTTCATTAAAATTCTTTTCAACACATGTCTCCATGCTTTCTCTTCTTACATCCAACATCTCTTTCATCCCATTTGCCAAAACATCAACATCTGTCTCTTCATCTCTTTCAACACATGTTTCTTGACTTTCCGACACATTTACTACTTCACATGTTTCTTGACTTTCATAAACCTCGGTACACTTTTCCTTTTCCTTCAAACATATTAATAAAGCATCTTGTTTTAAATTACAAACATATATAAACCGATTCACAAGCTTATCGCAATCAAGCACCATCGGTCTAGCTTTACTAATGGGGACCATATATTTCATCTCAAACTCATACTTAGTTGTATCGATTTCCAACTCATTTTTCACCATGTCATACAATTCTTCAAATATAATGTTCTTTTTGACACTCTGAATCGTCGAAACTTATTCAGATTCACACCCTACTTACTTCCAAGACCATAGACCATTGACGTCTTTTTCAATCTCCTCAGGGTAAAATATAAAAATACAAAATTTATCTTCCATCACGCTTCACCGAGATCTTGTTTTTATTCAATATAATAATTACAAACCAATATACACATAGACAAAATCCATAATTCCGTTCAAATAGCCATTAACAAGTTTAAACTTGTGTCACACTATAATCAATATTTTAAGATTAATACAATTACCATTCACTTGGAAATGCATCTAGATATAACCAAATAGATAGATATATAGATAGATATATATAGATATATATATATATAGGTAGTCATACCGGGTAATAACTGCACAAATCACCAATTCAACATTTAACCATTTCAATTCAAATCAAATATCCATTTTCAATCAGGGTCGCCCTCATTTTCAATTCAATTCAGAGTTAAACACACGGTTTAAGCTAATCCCGCAGGGTAAGTAAACTAACAAACTCAATTTCCCTAAATTCACATACCGATATGGAATGCCAAGAAACCCTTTCGATTACCACCCAGCTCGGCTCGGACAATGATTGACGGAGAAGAAGAAAAGAGAGGGCTGTTCCGGCGAGGACAATGACTGGACACCGATGGAGAGACACAAGAGAGAGTTATTCGCTTTGCAAAGAGAGGGGCGGAAGCGAGAGAATTGGCTACGATCGATTTTGGCGCGTAAATTAGGGTTGGTTAATTTACCCGCCCTAATTTAGGGGGTCGGATTAAGCACAGTTTAATCTGATTTTTAATTAAGGGTTAATTATATTTTTAGTGTTAAGTAAATCACCCCAAATCAAGAAGGGGGAGGGCATTAATGGCTTTTCACCCAACTTGGAAAGTCCAAGCTTGTTCATGACATGATTTATGTCATAAGCTTATTGTTGCAACAATTTCGGTTGACAAACTTAAATAACTAAAGACCCCTAAAAAAAATCATAAATTGGTTACTTTTTAATATTTCAAGGCAAAATTTTATACTACCTCCGTCCCACAAAAACTGTCCATAAAGGAAAAATGAATTGTCCCATAAAAAATGTCCATTTAAATTTCCAATACATCATTAAATACATTTTTTCCAATCATACCCCTATTTTAACATTTAATTTTCCATAATCCTTTCATATTCCAAAACAAGCATTTATGATTAGTTAATGGTATATTTGTCTATTCATTCTTAAAATACAACATATTAATTATTTCCTTAATCTCCGTGTCCAACAAAAAGTGGACACTATTTGTGGGACGGAGGTAGTATTGTTTTTTGGGGGTGGCTTATTATATTGCATTGTTTAGTGTGAAAGTGAAAACAATGCATTGAATCTTGTATTGAAATGTGAGAAGGACTTATATTTTGGGAAACCAAGAAAAAGTTAAAAGGACTTATATTGCAGGACGGAGGGAGTAAGATTTTGGCATGTGTTTGTGTTTCACTGTACAGTTGAAACAAGGCGTCTTCTTTCCTCCCACGCACCCTCTAGAAGAGAATTTTTATGCACAATTATGATGTTTGGCTATAAACTAACATACATTTTTCGGAACATGTTTACCTATGTAAACATCCGAATGTTGTATGTTATGCATAAACATCAAGATTTCTGTGCGATTTTGGAATCTGTATATATCTTACATGTTTCCTATGATTCTTGTTCATAATTTTATGCTATGATGTTGATGTTATTCATGAGAATGAGTACTGAGAAAGATTCTTCATCATTTCTACGAGGAAATGTTCTTTTATCACCCAACTCCAACTTTGTGTCCTTCATACTTGATTTTGTTGCCATTAATTTCTTCTGATTTTATTTTTATGCAACTTGCTGTCGCGGACCATTTAAATAACCACACAGTTTCCCAAACTTAGAAGACCAGGATACATGTTTCAATGTAACGGCATGCTGACCTGGTGCAGCTGTCGAATTGAAGTGTTTTTACAAGGAAATGGGGTTTTGGGGTGGGGGTGGGGTTGGACTCATCTACTCTAGGACCCCTGCATTACTTAGACTAGTACTTCTAGTCTTCTATGTAATTTTTTAATACCTTTGTTTCATACGTTCTCTTATACGAATATACCCCTTGTTAAATTCACATGGTTTGTGCATTCCCGGATCGGATTTGAGGTTGAAATGATATATGATGTTATCCTAGGCAGCTAGTTCATCATTTTATGTCTAGTAAAAAAAGAAACGATTTTGAAGTGTTGGTTGACACATAGTCCCGATGTTGCTTGTTCATCATCTTACGATATGATGTGTGTTGGGAATGGCAACTTAGATGGACATTGTTATCTCTGCAATCTTTTGGAAGAGATGTTTTCTCTGCATAGGGGATGCCTAATGTATGGTTTTGTAGGTGTTTTCAGCACCTATCTCCAACTTCATGTCCATCATACTCTGAATTCTGCTATAGTTGGTTGTTGTTAGGTTTTTGTTTCTAAATGCTGGTTGCTATGCCTTTCAACTTCTTCTTTTTTTTTTTTTTTCTTTTAATCCTTTGGGACTGGGCGGTGTCCTATATTTGGTAGTATGAAGGATTTCTTTTCCACTTCATGATTTGTGAGAATCGCAGGATCAGACCTTTTCACCCCATGTTTGTAAAGGGCCCATTTTCCTAATTACCCGGATGTAAACGGAGAACTTAGGCTTGTAGTACCATCAACTATTCATTATACTACATTGTCATTTCTTCCAACTCCAGCCATTTTGTATTTACTCATACTTGTTTAAGCGCCGATTAAGCGTAATCGTCAAACCCACGCTTCAAAATTGGTGTTAAGCGTCCAGAATGAGAAAGCGTGCGCTTTTTCGGAAGGTGTTACAAAACAAAACAAAACAATCCAAGCAAAACAAAACAATCAAGAATGTTTTACTTGAATCAACCAAGTGTTGAATCCAAGCCAAGCTTAGAAAGAACACTTGAGGTCAGGATTCAAGTATAACACTAAAGCTATACTATAAATCTCTACAAACAAGATACAAAAGATTACCCCACCGGGGCCTACAGCTCGAATGGCAAAGAGAAGTGCAGACCGGAGCCCTCCAAGCACAGTCCTTCAGCACTCTACTCAACACACAAAGCTGTGTGTGTTGAACCACCAAGCTCCTTCATTGACTTGATGAACTCCAAACAGTAATGCAGAAAAGTAAAGCACTCTCTTCCTCACTTATACAAGTTTAACACTCAAGTGTAAGAGTACAATCACTATTCTCACCACATGTTTGATGCCTCACAACTGACACTCAGAAATCACTCAAACACTCACTAACAACTCTTAATCTACTCTTCAAAACTTCTGGCAACAGACTTCTCCTTGAAGCTTTGACTTGCGCTAGACTTGAACTTTGAGAGATATAAGTTGAGTATGAGGAGATTATTTTTGACCAAATGACTTTCGTGCTTTTTTTTTCTTCTTGCTCTTGGAACGCAACTAGGTAGGCATATATATACTGCACACTTCACAAAGGAGTTAGTAGATTTCAAGAGATAAAATAATTTAGATTGACAAGTCAGCATAAAACAAAACCAACGGCTAGACAGAGTGAAGAGGAGTAGTCAAAAAAATACAAAAAACTACACAGTTTGCAATATTACAGATCTTTTTACTTATTACTTTGTGCAGTGTGTGATCAGGACATAAAGGCACAGCCAAAGAAAAAGGCATTTGGTGCTGTGTGTGAAGGAGGACCAGACTTAACTCATACTATAATATAAAAATAATTTTTTTTAAAAGAAATTCAGATCATGACAATAGACAAGAGGAAAGCTTTAATTTAGCAAACATGCAGCCAAAAGTTAAACCTTTATACGAAAAGAAACATTATAATGGAAAGTGTATTGGATTTTTTTTATGCGTGTGTTTTTTATACAAAAAGAATGTTCTTTATGAAAAGGTTTTGAAAATGTGTTGTATTCACTAATTTATAATTTATTTTTGTCTTTCTCTCTAATTTCCCCTTAAAAATTCCACTATATTAATCCACTATATAAAAATTCCACTGATTAGCCATTCATTTTGAATTTCGAAATTCGAAAACCGTCATCATTATGGAGAGGCAATCAATGCCCACATAAGTGTGCTGGCAATAACCGAGGAAACTGATATGAGGCCACGATCTGACGCTTCAACTGCCCCACTACCCACGTCTGACTGCTCGCCGCCCACAAAACCATGGCTTCCTCAGAGATACATCGCCCGAACAAAAATCCACTTGGTGAGCGTCTGCCTTATAGCGCGGTCCTAAGTAACAAGTCGGACAAAAAGACAAGGTCGCCAAAGACCAAAACCACTTGGTGAGCGTCTGCTTTATAGCGCGGTCTTAAGTAACAAGTCGGACAAAACGACAAGGTTGCCAAAGACCAGCTATAGAAAGCTCAAACAAGAACTGTGGACACTCCGTGGACATGCTTTACTCCATGCCTGACATTTTTTGAAAGACACGGAGTGGGGGGCCATTGATATGTCTAAATAGTGCCGCCACATATGAGTCTCCAGACAAAGCCTATCTAGCCACCAGGTTGGAAGAGGTCCGCATCCATAGCGTCCGCGACGTCGAACGATGTCGCCGAACCAGGTCCCCGCCAAGAGCTTTCAAACCTTTAAGGTCACTAGAAGCTCAAGGGGCCGATCCATGACCCTATGAAAGGTCTGTCATAGACCGCACAAGCCCTTGGGGGAATAAGGAAGCGGCCTGGAGACAAGATAGAGCTTGCGTCTCTGTGAATGGCGGCCTGATTTCCCATAAGATCATACGACGCGGCTACATTGTGTTTATTTGTCTCTAGCTTGAACCCTAATCTTCCCTCTCCTCCTATAAAAGGAGGCACTGTGTAACTGAGAATAAGACATGCTACCTGCAAAGAAAACTAAACTCTGTCAAAATATCTTCTCTGTCAAGCATTCATATACATCACCGTATCACCGCCGTGCACCACCGGCCCTCATCACTTAAAATACATCAAATAAGCCAGATATCCATTACATATACCACCGCTAGACAACCGTGATAATTACTACGTTATCAGTTTTCAGATCAGAGTAGAGCAACGGAATTTTCATGAAGAGGCTTCGTTTCAACACAAGAAAGCTGGAACCTTGTTAAGATATTATTTTCGAGCCCTAGTTATGTTCTTGACTGAGTTTGAAGGATTCAAACTCATGAATTCGTAGTCTTATATGTTTAGAAACGTGTGATCGAATCTAAACTGGTTTTGGATTGATCACATAGGTTTTCTGTGAGAAGAAGGGTCGTTTTACTGCTGTTTCTGGGAGTTTGAAGATTGGATTGCTTGCTATCAAGTAAGAGAATCTTCCTACGAGTTACTTACGGTTTATTAGGGTTTATGTTATGGTTTGATATGATTTTTATGCTAGAAATCATACGTGCATGTTGTTTAAGAATCCAGAGCTGTAATGATATATAAAAGATATGTTTTTCTGCTAATCTCCTGAGTATATTGATGTTCAACATGTTTGGATATGAGTAGGGATTGTTTAAGGGTAGAAAAACTAAGTTTTGGGGTTTTCTACGCTTGGTGGGGACGCACCAATGCCAGTGCGGGCGCACTAGAAGAGCAGGAAGTCCGTTTTTACATTCAGAGTCTCGGTGCGGACACACTGGAGCCAGTGCGGGTGCACTAGGTAGTCAGAAAGGTTGTTTTTACATTCAGAGGCTTGATGCGGACGCACTGGCTCAGCAGAGAGTTTCGATGAGCTTCAGGACGCTCAGTGCAAGCGCAGTGGCCCTATTTTTTATGAATAACTTATTTAAACCATGAATCTAGTCTTGAATGTTGTTCTTTGAGATTATAACATTAATTAAACCTAAACAAGACTTGATGAGTTTCTGATGCGTTTAGTTCCGTCACCAAATGTACTCTCAAGGGAGTTGAGACCGCCGGAATGACATGAAGGGCTTGTGTTTTGATGAACTAGAGTTCATCAATGTCTGTGTACTTGATAGGATGTGAAGTATAGCTGTCTAAGTGAGGGAGTAGAGATGATAAGGTGACCATTTCCTTGAAAACACTTAGTTTGCTAGTTAACATTAAATAATAAGAACATACTTGCGTAGTAATAAGCTTAAACGTCATGTCACTTTTGGTAAGACACATGTGAACATCGGCTATGCGACTCGTCCGGATAGGTGGATAACTCTGTGACCTTCTAAAGGCCAAATGACAGGGGGGGCTTCACCGGACCTGTATGCATACCGGGGAAACCCGGGACTAACAGTGCAAGCCACTGTTGGTTGACACCCTCTCGTGGTGGACACACCTCACGTAGTGCCTTTGAGTGCTGACGTAACCACGATAAATTAAGCTAAAAACGTATAGTAATGACATGTTGATGGACATGAGGATAATTTATTTAATTATAAAACTTGCTTATAAACCTATTAATTTGTAGCTTCTACCTCTTATTGAGTACTTCGTACTTACCTCAAATGCATTATTTTTCTATGTGTTTGGAGGAGAGAAGATGAATATGTAGATCCGGAGTTCGAGGAAAACTTCGATGACGACGTTTGAAGACGCCGAAATTGAAACATTTAATTTTGCATTTTATTATATACTTAGACTTGTCGATCTTTGAAAACCATGTATTTCCTTTATGATATACGTTTGGAGGTTTTTGTACGTTTAGATTTTCGTTTGGTTTTCAATATAATAAATGTTACATTTCTATTTCTAATTTGAGTTTCTATTCTTGGTTGTTTAAAAATAAAATTTTATAATCTTTTGATTCCGTCTTTACGTAACTCGAAACGACGTAGTAGAAAAACTGACATATAATATGAAATTTATTTTATATCATACGTACCGAACATTCTTTTTCCGGATAAAAATTCGGTGTCCGAAAACGGGACGTTACAAGAGGAATCTCTTTCTCTTCTCATACTCGATCCAAATAGCTACTCATACTCAACCCAAAAAGTATCTTATGCACTCCCCTCTCTTTATTCACTTCTGAATACTTTGCACTCCACCCTCTTGATTTTATTCACTTCTGCATATTATTCACCTTTGAATCCTCTCTTGATTTTATTCACTTGTAATGTTATTCACTTCTGTAAGTTGGGAGTACTGCTATTGGCCAAAAATGTGCATATTTTCTCTTTTGATTTTCGTCCTGCGATATGATGTTATTGAAGGATGCAGGTTCTTAGATCTAAACGGGTTAGATCTACGCGCAGCGGATGGATCACGATTTATATATCAAAACACATAATTAAAGGACTTAAACTACTACAAGGGGGTTAAGATCATGTTACCAATAGTAGGAAGAGAAGCCAAGATCTTCTGATGTGTTCTCCAAACGGCGGTTGGTGGACACCCTTCTTGATACACGAACCTCCTCGATATGCAACACCAAGAAAAACTTAGAGTTTTTCTTCTTCTAAAACCCTTGACAAGAAAAAATAATCTTTTCTCTCTTTTATGATGATGGTGGTCGAAATTTGCCAATGCCAAAAGGCTTGAGAGAACTCTCTTTATATAGGAGAGTAAACCTTGTCCTTCAAAGATTAAATAATTAAGAGATAATTATTTCATTAATCCTTTATTCCAAATAAAAGATAAATAAAATGATTATCCCAAACAAATTAGGATAAATCATATTATTATCTAATATTCCATGAATTATCATTTAACAAATAAAAGATAAATCACATGTCAAATAATTATCCAAGAAAACTAATTTCCCTCTAATTATTCAACATTATTGGCGCCACCTTTAGGGTCAGAAAAGCCCACATAAAATATCTTTTATGTGTATTATATTATTTAGCTCAACTAAATAATATACATGCATATCAATTAATTAGCCCAGCCAATTAATTAACACTGAGGCCCAAATAACAAGATTATTAGTCCGAATTACAGAAACCACATCGGGGACCATGGACCTATAACCAGTAGCTCCAATAATTAATTATTCATCGAACAGAATAAGTACATTAATTATTAATTCCGGGATTACGCCACCTGTCACGGATTTTATTAACAAAGCAAACAAGTAATAATATTTATAAATCCGGTATTCCCCAAGTGTAGGGATCGTAGTATAGCGATTAATACCGGAGTCGATCTCAGGGAATCGGGGTATCTAGTTCATTACTTCTCCTAAGATTGATGCTATTATTATTAAGACCTAAAATAACAAAACGAAAAGATAAACTGGACAGAGGATTGTCAGTCCAAAGCCAGGAAGGATAAAAGCGAAAACGAAATCTAAACTAAATCTATTCTAACCCTAGTGTGCAATAAAAACTGTAACTTTACTAAGCGATTCTAGCACAAGTGAGTAATCAATAATTTTAAACGACGAACAAGCAATTGATCCACCGATCCTAAAACTATCAATTTCGATCTAGATTATCTCGTGATTTCTAACCAAGTTGTGATTCACCTAACCAAGGTATGAACTCCTAATTTCTTAGACAAGTTCTCCTATCAATCTTTTATCTTTCGATCTAAAGATTAATGCTTTCAAATCAAGGTGTGAAATCTCTCAATTTCTAACCTAGAAATCTAACCTAATAACTCTCGTTAATTAGATTCAAGATCTATTCTTATCATGGTGATCTAGAGTTTAACATGATTTTCATCAAAATAAACAATCAACAAGCAACGATCTTTCGATATGAATTGCAATAAACAGTATAAACATGATAAAAGAAACAACTTGAATTAAATACTCACAAGACAATCGAAGAACGAAATCAATAAGTTGGTCGGATGGCTTCACAACGCTTGTTCACAAGGCTTTAGCCTCTAGACATCACTTAATCAACTCGAAAAGCTTGAGAAAAGTACATAAATTTGAAGGTGTTTATCTAGAAATTAAAAGCATAAAAACTGGATGAAAACTAAGGTAAAACGCAACTGAGCCGCCCCTAGGGTTTAGGGTTCGAATTGTGTGTTCTTAGGGTTGAAAATAACGCGACTATATATAGAAAACTAGGTCGGTTTCAGCATGGCGGCGGCTGGACGCCAGTTCAGCTGCTTTGGACTGCTCCAGACGCTCGTTTACTCAGCGTCCAAACTCTCTGAACCAAAAATCTCATCCTGGACGCCAGTCCAATATTCTGGACGCCAGTCCAGGCTGGACGGGACTTGGACAACAGTTTAGCTAGATCCAAATTCGAAATCTTCAACTCTATCTCTTTTCCTCTAGCCAATTCCATCCTTATCTCTTTTTCATCCATTAAATCCGACATTTATCTTCATTTAATCATCTTTTGAACCGCAATTATGCATCTACACGTCATAAAAAACATCGCAAAGTGTAATAATATTCAAATAAACATAAAACCATCAATAAAACTCATAAATTAACCAATTTTGCGAATAACTCGTTAAAAACATCACTTGCTCAATATTTCAATATAAAGCTCGATTTCTATGAAAAACATCCAGATATGGGGGAAATTGACATAAAATATATCCTTATAAAACGTATAAAATCACCCTTAACACCACCATAAACCCGAAACTGAACTCTACCGATTATAGATGTATACTTATACTCAACCCATAGAGTGAATAAGCGTCCATTGATATAATCACTACATACGGATTAACCCTCCATAGACTGTCTATTCTGAGTGGGAAGTCTCCGTGAACCCGACTCAGAATATCTTATCCTTATTTACCATCAACCCCCTGATGATCAATTAGTTCACATATCTGACTAGTGATCAATTAGTCTAATATGAACTCCCGGGATCGATCACTTTCTTAGGGCTAACAAATAAGGGGATCGTCTCTCTACTTCCCGCGGAAGGAATGTATTCCATGTCCGTGAAAATCGAACTACTCATTCATCTGAGATAGTGCCAATGAGAAGTGGCTTGGAACACATATTTAAGTGAACCGTAACTAACACATCAAACACTACCCCGGGACAAGCGGACTCGTGATCACCTCGGGATTAAGGTTGATCCATATATGATCATCTAATGATTTAATAAGATTCCTCGATTACGGAATTACATCGAGAAATACGATTAAATCGGTCCAAATCTATATGAATGCCATCATATATAAATGCCCCACGTAGGTACCCTCTACCGACGGTCCGGATAAGACTATCACACTCTAAGGTGTTACGCGGCGCATTATTGGTGTTTTAATCAAGAGACCCTAAACCGTTCACCACGACTAACGCTTTAAGTATACCACCACTAACTCAATCCTCACGTGCAATCCATACAATGAGTTAAGTGGTTACATACGATATACTTAGGGTTTGCGGCGGTGTATTATTTTTTACAAGACAAAGTTAAGCGAGTAATAAGGTGAGATAAGTTCTATCATTCATTATTAAAAACAATTACACAAATTGTCTTTCGGGCATTACACCTATCAGTTATACTATTTTTTTCTTCTCAGGTCGGATAATATGTTTGATTTTCGTCCTGCGATATGATTTTATACTATTTTTTTCTTCTCGGGTGCATCGGATAATATGTTTGCAGCGGATAAGTTTGGAAGTGCTGCTATTGTGCATCCTACGGCAAAAAAATTAGCATATTTTCTTTTTTGATTTTCATCCTGCAATACAAGCCACACATATAAATATATTAAGCAATCGATTTTTTTTTTGTTTTTGTTTTTGTTTGCAGAAACGAAATACCTAAACTACGGGAAGGGGGATCGAACCAGGGTCTCCAACCACAGGAGTACGGGTAAACCCCTAGTGGAGACCACCAGGGTATGGGCCTTGCCCAAAGTAATCGATTATAACCAATTAAAAAAACACATTAAATTAAAACATTTTAAAATCAATGCTTTACTCGGTCAAGTTGTCCACTGTTCTAAGATGTTCGATCCTGATGTCTTTAGAAAAATTAATTAATCAATATAACGGGTTACAAAAACAATAAATAAAACATGTCCAATCTTATTAGTTAGTTTGCACTCCATTTTAGCAACTTCTCATTGAAAATCTTCAATCAATTTTTTTTTTAAAAAATCGATTTTTTTTACATTGAAGTTGTCTGTGTTTAACATGGCTTTCAAATCATTATTTTAAAACAAAAATAATTTTATAAGAACTATCATTTAAACACTAAAAATTAACACAGAGAAAACATATTTTAAGTTCAACACGACAATAAGTAAAACATATCAAAAATTAAACTATAGTTTCAAGTTCACCTTCGTTCGTCTTCGTATTGACTTGCCTCCTATGATCATTAATAAAAAGAATGACAAATATTAATGATAAATATTTAGGTTTACAGTAAGAAATCTTATTTAGATCATAAGATATCAAAAAATAAACAATACTTTCAAGTTCACCAATAAAATAAAATGCAAATATTAAAGTTTGTTAAATATCAATGTCTTAAGAAATGCCTATCATAATTCAAATTCAAATAATATTTTTTAAACAAACTTATACTTATCGTTATCTCTAACAAGATAAAATTATAATAAAATATTAGTAAATAAAATAATGGAGTTAATAAAATATTAAATTAAATATGAACGGATCTGAAACCAAAGTGAGAGTTTACTCTCCACAAATATGTAAGTGCTAGTCTATGTAAAATGACAAGATGAAACATAGGGCTGAAAAATAACATACTTTACATGTTGTCTTTTTTTTTTCTTTTTTTTTTAATAACAAAACAAATCAAAACCAAATCTTGATCTTTAAAAGATGTTACACAACAATATCTGCTGCAGTTCTGTCACATGACGATATGTAATTTGCAAAACATTGGGGAGTTTACATGGGTGCGAATTACTCGAAAACCAGAACTTCTCCTGTCCAACTACAAGTGGCAACAGCAGATATAACAGGATGAAAAGCGACATCTATACAGGCTTGATCGTGAGCGTTGAACTTTTGTATAAGTTGGGATGTTTTAGAGTTGTAATAATAAATGCATCCATCTGAAGAACCCGAAGCAACGATATCACCATCTATGCTGAAATTGCACTTGATAGGGAATCCTAATACACCATGGCTTTGATATCTCTTGTACTTGTCAAGTCTGTAAGGAGATTTTGATGAAAAATTTGCGATATAATTTCCGTTTGACTGCGCGATAAAGTAGGGATCCAAAGGATGGTATCTGACACAGGGACAAGTATATGCTTCCACATAAACCTGATTAGATAGTGGGATTTGACGAGAGACGTCCCAAACGATGATCGAATTTTCACTGACGTTGCTTCTTGATTCGTCACTTGAAGAGATTAACTGTCTACCGTCTGAAGAAAATTCTGCATCAAGGATTGGACCAAGATTTCGTGTAAATTCATAGACCATTTTCCCCATTCTAATATCCCACATCTTGAGAAGGCCTTTTGATCCGCCAGAAAGAAAAAGATTGAAGTTTTCGGGATGGAATTTCACAACTCCAACAACCTGGTCTTCCCTAAAAACTTGAATTTCAGTGCCCCTTTCAACATCTACTAACCTTGAAGCGCAATCGTATCCACATGAGAGAACCAATGATCCTTGTTCTGACCACTTCACGTCCTTCACAGCAGCATTGTGAAAGTTCAATACACGTGCTCTTTTCTGATCTCTGTCCCATACATTCCATATGCTGACATTACGGTCCATAGAAGCCGAAGCAAGAAGATGAGCATGTGTTCTTGACCATACCACAGTGTTGACAGCCTTAGTGTGCCCCTTAAGTGATACAGAAACAGCTTTCGGTATCTGTCCCAAGCGCACATACCCCCTTCCATGCTGCTTCAGTTTTGGAAGGATTTGATATGGTGCATGCAATATGGAACTGTGCCCTTGCACTGGTGTTGGAAGCGAATGTGAGATCGTGTCAGCAGCCACAATTCCAGACGCCAAGGCTGCACGCTCTCGTTTTGATACGTAACGGCCGGGCAACGGAATCTCGTTCGGAGGAGGTGAGCGGTATGAAGCCATGCTTCGAAGTTTCGGAGCGGAAGACTCAGTTTTGACCCGCTTACGTTCGGGTCGGTCTCCATTTTTGTCATCATCGTCTGAAGCTGTCGAGTATGCACTCCACAGAAGATCCATTAGTATGACCTGTTAGTTAGACAGCTGATGATCCATCATAATTGAAGGCCATGTTTTCGAATGAATTTAGATCAATAATCCATTTTATTCTCTGCAAATAATCCATCCAAACCTTCAATTTTTCTTAAGCAAACTCCTTAAAAGCATCAAATGAATCAACTATCAACTTCTTAAACGATCAAACATCTTCTTAGGAACAAAAAATCATACCCAAATAAACAACTAATTAGAACAATGAAAACGAAAAATCAACAAAATAGAATCGATTTCACACCTTGTATCATTTTTTATATCAGAATCCTTTATTAGAGTTCTTCCGTCGACTGCAACTTCTATGAAACCCATCAATTTCTGCAGCTATCTCAATCCTTGTATTAAACTCATCAATAATATAAGGATGAGAAGATAAATTCCGGCATCAGTGAAAGAGTTTGCATAAAATAAAAATTGAAGTGATGGATGGACTACTTCGATTGGAATGGGAAAGGGAAATGGAAATGGAAATGGGTATGGAGGAGAAGAGTACGAAGAAGACAACACCACAGTTTTTGTTTTTTTGCTTTCCTTTTTTTTTTCATATTGGGGTCTGATACGACGCCGTATTATAGCAGACAGGCAAATTAGACGCCATGTTGTGACAGAGGATCCCACCCCTTCTTGACCTTATATTTAAGAGACATGTGGGACCGAGTTAATTATTTAGGGAAACCTGAGATTGTATGTCCCAAAAGTAATCTATTTGATTACTATGCCCCGTATAGAATGTGTTCAAAAATATGCCTACAGCCTTGTTGCTTCATCTATGCGTCGGAGTGTTTTGTTTTGTTTTTTTTTTTTTTTTCCCTCTTTCGCGTGGAAGTTATTGAGACAACCAAAAGAATTTGCCAAAAAAAAAAAATTCTATATAGGAGAATGGTCTGCAACTCTATGTATATACCTATATATTTTGCAAACCAAAAAAATAAAATAAATTAATGAAAAAATATTAAAAATGATAAAATTCATGTATTAATTGACATTATTTTAATAGATCGAATATAACGAGAAATTATAGATTCAGATTAATGTAGCACCTCTTATTTCATTTTAGGTTGTGTCAGACCTGATATTTTTTTTTAAGTCTTCCATGCAATTGTGTAAAAAGAGCCCGTGTAAATTTACATTGGCCCGGTGAAAAATCCCACGTGCCCGTAGAATCCACCTCACTAATATTTTTTTTCCTTACTTTGCTTCAACAAAATCACACGCACCGTGGGATTTTTCACCGGGCCCGTGCAAATTTGCACGGGCTCTTTTTACACAATTGCACGGGGGACTTAAAAAAATGTCAGGTTTGACACGACCTAAAATGAAATAAGAGGTGTTACATTGACCTGAATTCATAATTTTTCGAATATAACAAGAGAAAACACAATTTGTCATTCCACAGGACGATTGTGTCATTTTTTATGGTTTTTTTTAGGAGGATTTTTTATGTTTTTTGTTTTTACTTTTGTTTTAATGGATTGTTTTGACATTAAAAAAATTTAATGGATTTGTTTGATAGTGGAATTAAAGTCATTAAATATGACAACGGTAATTTTGTCATTTCAGATGTCTTTTGTCATGTTTCACAATTTTCAATTTGCTTTTACTTTTTGACAATTTTTTCACCACTATTGTCTTTAATAACCTTTAGCCCATAAAATAAAATAAACTAGGAAAATAGGATCATGTCATTTATTACATTTATATTGAATAAGTTTTCATCAGGATATGAATCAAAAAAAAAATCCATCAGGATAAAACAAAATTTTCCAAATTTTCGTCTTATTTTTTATGTAAGTCAATAAACAAGTGACTACTCCCTCCGTTCCAATTTATCTGAGGCAGTTGTCAAAAGCACACATATTAAGGAAATGAATTAATGAATTGACTTTAGGAATAAAATGACTAAAAAAACCTTGGGTATAATTAATGTAACATTCTTTTTTATCTCACATGCTGTAAAAAATAAGGGTAAAACAAGGAAAAATAAAATAAATGGTGCATTAAAAATATAACTGCATCAGATAATATAGAACAAATAATTTTGATAAATGCCTCAATTATTTCGAAACCGAAGAAGTATTATTTAGGGATGGAGATATTAAGTATTTTCTTATTCTCTCAGTAACTCGCACGCAAAAACAACAACAAAAAAAAAAAAAAAAAAAAACCAAAGAAAAAAACAAAACAAAACACTCTGACGCATATGTGAACAACTGGGCCGTAGGCATATTTTTGGAAACATTCTATACGAGGTATAGTAATCAAATAGATTACTTTTGGGGCATACAATCTCAAGTTTCCCATTATTTAAAACACTTTATTAAAATCTAGGATGATTTAGAAGGATCTAGAACTTATTCAACCGTAATAGATAGGCTTTTGTATGTTTTTTTTTGAGGAATAAATAGGCTTTTGTAAAACGTTTTAGAATAAATAAAATATAGAAAAAAATATTTGAATGGCACGAATGATATACCACCATTGACTTGATCTCGAACACATTTATTATCAACTACGATATGCTTCTTACGATAATGAAATGTCGGGTGATTTGTGTAGCGTTAAAAATATCACGGAGTAATGGAAACCACAATGCTAAGACCATTAAACGAAAAGAGACACTAGTTGAGTCTGTTAGCAATGTAACGATACTCGGTTTTAGTAAATGAACATGCAACAAGTCATTGTTTGCATGACATCCAGAAAATAATATTTTTTTACCCAAAAAGACTGAATATGCACAAGTAGACGAATAATCATCATTGTTTTCACCCTAGTCAGCATCATGAAAAACATGTAGCGCGAACGATGAATGTTGATAAACATGAACGTTGTGATCATAATTTCCAATGAGAGAACGAAGCAGGCGTTAAAATAGATTCAAATGATGCGAAGCGGGGAATATGCGTGTATTGAGCTATTTTTTTACCGACAAAAAAAATTAGTATTGTAAGCTTTCAATGATGTTGTGATATTCTATGCGATCGAGAAGGGGATCGCATGATGAGAGAGTGAGACCATAATGATCGGACGATAATAGAGTGATAATCAAATTAGCTTATGACGTAGGGCTAAATTACAATTTTCGTCCTGTAACTGGACACGTTTTGCAATTTTGGTCCTGGTTTTTCTTCGACAACAATTTCAGTCCTATAATTGGTATTTTTTTTTTTTTTTGTAAATATAGTCCTGAAGGCGCATTTTCCGGCTAAAAAATTATCATGTCATCTCAAATTGACACGTCAGCACAAAATGCCACATAAGCATTTTTTTTGCAAAGAATAAAATGTTGCAATTGAAGGGATTCAAACTTACAACCTAAGACTAAAAGTCTAAACACTTCTCCATTCGAGCTAGAACCACATATGTAATTTAAAGAATAACATATTTTTAAAAACATATTCAATATAAAAATTAGATAGAAAATCTAATAGTACATACAATTTTATTCTTTTTAAAAATTATATATATAGTATTCGTTATACGTGGTGATAAATTTATTGAACGTTTATTCTAAGTAATATAGGAGGTTCTTAATTTTTATTTTTATGTATAATATGTATTGTATAATGAATGTGACTTAATATATGCTTGTTTATTTATATCAAATTTGTTGATTAATACGGTTATGACAACGAAAAAAATGCGGCGAGATCATATGGTTTTCCAGCATTGAAATATTGGGTACTAGTAGAGATGATAAAAAAATAAACATATATTAAGTAGTGGTACTAGTATCCAATACTTCAATGCTGAAAACCATATGATCGGGCTGCATTTTTTTCATTGTCATAACCATCTTAATCAACAAATTTGATATAAAAAAACAAGCATATATTAAGTCACACGCATTATACAATACATATTATACATAAAAAAATAAAAAATTAAGAACCTTCAATATTACTTAAAATAAACATTTAATAAATTTATCACCACGTGTGTGTGTGTATATATATATATATATATATATATATATATTTTTTTAAAAATAAAATTGTCTGTACTATTAGATTTTCTATAATATTTTTATATAGAACATGTCTAAAAAAATATGATGTTCTTTAAATCGCGTATGTGGTTGTAGCTCGGATTGAGAAATGTCTAAACTTTTAGTCTTTGGTCGTAGGTTCGAACCTCTATCAATTGCAACATTTTATTCTTTGCAAAAAAATGCTTAATTATGTGGCCTTCAGTATTATTTTTGCAAAAAAAAAAAAAAAAAAACAATTATAGGACTGAAATTGTCGTCGAAAAAAAAACCAGGAACAATACTTATGTGGCAGTTTGTGCGGACGTGGAAGGATGACGTGTTAATTTGGGATGACATGGCAATTTTTTTGGCCGGAAAATGTGTACAGTCAGCATTTTCCGGCCTTCAGGACTATTTTTACAAAAAAAAAAAAAAAAAAGACTACTTATAAGACTGAAATGGTCGCCGGAGAAAAACCAGGACCAAAATTGCGAAACGCGTCAAGTTACAGGACGAAAATTGTAATTTAGCCTATGACGTAGCCTTGGTGGGAAGATTCTTCATATAACAAATTTGAGAGAGCAAAAGTTCACGATTGGTGAAAAGTGGTTTCGTTGCCAGAAAAAATTTAAGTGAGGGGACCAAAGTAGTTTAATGGAAACCGACTGGGGAGAAGATCAACAAAATGCTAAAGACGTGTTAATTAGTGTCTATAACAATAAGATCGTCGACGTAGACGAAAATAAAAGGCATTAAAACGTGACATTGTCATAAGAACGAGCATCAACATTAATTGATACAGCTCCAAAACTTTTTGGTTGATTACAATTTAATTCATATATACACGGTACTAAGTACTAAAGTATATACGGTACCTACCTAGAATTAGAAAACAAAGCAACCTTGTTAAACGCTTGACAACTCTTCTTAGGAAACCTACTACTACGACAGTACATTTGTTATTATCTAATATTAATCAAGATGTAAGTGTTCATTGTTTATGATCAAAAAAAATAATGGGAAAAACTCAAACTCAACAGCCAAATCTTGAACCCATGACCTTAAGATAAGTAACAAAGCTTCTAACCAGTTGAACTAAATGAATAATTGTTATGAAAATTGTCTGAAATAATATACATACACGGTTTTATTATTATAAAATGCCTTTATTAGTAACTTCGCCCGAAAATTTGAGTGGGAGCCGTGCATCCCACCTTTAAAAGGCTGGGTCCGTCCCTGTCGTGTCATTCGTTAAATACAACTGTTGTGGACTGAGTTTGTGCTTCTTAGCCGTATTGAAACTGCCGCGAGTTGATTCAAACATTGGAGAAATTGCGGTTTAGACATTAAGTTTTGCCTCTCGTATGATAATGATATTTTGGAAAATGTAGAAGTGTTGATGGCCAGTTGATTTTGTAACGTTCACAAACTTGTGTCGGACAACGTTAATCGAGCGATAAATGATCTGGTTAATTATTTAAACCGTCTTCCTCGTCTGGTCTAAAATGGCTAACGTGAGTTGACAAGATATATATCTCACACTTATATGGGGTGATAATTTTTCTACTTTAACTAGGTGGTACATTATATTCTTCTCCTTATAAGACACAAATGACATCCTCAGATTTGTCTAAACTTGTCCCTATCATAAAATTATAGCAGAAGTCTCAACCGTCTTTCACAGTGCGACACTTAGGTCCGTCAGATGGTTGGCTATGATACCAATTTGTAACGCCTCAAATCTGTGTTTGGCAGCGCTAATTGGATCATAATAAATCTCGTTTATTACTTAGACCGTCGTTCTCGCTTGATCTAAAATGATTAACCAGAATTGACAATATATTTATGTCTCACATCTATATTTGAGGTGAGAATCTTTCTATTTTAATTATGTGAACATTGAATATCCGGCGATGTATATTTCTTATCTTTGTACGATATGTATAGTTTTCTCATTATTTAATGAACGTATAAGAATAAAAATTGAGAATTTTCATTAAATCACATGTGAGGTGATTTTTTTTTTTGTTGTTACACAACGAGGCCAAAGTGAGAGAGTTGGATGTTGAGTGTGAAGAAACTTAAAAAAGAAGTCACAAAATTCTTTGTGTTTCGGCAGTTTTCTCTTTGGACAAGCTTGGTTGTAATAAAAATTTATATTTATGTTTTATCTTGACAGCAGTTGTATTACGTAGAGTTTATTAATGAAAGATCTTTAAGTATTAGTTTTTCGAGTTTTTTCTTCCACGCTTTCAAATATGTCATGAGATTTACGATAAATGTCACGCGTCAAACATTATTTTTCAGTTAAAAACTCGATATCCGTGTCAGAGACGTTACAACTCTACCCTTAAAAATAGATTACCCTAAAGATAGTGTAGGATGGATTTACCTTGGGTTGGATCGAAAATGTAATCTCTCATTCTTCTAGTACTTTCACACCAAACTCAATCAATGTTTAAAATTTTAATTTTTGAAAGTTTTAATGGTGAGATTGGAAATTTTTTTTTTTTTTTTTTTTTTTTTTTTTTTGTGAAGAAGAGATTGGGCCATCAAAAATCCATTAATAACCATACAATCGGTTATTCTATGAAATCAAGTTTGTAAAATTGCTCTTTCCTATAAAAATTAAATAATAAAAAAAAAAAAAAAAAACCCATTCCGTACGCAGTGATTTTATGGTGGTTCTGGACCAAGAATTGAACCACCATGTCATTAATTTAAAATAACATGATTGGTGGTAGATTTTTAAATATAAGAGACCACAAAAAATCCCTTACATTCTATTCGTTTGGATCACCAAATAGGATTTGGTCGAGAACCATAATAAAATTTGTGGACCGTATAATATGGGTGTCACGTTTTCTTATGTAGGGGTGACTTAGTAACTTTCTGTAGACGAAAATTATTAGGGCGCCATAAGGTGGGAAAACCTAGACTCGGAGAAACCCGCGTGCTGTGTGAAATAACTTTTGAAAAGAACGGCGGCGGCGGAGGAGTGAGAGAAAGGGAAAGAAAACGGAGGCGTCGCCACCAACGCATTGGCGGGGATAGATAGAAGAGCTTCAGGAAATCAATTATTATAACGCCCCGCCCCCGGATATCGAGCCCTTATCCGGAAGAGAAACGTTCGGTGCGTATAGCATTAAATAAATCTAATATTATACGCAAGCATCTATGTCGTCGTATCAAATAAATGCAAACGGAAGCTAAAAAGACTCGGGTAAAAAACATAAATGCTACTAAGAATAGAAATTAACCGTACTAAAGATGGATAGGTAAATTACAACGACCAAAAACCCAAAGACTTATACAATACGATGCTTTAAAAGTACAAACATAACTTACAAAAGTCTAGGAGTAAAAGAACAACAAGTCTAGTACAACCCTTACAAAAAAGAAAATAAACTAAAAGCATCTTCAAGGCAGCAACGTCATCAAGCCGTCAACTACTCTTGGTCAACATGTTCGTCTTCTCACCCCGCAATGCATACAAAAGAAAATGCAAAGGAGGTAAGTACAAAGTACTTAGTAAAAGTGAGAAGCTAACGAATAACTAAGTTATACAACGAAAGGTTATTATTATGATTATTAAATTATCTTTATGTGACCGACTCAATCTAGGGCTCACTTCATGTCCATTAACATGTCATGACTATACGTTTCTATCTTAGCTTATCTGTATTACATCAACATTCAAGGGCACTACGCCTGATGCTACTCACCACGAAGTAACTGGGTGCAACATATTGGTGGATCACACCAATAACCACGGAAGTCTAGTCTGGTAGACTCTGATAGCATACACGTTCGGCGAAGTCCCTCCATACGTAGGGTCTCGGACATACGGGGTGGTGTTCCTCCGTACGTAGGGTCCAAAGACTTATAGAGTTATTCACTTTCAAAACGCACACACATCGCGATATAGACTTGTGCCTTACCAAGAATGGATTGATGTTTAATCTTATTACTATGCAAGTATGTAATTATTAATGGCTATTAACTAGTCACCTAAGTGTTTTCAAGTAAGCTCCCTCACCCCTACTTCTCTCTATCTTAGACCACTAGACACGGACAAGGCCTAGCAATTACACAGACATTGATGAACTCTAATTCATGAAAGCACAAGCCCTTTCATGCTCTTCCGACGGATCCGAACTTCAACTCCCTTTAAGAGTACATTCGGTGCCGAAACTACACGAATCGGAAACTCAATCGAAGCTTGTTAAGGTTTAATTAATAGTGTTATTTGTTTATAAGGACGCGTTATGAGACTTAATTAGGCATTCATGACATGGATAAAAGACCATCTTTTATAAGGACAAAATTATTGTGTAGTGTCCAAAATACCCCTGTTTTAAAAAACATGTTTATCGCTGAATCTCAATTCCCTCTCCTTAATTCTGTTGGAACCTGACGTGTCCCTACTGGATGTTCAGTCTAACCGGCAGTGTACCGGGTCAACTGTAGCCTAGTTGGTGAGTCAAGGTCGTATCCATGAGGATTGTGAGGTTGAACACCGAAAAGCTATTATTATCTTGATCTAAGTCGCAATAATACAAGAAGGTAATTGTATCTAAAAATCTACTACTACAAAGGATGATAAAATTATAAAAAGCCTAGTCAAGACAATGCAATGATCATGTGTATCTCTAGTACTATAATGGGAATAAACTACCTACCAACCTTCCCTTGGTGTTCAAGTGTGTGTTACCGGTGCACTCCTAAGCTAGTAGTTTCCCCTCATACGAGTGAATGAAACTACTCTATGTCTCCTCCTTGGTCTAAGTGTCCTAGACCTAATGACTCAACATGATTAAGATCTTAAATGCAATGACAATATCAATACTCCCCAGATAAGAAATCGAATTTCAATTAAGGTCAATTTTACCTTCCGGTTTTTCTATTCCTTCTCCCACACCAAATATCTCCTTTCGGTCTCAACTTAGTGTGTGTGCGCAAGTGCTAGGTGATCAATCTAACACCAACAAGCAAAACATTGCAAATAGGAAAAGATAAACAGCACACATGAAGCTATGAATCATAAATTAACATTCCCAATTAACTAATAGAGATAAAACTATCACAAAAACATCATCTTGGCTAGCAAAAGCTTAGCCTTCCATGGCTAGAAGGTCAAATTGTCACTTAAGAACTTCATAACTATGAACATAAAACTAGAAATAATAATAGAAGAATATACCCACAAGATTGCAAGTACTTCAAAAGAGAATAATTGCATTCACTCTTCAAGGTTCATCCATGGAGAAAAATTACATCAAAAGAGATGGGTTTCCTTCACAAAATCAACTCAAAAAGCTTCAAGTAGAGATTGTTCTAAGATTACAAGTAGAATTAATGTCTAAACTATTGCTATGGTTAGGCTAGGAGAGCCCCTTGGGGCATGGAGGTGCCTTCAAGGGAGAGGGGAGAAATGGAGAAGATGAAGATGGGAATCGAAGGCCCAAAATTAGATCTAAAATGAGGTTTAAAAAGCTGAAAATCTTCTTTCTACGACACCCGGCGTACGCCGGTAAAAGTCTGGTGTGCGCCGGTTGTGAAGGAAAACTCTCTGTATAGCTAAAGTGACGTTCGTTGTACGCCACTATAAGTCGGCGTACGCCGGCCTTTCACAGCGGCTCAATAAAATAGTCGTAACTTGAGTTGTAGACCTCCGATTGATGTGACTCAAGATGCGTTGGAAAGCACGTGTCTCGGATTTTATAGCAAAGCAAAACAAACAAGTAATAAATAAATCCGGTTTACCCCAAGTGCAGGGATCGTAGTATAGCGATTAAAAACCGGAGTCGATCCACAGGGAATCGAGGTTGGTCTAGTTCTTAATTTTTCGAAAGTTTGTCACGGAAAATAAAACAAAACGAAATTAAAAACGAAAACAATAAACTGACATGAGAGGTTGTCAATCCAAAGCCGGAAAGATAGTTACGAACTAAGTTATTTCTACTTTATAACTAAAACTACAATTTCTACGATTACCACGATGAAGACGAAAGCAAGACAAAGACAACGATTTCTTTTCAATTAATTTAACAACGAACAAGCAATGATCCACCGATTCCACAACACTCAATTTCTTCTCTCGGATTATCTTGTAGTGATTTAACGAAAATTGTGATTCACCCATCAAAGGTATGAATTTCTACTTTCGTAGATAATTCGCCTATTAATCTCGTCATCTCTCGATCTTTAAAGATTAACGCTTTCATAACAAAGGTGTAAGATTTCTCAATCTCGCAATCTAGATTTCTAACCTAACAACTCTCGTTATATATAGGTTAAAGAACCAATCTTGACTATGGTGATCTAAGGTTTAACAACGACTCTCGTCAAACGTTAAACATCAAATAGCAACCATCTCTCGATATAAATTGCATAACAACAACAAAAACATAGAAAAGATACAACTTTTATTAAAACTTACAAGATAATCCAAATTCGAAATCGAGATGTTGCTAAGAAACGGCTTCACAAGGCTTGTTCCAACGTGCTTTAGCTACTCATCATCGTTTTATTACAAATTTATTTATTTATACAAGCATATACATATACATACATAGACATATGTATACATACATGGGCCCAAAATAAAAAGAAAGAAGAAAGAAGCTTGCATATATGCTCACATATAGATATACATAGACATATATGTATATATACATACATACAACTTCAAATCTTCAACAAGAAAAGATAGAAAAAATGGAGAAACTAGTAAAGAAAGTGGCGGCCATGGTGGCCAAGAAAAGGGCATGGAAGAGGAGAAAGGTACGGCCAAGAATGGCCAAAAAGGGGCAAGGAAGATGGATGGAAATGGAGGAGTTTATATAGGGAGAGATTGTATGAAGGAGGTGGTATTTGGGGAGAAGGTATAAGGGAGGTAGTATTTGGGGGAGGCTAGGAGGTTGTTATGTAGGCTTGGAGGTTGTTATGGAGGCTTGGGAGTAATGATGAGTTTGTTGGGGAGGCTTGGGAGTTTGTTAGGTAGGCTTGGGAGAGCAAATAAATATCTCCGGTTCGTCCGTTTTTTCAAATGTTCGGAAAAAAAATCATAACTTGAGTTGTAGACCTCCGATTGACGTGATTCAAAATGCGTTGGAAAGCTCGTTTGAATATCTACAACTTTCATCAAGAACTCGTCCCCTGAAAATGCCTCTAAGTCAGGTCAAATTTCCATCGAAAACAGATTACGGTAGAAGCTCGTTGGACAAAATTGATCCCTTTAACTCGTAAACTCGTAGCATCTTCTTCTCTTCCTCAAAATCCATCTTTTAGGATTCCAAAACATGCCTTCTTCATCAAATATTCTCTTTGTCTCAAAATATTCTCTTTGTCCCCCAAATATTCTCTTTGTCCCCTCTTAGATTTTTCTTGCTTCGATCGGGCAAAACTCTCGTCTCGTGATTCGCCTTAGTTCCGTCTCCGCAAGTAATTCTTATCTTTTTTACCCGAACACAAAGAAACGAACCACGAGTATTTCGACAACAACAGCTTTTAACGATAAAGATATGTATACATATATATATATATACATAGATATCATCGAGAGAAAAAAAAACAAAAGAGACAAGCAAAAGACAAAGGGAATATATGGGGGCCCAAGGAATATTTTTATTCCTTTGAAGATATATATAAATATATGGATAGATAGATAACTACTACTTATACATTTTAGTAATTATGACTTGAGTTGATATAATAATGCTCAAAATCCGAACCTTATCATCTTTTAATCATTTTTTAGATCGAAAATATGTATCTACAAGACATCAAAACATTGCAAAGTGTAATCACATATAAAACCAACGATAAAACACATAAATCAACCACTTTTGCAATTAAACCGTTTAAAACCTCACTTGCTCAATAAATTGATTAAACGCTCATTTTCTATGCAAATTATATAAATGTGGAGGAAATCATTATAAAATATATCATTAGAAATCGTATAAAATCACCCTTAACAACTCCCCCACACTTAGCTTTTGCTCGTCCCGAGCAAAACAAAACAAGAATCAAGGCTCGAGAAAAGATAGACACCTCAGCAAATATAACATATATTCAATAAATCAGAGGTTCACCCTGGTGTGTGTGCATAGCCATAGAAAACTTCCACTAAGTCCAAACTTGAAAATTTCAAAGCAAACTAGCTAATACCCCCTTCAAGCTAGTAATAAATGATACTTATAAGATGCACCCTACAAAACGTGACATATCCCGAAAAGGATAATAGAATGTATCTAGGACCTTTCTGATATACTCAGAGGATAATCCCTACAGCATATCTGTCAGTTTATACTGGGGATAAGGTATACGATAACTAAGTCTTTCACCCATGTTCTATTTTTTTTATAGAATACTAACATATCCGAACTCATTGCCAAAATCGACTATCTTGCAAGTGTCATGAGGTGAGATCGAATACATTAATACCTATCTAACTCTTTTTTTTTCTTCTCTTTTTTTCAACACACATCAGAATGAGCTCTTGCCCG
This sequence comes from Gentiana straminea, assembly GCA_036785695.1. Taxonomy (NCBI): domain Eukaryota; kingdom Viridiplantae; phylum Streptophyta; class Magnoliopsida; order Gentianales; family Gentianaceae; genus Gentiana; species Gentiana straminea. The sequence goes on along the minus strand of JAVUPR010000514.1, from coordinate 3,327,115 downwards.
TCATAGCAGAATAGGATATTCGAGATATACCCTACCTTACTCAAATCATAAGGCAGCTTCTTCTGACTGTCGTGAGCTTTTGGTCATCATAGTGGTATAGACATTCGAGATATGACTTACCGCACTCAAATCATCGACCAAACTTCCGACACATACAATTAATTCTATTAAATTCAACTTCTTCTTCTTCTTCTTTTTTTTTTTTTTTTCAAAGCACAATAGTTACGCTTTACTTATCACATTCAAACCTAAGATATTCACAGTATAACATACTTTGGATCTAAACACAAACTATCATAATTGTCACGATATATACGTTAGCACTAAGCACATGACTTATAAGATAATCAACTATCACTAATCCAAAGGGGTATAGCTTTATATTTTAGCTCATCATTCACTATGGCTTGTGAAAAATATATCGGGTGAAACAACCAACTTACTGAACATACGGAATACAGCATCAATGACTATAAAGAACCGAACAAAGATATGCATTGCTTACTCGGAACTAAACAAAAAAACTAAAAATTTTGAAAAATTTAGCTCTTTTTTTTTTTTTTTTTTTTTTGCATAGAATCATAATGAATTAAGCAAATGGTAGATACACATAACCGACTATTCCCTCCCCCACACTTAAATCACAACGTGTCCTCAAGTTGTGCGTAAAGTAAAAAGAAAAAGAACACTTAGCCGATTGTAGTCGAAAGAGGCAATTCGGAAGTGCTTCGAAATCGATCCGAAATGTCCGACGAAAGCGAGAGATCGTGGACCATCCACCGGAAAACCGACATCGTCCGAAAGCGCACAATCACTATCGCAAATATCCCGCACACTTGACAAACACGAAAATATCTCGGGGATACGGGGGAATATAACATGTTACACGTAAAAATCGATACAAGCACAGAAATAATCGCTCGGATGGAAAAATCACCATACGGGAAAACATAGGACATCTAAGCATATACGTATCATAGAGAGTATCACATGAGCATAAATCATCAACTCAAAGTCGATATTCCTACTAGATCATAAAATGAAATGTAGTGAGTCTTTTATACCCGGATCCTCAAGGGTTTTGTCAAAACAATTCCAACAACCTAAGTCCAAGAAATGATGTATTTGAATTTTCTCTTTGTTATACCTCGGGATTTTCGGATAACCACCTAATCGTTCCCTCTTTAATGATATTCAAACATTCATCCTGGGACTTAGTTGTGTTTTTTTTTTTTTTTTTTTTTTTTTAAATTTTAAAACAGGAAAATGCCTATCCTAAAAAAACATCCAGTTCTTTAATGTCTGACTGGTAAAAGACTAACCTAATGAAAATTAAAGCACGAAATTTAATATTTTTACGGGCTGCCTCCCGGTAGCGCTTTTGGTTAACGTCGTTGGCTCGACAATAAAAGCACACGTACCTTACTATCCATTATCAAATGGATAAGTTTTTCTTGCATGATTCTTCAACGAATATTCAGAATACGAGCCATCCATCTCATCTCTATATAGACTCCGTCGTGCCTTGGCTCTAGGCACTTTGGTGAAGTATCTTCCCAAGAAAATAAGAACCGGATTAGGTGCTTCCACATCCCAGTCCAAAATATAGTAATCAAGTGGGAAGATCACTTCTGCTTCGCTCACTTGCTTATCCACAACCACCTCAACACTCTTTGGCTTCAACGGCTCCTCGTATGTGACTTCCTCCGGGTGACTTATCTCTAATTTAGGCACCGTGTCCTCTATGTTCTCCAACATCGGGTGTATTTCTTTACCTTCTTGGTGGTGAACATCTTCAAGCATCTCTAATGTCGGATCTTTCGTAAGACAACCGTCTTCATCGTTACACCAAGTAGGAGGAAGGCTTGACACTTCTACTTCACTAAGTTGAATGTCGGATCCGAAATTCATAGCACTGGCCTCTTCTCTATCATAAGGAAGTGTGGGATCTAGGTCAGTGCATTGGTCTTGATTCAACTCGGTCCGAGCCCATTGCTCTATCTCGCCTCTCAAGATTCGCAAGCATACCACGAAGGAGTTGGAAATTCTCATTGTTCTCCTTCGATAGGATTCTATTCTAGCTTCAAGATCGTCCGATTGAGAGGGGCCTTGAGATTTGTAAAAGTTTTGTGGAAAAGATTGGTCGACCAACTTTGATTGGAGAAATTGATATTTTGGTCCCGATCGAAGTTCGGGTTTTGATAGAAATTTGGATTCGAAAATTGAAACCCCGATTTGGAAAATTGTTGTGGCCGAGAACCGATTGTTAAAACTCGATATTGCCGGCCACCGAAAACGCTCCGTCCACCCATGTGGACGAAAGGAGAAGTATGTCCCACATTGTCACATAGCCGGCATATGATCGGACCGTATCTTGTCCTTGATTTTGGACAAAGCATTAACTTGATATGCGAAGTGGAAAGAAGTTGACACCGGCCAACAAGCATGGCCAGGTTGACAACATCTTTCACGAACGTAACATGTGAGTTCGAGAAAAAGACTGGTCCGATTCATAGGATTGCGAAACATCATAAGAGCCGCCACCCGTTCTTCGCAAAGATGGCTATCTGACTTTGCTCATCCATGTCCTCAATCCTAGATAGAAGATTGTATGACCCCGTATTGACTTCGAGTTTTCAAAAACCAGTTCGAACACCAACACCTAAATCACGAGGTTTCGGGATTTTTTTATTCCTTATGCTTCCGCGAGTGGGATTCACCGAGAATCCATCACCCAACCTTGACGATTGAAACGTGTTCCTTGGTTTTTTTATATTTTTTTTTTTCTCTCCCGGTAATTACCGACTCCACTCGGTATTTACCGAGTGCGTTTTTTTAATTTATAATTTTCTTTCCAAAAGGTGAAATATATATATATATATATATATATATATATATATATATATATATATATATATATTGTGGCGTGTGTGTATATATATATAGATATGCTAGATATATATATATATACAAGGGGGACAAGATAAGGGGAGGGGAATATTTTTTTTTTTTATGAGTAGGGACAAGGGGGACAAGATAAGGGGAGGGAATATTTTTTATATTTATTTTTTTTTTAAACCTACCTACGAAAAACTTGATAACAAAAACTAGAAAAATTAATAAAACTAGACAACCGTACCGAGTCCCCGGCAACGCGCCAAAAACTTGTCTCGGATTTTATAGCAAAGCAAAACAAACAAGTAATAAATAAATCCGGTTTACCCCAAGTGCGGGGATCGTAGTATAGCGATTAAAAACCGGAGTCGATCCACGGGGAATCGAGGTTGGTCTAGTTCTTAATTTTTCGAAAGTTTGTCACGGAAAATAAAACAAAACGAAATTAAAAACGAAAACAATAAACTGGACAGAGGGTTGTCAATCCAAAGCCGGGAAAGATAGTTACGAACTAAGTTATTTCTACTTTATAACTAAAACTACAATTTCTACGATTACCACGATGAAGACGAAAGCAAGACAAAGACAACGATTTCTTTTCAATTAATTTAACAACGAACAAGCAATGATCCACCGATTCCACAACACTCAATTTCTTCTCTCGGATTATCTTGTAGTGATTTAACGAAAATTGTGATTCACCCATCAAAGGTATGAATTTCTACTTTCGTAGATAATTCGCCTATTAATCTCGTCATCTCTCGATCTTTAAAGATTAACGCTTTCATAACAAAGGTGTAAGATTTCTCAATCTCGCAATCTAGATTTCTAACCTAACAACTCTCGTTATATATAGGTTAAAGAACCAATCTTGACTATGGTGATCTAAGGTTTAACAACGACTCTCGTCAAACGTTAAACATCAAATAGCAACCATCTCTCGATATAAATTGCATAACAACAACAAAAACATAGAAAAGATACAACTTTTATTAAAACTTACAAGATAATCCAAATTCGAAATCGAGATGTTGCTAAGAAACGGCTTCACAAGGCTTGTTCCAACGTGCTTTAGCTACTCATCATCGTTTTATTACAAATTTATTTATTTATACAAGCATATACATATACATACATAGACATATGTATACATACATGGGCCCAAAATAAAAAGAAAGAAGAAAGAAGCTTGCATATATGCTCACATATAGATATACATAGACATATATGTATATATACATACATACAACTTCAAATCTTCAACAAGAAAAGATAGAAAAAATGGAGAAACTAGTAAAGAAAGTGGCGGCCATGGTGGCCAAGAAAAGGGCATGGAAGAGGAGAAAGGTACGGCCAAGAATGGCCAAAAAGGGGCAAGGAAGATGGATGGAAATGGAGGAGTTTATATAGGGAGAGATTGTATGAAGGAGGTGGTATTTGGGGAGAAGGTATAAGGGAGGTAGTATTTGGGGGAGGCTAGGAGGTTGTTATGTAGGCTTGGAGGTTGTTATGGAGGCTTGGGAGTAATGATGAGTTTGTTGGGGAGGCTTGGGAGTTTGTTAGGTAGGCTTGGGAGAGCAAATAAATATCTCCGGTTCGTCCGTTTTTTCAGCTGTTCGGAAAAAAAATCATAACTTGAGTTGTAGACCTCCGATTGACGTGATTCAAAATGCGTTGGAAAGCTCGTTTGAATATCTACAACTTTCATCAAGAACTCGTCCCCTGAAAATGCCTCTAAGTCAGGTCAAATTTCCATCGAAAACAGATTACGGTAGAAGCTCGTTGGACAAAATTGATCCCTTTAACTCGTAAACTCGTAGCATCTTCTTCTCTTCCTCAAAATCCATCTTTTAGGATTCCAAAACATGCCTTCTTCATCAAATATTCTCTTTGTCTCAAAATATTCTCTTTGTCCCCCAAATATTCTCTTTGTCCCCTCTTAGATTTTTCTTGCTTCGGTCGAGGCAAAACTCTCGTCTCGTGATTCGCCTTTAGTTCCGTCTCCGCAAGAATTCTTATCTTTTTTACCTGAACACAAAGAAACGAACCACGAGTATTTCTGACAACAACAGTTTTAACAGTACAGTATATGTATACATATATATATATATATACATAGATATCATCGAGAGAAAAAAAAAACAAAAGAGACAAGCAAAAGACAAAGGGAATATATGGGGGGCCCAAGGAATATTTTTATTCCTTTGAAGATATATATAAATATATGGATAGATAGATAACTACTACTTATACATTTTAGTAATTATGACTTGAGTTGATATAATAATGCTCAAAATCCGAACCTTATCATCTTTTAATCATTTTTTAGATCGAAAATATGTATCTACAAGACATCAAAACATTGCAAAGTGTAATCACATATAAAACCAACGATAAAACACATAAATCAACCACTTTTGCAATTAAACCGTTTAAAACCTCACTTGCTCAATAAATTGATTAAACGCTCATTTTCTATGCAAATTATATAAATGTGGAGGAAATCATTATAAAATATATCATTAGAAATCGTATAAAATCACCCTTAACAACTCCCCCACACTTAGCTTTTGCTCGTCCCGAGCAAAACAAAACAAGAATCAAGGCTCGAGAAAAGATAGACACCTCAAAGAAATATAACATATATTCAATAAATCGAGGTTCACCCCGGTGTGTGTGCATAGCCATAGAAAACTTCCACTAAGTCCAAACTTGAAAATTTCAAAGCAAACTAGCTAATACCCCCTTCAAGCTAGTAATAAATGATACTTATAAGATGCACCCTACAAAACGTGACATATCCCGAAAAGGATAATAGAATGTATCTAGGACCTTTCGATATACTCGAGAGGATAATCCCTACAAAGATATCCGTCGGTTTATACTTGGGGATAAGGTATACGATAACTAAGTCTTTCACCCATGTTCTATTTTTTTTATAGAATACTAACATATCCGAACTCATTGCCAAAATCGACTATCTTGCAAGTGTCATGAGGTGAGATCGAATACATTAATACCTATCTAACTCTTTTTTTTTCTTCTTTTTTTTCAACACACATCGAATGAGCTCTTGCCCGTCATAGCAGAATAGGATATTCGAGATATACCCTACCTTACTCAAATCATAAGGCAGCTTCTTCTGACTGTCGTGAGCTTTTGGTCATCATAGTGGTATAGGACATTCGAGATATGACTTACCGCACTCAAATCATCGACCAGCTTCCGACACATACAATTAATTCTATTAAATTCAACTTCTTCTTCTTCTTCTTTTTTTTTTTTTTTTCAAAGCACAATAGTTACGCTTTACTTATCACATTCAAACCTAAGATATTCACAGTATAACATACTTTGGATCTAAACACAAACTATCATAATTGTCACGATATATACGTTAGCACTAAGCACATGACTTATAAGATAATCAACTATCACTAATCCAAAGGGGTATAGCTTTATATTTTAGCTCATCATTCACTATGGCTTGTGAAAAATATATCGGGTGAAACAACCAACTTACCGAACATACGGAATACGGCATCAATGACTATAAAGAACCGAACAAAGATATGCATTGCTTACTCGGAACTAAACAAAAAAACTAAAAATTTTGAAAAATTTAGCTCTTTTTTTTTTTTTTTTTTTTTGCATAGAATCATAATGAATTAAGCAAATGGTAGATACACATAACCGACTATTCCCTCCCCCACACTTAAATCACAACGTGTCCTCAAGTTGTGCAGAAAGTAAAAAGAAAAAGAACACTTAGCTGATTGTAGTCGAAAGAGGCAATTCTGGAAGTGCTTCGAAATCAGATCCAGAAATGTCTGACGAAAGCAGTAGACTGTGGACCATCCACCGGAAAACTGACATCGTCTGAAAGCGCACAATCACTATCGCAAATATCCTGCACACTTGACAAACACGAAAATATCTCGGGGATACGGGGGAATATAACATGTTACACAGAAAAATCTGATACAAGCACAGGAAATAATCGCTCAGATGGAAAAATCACCATACAGGGAAAACATAGGACATCTAAGCATATACGTATCATAGAGAGTATCACATGAGCATAAATCATCAACTCAAAGTCAGATATTCCTACTAGATCATAAAATGAAATGTAGTGAGTCTTTTATACCCAGATCCTCAAGGGTTTTGTCAAAACAGTCCAACAACCTAAGTCCAAGAAATGATGTATTTGAATTTTCTCTTTGTTATACCTCGGGATTTTCGGATAACCACCTAATCGTTCCCTCTTTAATGATATTCAAACATTCATCCTGGGACTTAGTTGTGTTTTTTTTTTTTTTTTTTTTTTTTTTTAATTTTAAAACAGGAAAATGCCTATCCTAAAAAAACATCCAGTTCTTTAATGTCTGACTGGTAAAAGACTAACCTAATGAAAATTAAAGCACGAAATTTAATATTTTTACGGGCGCCTCCCGGTAGCGCTTTTGGTTAACGTCGTTGGCTCGACAATAAAAGCACACGTACCTTACTATCCATTATCAAATGGATAAGTTTTTCTTGCATGATTCTTCAACGAATATTCGAATACGAGCCATCCATCTCATCTCTATATAGACTCCGTCGTGCCTTGGCTCTAGGCACTTTGGTGAAGTATCTTCCCAAGAAAATAAGAACCGGATTAGGTGCTTCCACATCCCAGTCCAAAATATAGTAATCAAGTGGGAAGATCACTTCTGCTTCGCTCACTTGCTTATCCACAACCACCTCAACACTCTTTGGCTTCAACGGCTCCTCGTATGTGACTTCCTCCGGGTGACTTATCTCTAATTTAGGCACCGTGTCCTCTATGTTCTCCAACATCGGGTGTATTTCTTTACCTTCTTGGTGGTGAACATCTTCAAGCATCTCTAATGTCGGATCTTTCGTAAGACAACCGTCTTCATCGTTACACCAAGTAGGAGGAAGGCTTGACACTTCTACTTCACTAAGTTGAATGTCGGATCCGAAATTCATAGCACTGGCCTCTTCTCTATCATAAGGAAGTGTGGGATCTAGGTCAGTGCATTGGTCTTGATTCAACTCAGTCTGAGCCCATTGCTCTATCTGCCTCTCAAGATTCGCAAGCATACCACGAAGGAGTTGGAAATTCTCATTGTTCTCCTTCTGATAGGATTCTATTCTAGCTTCAAGATCGTCCGATTGAGAGGGGCCTTGAGATTTGTAAAAGTTTTGTGGAAAAGATTGGTCAGACCAACTTTGATTGGAGAAATTGATATTTTGGTCCTGACTGAAGTTCGGGTTTTGATAGAAATTTGGATTCTGAAAATTGAAACCCTGATTTGGAAAATTGTTGTGGCCGAGAAGGCGATTGTTAAAACTCGATATTGCCGGCCACCGAAAACGCTCCGTCCACCCATAGGACGGAAAAGGAGAAGTATGTCCCACATTGTCACATAGCCGGCATATGATCGGACCGTACTTGTCCTTGATTTTGGACAACATTAACTTGATATGCGAAGTGGAAAGAAGTTGACACCGGCCAACAAAGATGGCCAGGTTGACAACATCTTTCACGCTGCACGTAACATGTGAGTTCGAGAAAAAGACTGGGTCTGATTCATAGGATTGCGAAACATCATAAGAGCTGCCACCTGCTGCTGCAGCATGGCTATCTGACTTTGCTCATCCATGTCCTCAATCCTAGATAGAAGATTGTATGACCCCGTATTGACTTCGAGTTTTCAAAAACCAGTTCGAACACCAACACCTAAATCACGAGGTTTCGGGATTTTTTTATTCCTTATGCTTCCGCAGAGTGGGATTCACCGAGAATCCATCACCCAACCTTGACGATTGAAACGTGTTCCTTGGTTTTTTTATATTTTTTTTTTCTCTCCCGGTAATTACCGACTCCACTCGGTATTTACCGAGTGCGTTTTTTTAATTTATAATTTTCTTTCCAAAAGGTGAAATATATATATATATATATATATATATATATATATATATATATATATATATATATATATATTGTGGCGTGTGTGTATATATATATAGATATGCTAGATATATATATATATACAAGGGGGACAAGATAAGGGGAGGGGAATATTTTTTTTTTATGAGTAGGGGACAAGGGGGACAAGATAAGGGGAGGGGAATATTTTTTATATTTATTTTTTTTTTAAACCTACCTACGAAAAACTTGATAACAAAAACTAGAAAAATTAATAAAACTAGACAACCGTACCGAGTCCCCGGCAACGGCGCCAAAAACTTGTCTCGGATTTTATAGCAAAGCAAAACAAACAAGTAATAAATAAATCCGGTTTACCCCAAGTGCAGGGATCGTAGTATAGCGATTAAAAACCGGAGTCGATCCACAGGGAATCGAGGTTGGTCTAGTTCTTAATTTTTCGAAAGTTTGTCACGGAAAATAAAACAAAACAGAATTAAAAACGAAAACAATAAACTGGACAGAGGGTTGTCAATCCAAAGCGGGAAAGATAGTTACGAACTAAGTTATTTCTACTTTATAACTAAAACTACAATTTCTACGATTACCACGATGAAGACGAAAGCAAGACAAGACAACGATTTCTTTTCAATTAATTTAACAACGAACAAGCAATGATCCACCGATTCCACAACACTCAATTTCTTCTCTGGATTATCTTGTAGTGATTTAACGAAAATTGTGATTCACCCATCAAAGGTATGAATTTCTACTTTCGTAGATAATTCGCCTATTAATCTCGTCATCTCTCGATCTTTAAAGATTAACGCTTTCATAACAAAGGTGTAAGATTTCTCAATCTCGCAATCTAGATTTCTAACCTAACAACTCTCGTTATATATAGGTTAAAGAACCAATCTTGACTATGGTGATCTAAGGTTTAACAACGACTCTCGTCAAACGTTAAACATCAAATAGCAACCATCTCTCGATATAAATTGCATAACAACAACAAAAACATAGAAAAGATACAACTTTTATTAAAACTTACAAGATAATCCAAATTCGAAATCGAGATGTTGCTAAGAAACGGCTTCACAAGGCTTGTTCCAACGTGCTTTAGCTACTCATCATCGTTTTATTACAAATTTATTTATTTATACAAGCATATACATATACATACATAGACATATGTATACATACATGGGCCCAAAATAAAAAGAAAGAAGAAAGAAGCTTGCATATATGCTCACATATAGATATACATAGACATATATGTATATATACATACATACAACTTCAAATCTTCAACAAGAAAAGATAGAAAAAATGGAGAAACTAGTAAAGAAAGTGGCGGCCATGGTGGCCAAGAAAAGGGCATGGAAGAGGAGAAAGGTACGGCCAAGAATGGCCAAAAAGGGGCAAGGAAGATGGATGGAAATGGAGGAGTTTATATAGGGAGAGATTGTATGAAGGAGGTGGTATTTGGGGAGAAGGTATAAGGGAGGTAGTATTTGGGGGAGGCTAGGAGGTTGTTATGTAGGCTTGGAGGTTGTTATGGAGGCTTGGGAGTAATGATGAGTTTGTTGGGGAGGCTTGGGAGTTTGTTAGGTAGGCTTGGGAGAGCAAATAAATATCTCCGGTTCGTCCGTTTTTTCACTGTTCGGAAAAAAAATCATAACCGATAAAACACATTCTTGATCTACAACTCTCATTTTCTATGAAGAAGAAATATATCTTCTCCATAAAATGCTACGCTGGGTCAAATGTCCGTTGAATGTATGCTACGATAGAAACGCAAAAGACAATTGATCCGTTTGAATTTGATAGCTTCCGACATACTCTTCTAGCCATCAAAAGACGTGTTTAGCTCAACACGTGGCATCACTCGGGGTCTTGGTTAACCTATAATCCTGCAATACAACACAAAAATACCAAGCATAAACCCGACACGACGCTCCGGTTACTATAACCGGTACAAAACTAATCAAAACACGATATTTTATATAATAATTACTATCTACACATTTGGGTGAAACTAAGCAACTAATGACTCAAATTGATACAAGAACATCAATAAATACATGAGAAATGGGGATAAAACATCATGAAATGCATCAACTAGTTGACTCAAATTAGAACCCCAGTATCCATATAATGCCACCGACGATATCAAATCCCACATCTAATGCTAAGAATCATTTTCTTGAGCTGAGTGTTAATGGCGTCAAAATAAGGAAGAAGCTGCTGGACATCCGCCAGCTCTCTGATCATCTCGTCCATCTCACATCTTACTAAGGTAAGCCAATTTGTCTTTTAGTACTATTCCCGTCGTTTTAGCTCTGTTTTCTGCTAAATTGAGTAAGGATTCTGTTCAAATTGTTCGCATTGTTGTTTTTCAGCCTTATTGCTTCTCTCGCTATGAGTACGGATTCCTTTTATTTTTTTTAAGAATGAGTAGCAATATGCTTTTATTGGAAGTGAACAAATGGTTGAAACGGCCTTTTTCTGTGAAGGGGGGATGGAGAGGGGGAGGAGGAGGAGGAATGAATTTCAAATGAAACATCAAAATCCTTTCTGTGAAGGGGGAGGAGGAGATTGGGTTTCTAAGGTGATTTGAGGCTAAATTACAATTTTGGTCCTCTAACTAGACTCTTTTTCGATTCTGGTCCTGGTTTTTCTCCGGCGACAATTTTAGTCCTGTAAGTGGTCTTTTTTTTGCAAAAATAGTCCTGAACGCCGGAAAGACCACTTACAGGACTAAAATTGTCGCCGGAAAGGCCACTTATAGGATTAAAATTATCGTCGGAAAAGACCAATTTTAGTCCTGTAAGTGGTATTTCCGGCGTTCGGGACTATTTTTGAAAAAAAAGACCACTTACAGGACTAAAATTGTCGCCGGAGAAAAATCGGGACCAAAATCGAAAAACGTGTCTAGTTAGAGGACCAAAATTGTAATTTAGCCGTGATTTGGAGCTCAAAATTTTCATATGATTTGATGCTATTGTTTGATTATTGCATCAGAAAGTACAAGAAAGAAAAAGGAAGAAACTTTATGGAATTTTTTGACTATGGGTGTTTTAGTTTTTCCACAGATCTACATTATCTAAAATTCCCAACCATAAATTATCTCCAGCAACTCCAAGGCAATAAACCCGTCAGGGAAATAACTAAATCAGATTTAGATTCTCCTTCTCCGCTGCCAAAAACCTGCCTTTCGATGGAGCCATAAAAAGGCAAGATCGAACTTGACTGGCTAAGTACTCGATATAGCTTGACTCGGCTCGTAAGTTTCTTGTTTTGGTGATGCATGAAAGGCTTTGGATGATATTTTATTTTTTCTTTCTTTTTTGAGTAATGATCCGGACACAACCGTTGTGACACAACGAGTGTCACATCGTGTATCGACACCGTTGGTCATGATGTAATAATGATCAATTAGTTTAACATGCATCACCTTGAAACAAAGAAAGAAAAGCTATATATTGATGGTGGGTTTGTGTATGATTTGGAATAAAATTGATGCGGTGATATTGAAGTCACTGCATTTACAGTTAGAGAATTGATGCAGTGACATCGATGTCACTGCATATGTCAATGCATATACAATTTACAAAGTTTTTGTTTTTGCAATTTGGGTGTTGATGTCACTGCATATACAATTTCATACAAAAATTGGTAACTTTGTAAAATAAGTGTAGTGTCATTCAAATTAGGGTGTAATCGATCCGAGTCGAGTCGATACTCCCTAGGCTCGAACTTGAATCGACTAAAAATGTTCGGGCTCGATTGAGCGATAAAAAGCAACTTCGAACTCGACTGGTTAAGTACTCGATATAGCTCGACGCGGCTCATAAGCTCGATTTCCCCTGAAAAATCTTCCAAGTTTCGAGACAAAAATTTCAACAAAAATGTTGATGTCACTGTATATTTGATTGCCGATGTCACTACATAAATTGTTGATGTCATTCATATATGATTGCTGATTTCACTGCATAAAATGTTGATGTCACTGTATATCTGATTGCCGATGTCACTGCATAAATTGTTGATGCCACGCATATGTGATTGCCGGTGTCAATGCATAAAATGTTGATATCACTGCATATATGATTGCCGATGTCACTGCATAAAAATATGAATTAAGGTGAAAGATTTATGTTGATCGTGGTTTTATATCAAAAGATATATCCATTTGAAGTCAATTTTATGAAGAAAAGAAATCGATTTTGTGAAATTAAGTCGGAAAAGTATCAAATGTCATCACGGTGTTGCTTCATCAAATGTCACTGCATCCCTGTGATCACTGCATCCCGATGGTCTCCGCATCGCGGTGTCTCTGCATCGGGGGTGGCCACTTCATCGCGGTATCTCTGCATCGGGGGTAGCCACTTCATCGTGATGTCTCTACATATATTATTGCCGATGTCACTACATAAATTGTTGAAGTCATTCATATATGATTGTTGATGTCACTGCATAAAATGTTGATGTCATATCTGATTGCCGATGTCACTGCATAAAATGTTGATGTCACTGCATATCTGATTGCCGATGTTACTGCATATATGTTTGTCGATGTCACTGCATATATGATTGCCGATGTCAATGCATCGCGGTGGTCAATGCATTGGGGTGGTCAATGAATCGTGGTGGTCAATACATCGGGGTGGTCAATGAATCGCGGTGGTCAATGTATCGGGGTGGTCAATGCATCACGGTGGTCAATGAAAAAAGAAAAAACAAACTTTCACCGTAAAAAAAAAAAATCTCTTTCAACGTCCAGGAAATTAAAATATAAAAAATATATATTTAAAAAAAAAAACCAAAACTTTCGTCCAGGAAATAATTTATAAAAAAAAAAAATTACCAACAACATTCTGCATTAAGCCGCCTGTTCCTCCTTTTTATTTTTTTTAATTTCTTTCTTCATTAAGGATATTTGGGTCTATCTACCTAATTTTTGTCCTTATAACTATGTGTTTGTATTGAGTGTCTTTTTTACCTAATTAAGTCCAATATGTACCCTTTTGAATAATTGTCCCTAATTAATATTACAAGACCAAAGGATTACATAGCTTAAAACACAACTATCACCAAACAACACCAAAACTCACCGGTACTCAACCTACCATTATAAAACTATAATTACTCATTAGGAAGAGTCTCTTACCTTAATTTGCAGCAAAACCGATCCAAAACCTTCAAAAAAAAAACTGAACTTCTAAACCTTCAACTTGTAACCTAATTAAACAACAAGTACACATAAAAATTCTATATTTTTGAAAATCCCGAATTGAAAAAGTGTGTAAAACTGAATATTACCTGAATTAAATGTTGTGAACCTTTTTAGAATGATCTACGCTCCAAGACGATCGTTTTGACTACTCATGGCTGTGAAACAGAGCTACGGATTAAAAGATATGAATTTTTGAAGAATCAAACCCGACGGTTACCAAAAACTATGGCTAAACATAAAACTTACGAAATAGGGATATTTTATTTTCCAAAGTTGCGTCTCGTCGCGGTGATCACTTTTCCCTCCTGCGGCATTTTGAACAGATAAACGGATATGTCACATGGCTGCGTCTGTTCTTCATCACGCGTCGTCCCCTTCTTTTTTTATCAGAAGATGCGTGAGGGATTTGGGGATTATTTTCCTTTTTATAGCCATTAATTAAATAAATTAAATAACTAAATCCTTTTTTTCCTTATAATTACTTTCCAAAACTATTAAATAAAAGACAAATAATAATTAGATCGTAGTGCATACACCCAATTACTATTTTACCCTTTTATGAAAAATCGGGATGTTACAATTATGCGGCGGCTGGTGAACGAGAAACTCTCGCAGCTTTCTCTTTACACCGATTTGTACGTCCTTCTGTGTAAAATGCCTTTCGTGAGAGTGCTCGCATCTTCCCTCACTGTCGTTCTACCAAGTAAGCATTTTATCAGCATTTCAAGGATTTTAGTTATATTTACCCTGAGATCTGCTGATTCAGTAGTCTTTAAATCAATTATGCAGAGCAAATATTGTATGCAATGTAAGGATTCGAAGCCGCAAATAATCAACACTGAAAGCTATTGACAAGATGGAGTTAACGGAGTTCAAATTGATATGGATACGCGGATACGAGATACGTGGATACGGGATACGTAGATACGGGATTTTCGTAAAATATAGGATACGGATACACGTGTATTTGTAAATAATGAAAATATAAGGACAAACGGTAAATAATTAAAATGCGTGGACAAAATTATAAATATAAATACCCAAGAGACCATATGGAGATTAACAGAAAAGATGGAAAGAAAAGTTACAAATCTTGGGACGGAGGAATTTTGGGACTTTGAAAGGGCACAAAACTTAATCTTCACGACAATATGAAAACAAGAAAAAAAATCAATTTTTCTATTGTAGCCGTATATGAGGACGGATAGGCTTATCTATCATAATTCACGTCCAAAATGCCGTATCCGAAGATTTCAAAACTACAAATCAGCTCAATACGTATCCCTTCGCGTATCCGACGTATCCGTATCGATCCGCGGCGTATCGGATACGCGATACGCCGGAAAACCCACGTATCCATGCATCATAGAGTTCAATGAGTCTTTTTGAGCTAATCTTAATGATTTTAGCTTATTATTATCACCCAATTGTCCACTGTACGGTTGCTGAGCAGGTCAGTTTAGCTTATTCAGCTTCATTGAATGTATTTTTTTAAAAGCTAGCTACGGATGTAATACGAGCCGAGCTTCTGACACTCGGCTCGTGAAAAGCTCTCTTAAATGCATAATTGAACTTGAGCCGAACTGAAGCATTTCATCAAAGTTAACGAGGGTAGCTCGAGCACTTGAAAGCATGACTCTATATGTTAACGAGCGCAACTCTCGAGTACCTGAAAGCTTGACTCTAAATGCTCACAAGCTTTATTGATTTTGACTCTGAACAACCTCAAGTTTGGCTTGTTAAACGTATTTTTAATTTCTGACTCATGTTCGGCTCGTTAAGGTATCAAATATAAAGCGCTAATGCAATAAGTTACCATTTCTGGATCAATGTTACATACATTACAATGCCTTTATTAGATGAATAGATGACTTATTATCTGATGAGTTATGGTTATATTGTTTATTGCTTTATCTATATAAGAATGTTTGCAAACATAATTGAATGTTAGCGAGTCAAGCTCGTGTTTGTTTGTTTAAGAAATGAGACTATAGTCCGGTTTCAGATCGGTTCATTAAACAAAACAAACAAACGATCATGAACACTAACGAGCCATACTTGAGATTGTTCACGAAAGGCTCTGATTCGTTTAACAACTATATTAGTCTTAGATGAAAGACAATAACACTTGTAGCTTTTTGACTTTTATAATATCCATTGAAGATGCATTTTTAGGACTTAGGATAGGGTCAAGTTTGTTTCCGTAGCTATGAACAAAGATTGAACAACCAAATTTGTTGACTAGAGTAATTCAGGCAGAATGCACATGACACCCTTACTCTTCAAATATGCATTCTGCATGAGATAGTATGGAATCAAAAAAACCCAAATTGTTCAATTGTTTCTGTTAAGGGTGAAATTATATGTTTTATAAGGTTATATTTTGTGATGTTTTCCCCTTTTATTTGTATAATTTGCATAATAATTGGTCTTTATATTAAAATATTGAGCAAACGATATTTTTAACGGCTTAATCGCAATATCGATTTATTTATGTGATTTCATGGTTAAAATATGATTATTTGAATATTACTACGCTTTGCGATGTTTTCCATGTGTTATAGGTATGTTTATTGTGCTCAAATGATGATCAAAAGAGATAAATTTCGAGCTATAAAGATTGAAGGAAGAGATAATGATCAAGTGGAGTGAAGGAAAAAAAGAGATAAATATGAAGAAATCACCTTCAAGTCATGTTGGACGAGCGTCCATACTCCGTCCGAGTGGACGGGCGTTTGATGAAGCGTACGGGCGTCCCGAGGAGCGATGTTGATACGAGAGTTTGGACGCCGTCCGAACGGGCGTCCGGCGCCCAGGGTTATCCGGACGGGCGTTTGATTAGGCGGACGAGCGTCCGTCGGCCGACTTAGTGAAACCGACTTCGAAATCTATAAATAAGCGGCTGTTTCTCAACCTAAAAGGAGAGAATTCGACATCATACAAACCCTAAACCCTGTGGGGCGGCTAAGGCTGCGTTTTTACACTTTTTATTTCCGAGTTTTATGCAACTTTAAATTCGACCAAAGTAGGCTAGTTTTATGTTATTTTCCTGCTTTTCTGGGTTGCTGAGGATGCTCAGAGGCTAGAACCTCCTTCAAACGAGAATTGTGAAGCCATCAACATTGAATTGATCTATTTATTTCGACTTTTACTGTGAGTATTTACTACGGTTGTTTCTTATCTATGCATATTCTTGTTTTAATGCAATTACATTGGAAAATATGTTGTATGCTTGATATGTTATTGTTTGATGGAAATCTTGAATAGCATAGATCACCATAGATAAGAATAGTTCATTAGATTTACATTAACGGAAGTTAGTAAGTCTAAAAACTAGATCGTTAACGTAAAAGTTGACACCTTTGATCTTTTTAACGTGTTAACTTAGTATTGGAAGATACTAGGTTAATAGATGGATTGCCCAAGGAATTAGGAGTTCATGTTTAGGTAAGGTGAATCACAACCTAAGTAAATACCACGTAAAATCGAGATAATAGATCAATGCATGCTGATAGGTGGATCAATCCTCGTTTGTCTTTTATAAACTTGATTTACAATCCCCGTAGCTTAGTCTAGATCGTTAATTTATTTTTCCCGCGCTTTTAGTTTATTTTTATCGCTTTCAATCTCTCCTAGCATTGGATTAATCACCTCTCGTCTAGTTACTTTTATGCATATTTGTTTAGGTTAGTTGTTCGTTAGGTTAGTAATCGTGACACTAGTTAGTTAAAAACAAAAGCTAGGGTTGACATTCGTCTAGTTCCCCGTAAGATCGACCCGGCATTAGCCTCCATACTACGATCCTTGCACTTGAGGTTAACCGGTTTATTACTTGTTGTTTTATATTGATAAAATCCGGGACAAGTTTTTGGCGCCGTTGCCGGGGAACCGGACGGTTGTCTAGTTTTTGTTTTCCTTCGTTTTTCTGTGTTATTTTTGTTTTTTAATTCGTTTTAATTTCCTGTTTTAATTGATAAACGTTTAGGTAATTAGATAATTAGGGTTTTAGCTTAGGATTTAAGGTTCTCTGGTGATTAGTTCTCCCCTCTATCCCTTCTCTCTGTTTCTGTTCGATTCTTTTGTACCCCCAACCCTTCTGTTATTTTCTGCAATTTTTTTTCTGCTTCTGTTCTACTTTTCCACACTATCAAACGGGCGTCTGGGATATTGGACGCCCGTCCGCCGAAAAATTTTCAACTCGATTCTGTTTTATTCACTTAGACGAGCGTCCATAAGATTTGGACGCCCGTCCAAGTATTCCACCTTTCAGACGAGCGTTTGGACCATTAAACGCCCGTCTAGTCCGAACTTCACCCGGACGCCCGTCCAAAGTATTGGACGTCCGTCTGGCCCTGTTTTCTTCAATAATTTTGTTTCCTTTTCTTCTTTCCCTTCCTTTTCTTTAGGTTTTTAATCTCTACTCTAAGCTTTTAATTTTTCTTTAGTTATTAGTTTTTAGGTTCAACATCTTGAGTAGGGTGTCGGTTTATGCAAACTCGAAGTCAGAAAGGACCACTGTTCTTTTCACCTGACCCCGAGCGGACCATAGTCCGACCCAATAGGCGAAAACTTCGTTTTACCGATCCTTCGGACGAAGGAAGTTCAGCCGACCAAGAAATTGAACGGAAGTTGATAAAAGAGATCGAAGAAATAGTAATAATGGCGGCAGAGGATCGACGTACGTTGGCAGACTACGCCATGCCTGGTGCAGTCACTGTCAACCCGGCTATAGTCTTGCCCGCCATTACTGCTCAAACTTTCGAGCTCAAGCCAGGGCTTATCCAGATGATGCAGCATGCATCAATTTTTTATGGCTACCAATCAGAGAATCCGCATACCCACTTACACACGTTCTTAGAGATATGCGGTACTACCCGCATCCAAGGTGTAAGTGAGGATGCTATCAAGCTCAAACTTTTCCCTTTTTCCTTAAGAGGGGAGGCGAAGGAATGGTATCACTCTCTTCCTCCTGAATCCATCACTACATGGGCTGGCCTCGAGAGGGAGTTCTTGAGTCAATATTTTCCACCCTCTAAGACGGCCCAGTGCTTAAATGAAATTTTCACATTCTCTCAGAAGGAAAATGAATCATTTTTCGAGGCCTGGAAGAGGTTTAAATCTCTTCTCGTAAAATGTCCCCATCATGGCTTGCCTTTGGAGAGGCAAGTCATTACTTTCTTTAGCGGATTGACCGAGCTCACCAAGGGCATGGTCAATAGTTCATCTGGTGGGGCGTTTTTGAGGAAAACACCTGACGAGGGGTGGGCATTGTTCGAGGACATTGCCAAGTACAATTACGCCCCATCCTATCAGGCAATTCAAGCTCCTCCTCCTCCTAAGGTGGAGGAAGTAAATGTTCAAAGTCTGATTGCCATGCCGCAGAGGCGCGATGGCCAATCCTCAAACTCCGAATCCTATGAATCGACTCCTTCGTTTCCGCGAACCCTCGGGTTCGTATTGCGAATCTTGCCGTCGACCGGTCATGTAAATGGCCAATGTCAATTAAACCCCAATTCTTCATACCAAGTCAATACCGTCCATGATGATGGACAAGACACTCGTGCCCAATGCCAAAACTGCGATAATATGGGGCATACTTCCGCATTCTCGTCCTATGAATGGGCGTAATGTCGAAGTAAATGCGTTCTATGGCCGAACAACCAAAGATTTAATCAACCATCCGGCCGTAATCAACTCCGAACCAAGGGTTCAATCAAGCTTCCGCTTTCAATCCGAATTCGAGTTTTAATTTGAATTCAATTTTCAATAGGAACCCCGGTTCTCGCTCAAAACCAAAACTCTAATTTTTCCAATCAAACACAAAGGTTCAATCAGAATTGGCCTTCTAATTCCAATTCGAATTTTCAAAATCGGCCCAGCCAGCCATACTCTTCAAACTTCCAGCACTCTCAAGGTCCCTCGAATTCGAATGATCTTAAGGCTGAATGGAACTCATTCAAAGAAGAGCAAAACAAGAATATTCAGCTCCTAATGAGTACGAATAAGAATCTTGAGAGACAGATAGGGCAGCTGCCTAACAATTAGCATCAAGACCCCCCGGGCATCCGCCCCGCCTTTACTGAGAAAAATCCTAAGGGCGGTCATGTTGCTCAGGCCGATTTAAGCAGCAACCAATGCACTGACCTCGTGCCAACAATGCAATACGGTAAAGAGGAGGCCAGTGCGATGAATTTAAGAAGTGGCACTCAGCTGAGTGGTCCCCCTGGCTTCCAGGGAAACCACTAGCCCCTCCTGCCACTGATAAGGCAGGAGGGGAAGTTGAGCAACCACTATCCCCTGTCCTGCAAGAGCGTACTCGGGAGGCTGATCCTCCGAGAGATGAAAGAGTTGAAACACCTCAGGTGGCTGAGCCCCTGAGAAAAAAAGATTCGGTTGAGAGTCAGGAGGCTGATCCCCTGACCAATAAGACGTCTGACAAAGTTGTGAGGTGGAAAGATCTGGAAGACAAGGCCGTAAGTGCATCCTCAAAGAAAGTATTTTCCGAGAGTGACCTTAAAAAGCTTCCATTTCCACCGAGGAAGAGCAACATCTCTCTCGAGTGAAGACAAGAAATATGAAAAGGTGCTTAACCTTTTGAAAAATACTCGTGTAAATCCGCCATTATCCGAGGTCTTGGTCGAGATGCCTAGGTATACAAAATTCATCAAGGATGTTGTGTCTTCGAAAAAGAAATTGGCAGGCATGGAAAGGCAAATTGGTGAGGATTGCTCCTTGATAAATCATCAAGACTTACCAACCAAGAGGGGTGACCCAGTGCAAATTTGTGCTCACATTGCAAATGGGAGGCCTAGTCTTCCCGAACTCCTTATGTGATCCGGGTGCATCCATCGCCTTGATGCCATTGTCCGTTTGCAATCGCCTTGGTTTACGAGTCTTCTAGAACCCACTACCATGAACTTGCGGTCGCGATAGGTCCTCTAAGAAAGCTTCGGGGATCCTAAGGGACGTATTAGTTCAAATAGATAGGTTTACCTTTCCAGTTGACTGGTACGTCTTAGATATTAAGAAAAGTGAAAATGTCCCTTTGATTCTCGGAAGACCTTTTCTATCTACAGCTAGAGCCCTCATCGATTGTGATGGTGGGCATGTCACCATTCGAGTTGGTGACCAGGAGGTGAGCTATAGTGTTTCAAAATCTATCAATGTACCTTCCGGATCTCCAACCGGCCGTTCCATCGAGGAGACGTCGATGACTTCAATGACTTCATTGATAAGCAAGTCTTGGTCAGTAGAAGCGGAATATGAGCGATTGATCGATAATCCGAATAGCCATGGTGCGGTCAATCTAGATCGGTTGGCGGTGAATTCGAGGATGAGCTAAGAGAAGAAGCTTTGGCGAGGGCCACTAAGTAAGCTCAACGATGTTGAGTTGAGGAGTGGAGATCTTAAATCAAGTCTAGAGGAACCCCCGTAGACTTGGTTCGAAAGCCGTTGCCTAAACATCTTAAGTATGTATTTCGAGAGAAGGTGACCGGCTTCCTTTGATCATCTCTCGCCAAGCTATCTCGAATAGAAGAGCTTAAACCGCTAAACGTCTTGCGCAAAAATGAGAAAGCCTTTGGATGGCGGGTGGGAGATATCCGAGGGATATCTCCCGACATCTGTATGCACAAGATCAAGACCGAGGAGGGTGCAAAACAAGTTAGACAAATTCGAGAAGGCTTAACCCTCATATGCAAGAAGTAGTCAAGAAGGAAATTATAAAGCTTCTAGATATGGGTATCATTTACGCCATTGCGGATAAGTGAGTGGGTATCCCCAACTCAAGTAGTTCCCAAGAAAGGTGGAATTACTATTGAGAAGAATGAGAAAGGAGAAGAGATAGCATTGAGGCTCGTCACCGGATACGTAGTATGTATCGATTATCGAAAGCTCAATGAGGTCACACCGAAAGATCATTTCCCCTTCCATTCATTGACCGGATGCTTGAGCGTCCGGCGGGGCACGCATTCTACTCGCTTCCGGATGGATATTCGGGATACTTCCGTATACCCATCGATCCCGTTGACCAAGAGAAGACCACTTTCACTTGCCCTTATGGGACATTCGCCTACGGGCGGATGCCGTTTGGTCTCTCGTAATGCCCCACCACCTTTCAAAGGTGTATGATGGCAATCTTTGACGGGCTAGTTGAAAAGTGCATGGAGATTTTTATGGATGATTTCTCGGTCTTTGGTCAATCCTTCGATGATTGCCTCAATAATCTTGATCGGGTGTTGTCTAGATGTGTGGAAAAGGACTTAGTGCTTAATTGGGAAAAATGCCATTTCATGGTAGATGAGGGCATAGTCCTCGGCCACAAAGTGTCGCCCAAAGGTATAGAAGTAGATAGAGCTAAGGTTGAAGCTATTGAGAAGATGAGTTATCCTAAGAATGTTCGGGAGGTCCGAGGTTTTCTCGGGCATGTCGGTTTCTATAGGAGGTTCATCCAGGACTTTTCAAAGATTGCCAAGCCCCCGTCTACTTTACTCAAAGAAGACGTTACTTTTGATTTTGATGAGAATTGCAAGCGCGCGTTTGAGGAGCTTAAGAGTAGATCGATCTCTCGCTCCAATACTTATATCGCCCGACCGGAACCTACCCTTCGAGCTCATGTGCGATGCATCCAACTATGCGCTTGGTGCGCTCTTAGGTCAAAAGCTTAACGGGAAGTTCCAACCTATCTATTACGCCAGTCACACACTGAATACTTCTCAAGTTAACTACACGACAACTGAAAAGGAATTATTAGCCGTAGTCTTTGCTATGGATAAGTTTCGTAGTTACTTGCTGGGCGCTCAAGTGATTGTGTGGACTGACCACGCTGCTTTGCGGTATCTCATGACCAAAAAGGAAGCTAAACCGCGCTTACTGCGTTGGATACTGACCCTCCAAGAGTTTGACGTTCAAATTAAGGACAAAAAGGGCAGTGAAAACGTAGTGGCGGATCATGTTTCTAGGATGTTAAGTGAGGAAAAGGGTGATCCTGATGACATAGACCTTTATTTTCCTCTGAGAACATTATGTTAATAAACGGTTGTCCTCCCGATGTTCCTTGGTATTCTTCTATTGTAAACTACCTTCATGCCCGCTATCTTGATCCAGAAATGTCTTATCAGGAGAAGAAGAAGTTCTTCTCTGATTTGAAATATTTCGTTTGGGATGAACCTTATCTTTTTAAGATCTCGTAAAGATGGTTTGCTTAGGAGATGTGTTCCCGAATCCGAGCAACGTGATATTATTGAGCAATGCCACGGTGGACCCACCGGAGGTCACTTTGGTCCGTGGAAAACCGTTGCTAAGATCTTTCAAATCCGGTTTCTATTGGCCTACAATTTTTAAGGACACGTGCTTTCGTAAAGCTTGTGATAGATGCCAAAGAACCGGTGCTCGACAAGGCGGTTTGACATGCCTTTGAAACCCATCCTCGAATGCGAAGTCTTTGATGTATGGGGTATCGATTTTATGGGACCATTCCCATCATCTTGCGGTAACAAATACATCTTAGTCTCGCGTGGACTATGTATCGAAATGGGTAGAGGCTCAAGCCACTCCTCACAATGATCATAAGACGGTCATGAAGTTTCTAAAGAAGAATATCTTTGTGAGGTTTGGATGTCCACGAGCCTTGATTAGTGATGAAGGGACACATTTCTGCAACCGACCCCTAGAGAAAGTCCTTGAAAAGTATGGTGTTCGTCATAAAACCGGCACACCATATCATCCGATGACTAGTGGTCGGGTTGAAAGGAGCAATCGAGCATTAAGAAAATCCTGGAGAAAACGGTAAACAACATAGAAAGGACTCGGAGTTTGAAATTGGATGATGTACTTTGGGCTTACGAACGCCTATAAAACTCCTATGGGTACATCCCCATATCAAATGGTCTACGGGAAACCATGTCATCTCGCTGTCGAGTTAGAGCATCGAGCTTATTGGCTACAAAGTTTCGAACTTTGATTCCCAATCTTGTGGAAAACATCGACTACAACGCAGCTATACATGAGCTAGACGAGTTCAGACTCCAGGCTTACGAAAGTGCCAGGATTAGTAAAGATAAGATGAAGCTACTCCACGATGCTAAGATTAAGAAGAGAGAATTTCTAGTCGGCGAACAAGTTCTTCTATACAATTCTAGGTTACATTTGTTTCCTGGAAAGTTAAGGACACGTTGGTCCGGCCCTTTCGAGATCCTCCGAATCATTCCTGGAGGCGTACTAGAACTTCGTGGTTATAGTGGCGACCCGTTTCGAGTGAATGGCCAAAGGTGCAAGCATTATATCGGTGAACCTAAGGATAAGCCTTTGATTGTTAAATTCCTCGATATTCTCGGGTGTGGTGCTACGGAAGTCGAAGAATTCGACGAATCTTCACTCAACCTGTTTTCGAAGAAGGGCTGTAGTGGTCCTTCTGAAGAAGTTCTAGCTGGTAGTTGGGATATGGAAGAATTGGAGAGGGAGCGTCAATTGAGGCGTCATCAGAGGGCTCAGAGAATGAAGAGATCACCCATGGGGAAGTTCAAGCGTATATGGAAAGCCATTAAAGATTTGACCCCATGTGTTAAGTGCTGTTTCTGCGGCCACAATCTTGATCAGAACTTAAACGAGGTAATGGCTGGCAGAAAAGTCGAATGGCCTGATCCAGGCTGAGCTTCAACTGTGTCGAGCTAACGACATAAACCAATAGCGCTACTAGGAGGCATCCTAGATATCCGTATTATACTAGTTACTCTCTATGTGTGTTTATTTTTGTTTTAGTTGTTAATCCTTTAAGCTAAGTCTAATTAAGTTTTGTCTCGTTTCTATCGCTTTAGCATTCAGCTTAGATATGGAGTACGGTATTTTGCCGTAGGAGTTCACTCTCATTAGTAGGATTTCCCTTCTCACTGTTTCGGATGGACCTGGGGGCACGATAGTTCTGGATATAGATATAGATATTCTTACCCGCGTCAGGACTGTCACTTATGTTCTCATTGTTCCCCGATGCTCGGGGGGTGGAGATTTTACCATTGAGGAGTTGCAGGCAGCTTTAGGAAGACCATACCGGATCCTTAACGATCCAATGCTGACGGATTTAGCCCTAGTACTGCAGGATGAGCATTTCCAGGGTGTAGAGGCAGCTGATGATGATTGGGGTGTTCAGGATGACTATGACTTTCCTCCGGCTGTTGATTTACTCCGTCGTTTTATCAGGGTTATAGACTGGGCAGAGCTTTATGATGACTAGCTATTGTTTCTTAGTTAGTTTTGTCTTCGTCGAGCTCCGACGTAAAATGAAAGCGCTTAGTAGGAGGCAACCTACTGTTTAAGTTGTGTTTTTCTTTTAATTTTTCTGGTTTTTATGTCTTCGTTATGTCATTATTGTACTCGTTTGAATTTTATCAAGTATTAATAAAAACTATCGATTTTATTTCCTTATGTGTGAAAAAAAAATGGAATTTTGTGAGTTTCTCTGATGGACGCCCGTTCACTAGAAATGGACGCCCGTCCGGACCTCAATCTAGATGGACGCCCGTCCATTCAATCCTGTTCTGATTCCTCAATTAGGACGCCCGTCCACTATAGTGGACGACCGTCTGAAACACTCCCTCCTATCCTGTATTCAAATATGCTCTTATGGACGAGCGTCTGAATTTATGGACGCCCGTCCAGTTCATGCAGTTACTTGTGAACGCCCGTCCGTCAGGGTGGACGAGCGTCCACTCTGAGCCTATATATATATGTTCTAGACACGAACCTTCATTTTTCTGCAAAATTCAAAGGTGAACCCGACTTTCCCCCTTCTCCAAACCTAAAATCCTTGTTTTTAAACCAAATTGGGCGATTCAAGTTGCAAAAGAACGCTCTAAACACCCTCT
This sequence comes from Gentiana straminea, assembly GCA_036785695.1. Classification (NCBI taxonomy): domain Eukaryota; kingdom Viridiplantae; phylum Streptophyta; class Magnoliopsida; order Gentianales; family Gentianaceae; genus Gentiana; species Gentiana straminea. The sequence continues at coordinate 3,301,185 of JAVUPR010000514.1, read as the reverse complement.
TTTCTCTTCCAGAACCCAAATTCTCCAACAATCAGCAAAATTTGCAGAATCAGAGATTCTTCGGTGCGGCCATTTTGACAAAAAGGTCGGATTTTGGGGGCCAATCCTGGTGTTTCTGGGACTCTAATCTGTTCGATCATCATTCCCTCATAGTGTTTGGTAAGCTTGATACAACTTTTCTTGTTTTAATTCACGTTTTTGTGAGTTCGATTTTCGAGTCGGCTCATTTTCTTGAATTATCAACTATTGTTGATTTTCTTTCGTTTTTGTTGGTTCTGTTCTTCTTTCCTTCTGCTGTGATGGTGTGTTGTTGATGTTGGTGGTTTGGACGGTTTGCTTGAAACCCCGCTTTGGATGTTAAACGGGTAACCTTTGTTGCTGTGAATCGTTTGGTTTAGCCATTTAGGTTGATATGGGGAAGAAAGCGGTTACTAAGCAGAGGCCTGGTAAAGAGAAGGTTGTTGAATCTGGTAAACGTAAACGTTTGGACGATGAGCCCTCCAATTTAGACCCCAACCGAGGCATAATCTTCCGTGAGCAACCCCTTAGGGCATCTCAACAAGCCCGAGCTGATTTGAGAGATGAATCCTCCTCCGATTCGGATACACGGATGATGTTCCATTGGTTAGACATCCCGCTTTAAGAAGGGTGCGTCATCTAGGGGCCGAACAAGTTCGAGAGATGAATGTTGATGATGTGGTTAGGGAAGAAGTTGAACCCGAACCTAGGGCACCTCCTAAGAAGAAGTCTAAGAATGTTACCCCTCTTTCGATGCCACGTAGGTTTGTCAATCCTCGAGCTCACGATGCCTACACTAAACATTACTCGACTAGGAGTCTTATCTTTGATAGGGAGGTCAAAGTGCTTCAAGTTGATCCAGCATTTGTTGAGATGTTAAAGGCTAGGAAATGGAGTGCCTTGCTGAAAATCCCCCCTACTCCTGTCAATGACTCTATTGTCCGAGAGTTCTATGCAAACTTTTCTGAGGCGGACTTGGATGAAGAGTATGTTCTGGTGCGAGGTGTTAAGGTTCCTTTTTCTGCTACGGTGATAAATGAGAAATATCAGATGCCAGCTTTTGAGGGTTTAGATTATAAAGAGGAAATTGCGAGAAGGCAACGTGAGGATGGTCGTGACCCGATGGAGGAGTTGAGATTACGAGTATGTCCGGATGTGGCTTGGACATTGAGACCCAATGGCCAGAGAAAGGAGTTGATCACTACGACATGGACCGAGGATTGGAGAGTCCAGTGTCGATTTATTCAGAGTAGGTTGATACCAAAGAACAACCTCACACATTTCCATATTAGTGATCTCGGGATGTTATATGCTTTGACGTTCGGGTTGAATGTAGATGTAGGTCAAGCCTTATTCGATGAGATTTCCAGGAACCAGAAAGTTTACACTCGGAGTTTGATAGTCCCTCATTTGATTCACCAAATTTGTGTTTGGATGCGGAGTTGCCGAGTATACATCGATCACAAGACGAAGAGTTTCCCCCCTATTCGTAGGGAGAAGGGTGTACCTCCGCCATCTGAGCCGGGATCTACTTCTATGCCGCCCAGAGCTTCGGCCATTTCGGATTGTCTTCTTCCGAGATTACTCGGTACAAAGCATGGCCAACGCCTACGAGATTGGATGACGGATATCCGGAGACGCAAAAGAACATGATGTACGTGCTTTGAAGTGCATTGTGGAGGGCAAGAAACCGAAGGATATGCGGATTTTCAAGGAGAGTGATACGGAGTTCGTCTTTTCCGATGCGATCGAGCGAGTTATTGCCGATGTGCTTGATATGGAGAAAGAGCCCGATGCGAGGAAGTTGCGGAGGAGAGACCTCCCGGGCCCATGCTCGCCCCGGTTACACGGCCGGCACCTTCACAGACGACGTCTACGGCTGCTGTACCCGCTTCGGATCCTCCTTCTGTTGATGCTCCTGCTGGTGACTCGTTGCTGATCCTTCTACGACTGAGCCGACTCCGGGGCTGCCTTGAGTTTTTTTTTTTTGCTATTTTATATCTATCTTTCTGGTTGTTGTTGCACTTTTTGTTACATTTAATTCGATTTGGCTGTACCTATACATTTTGCTACTTTCTAGTTTCTCGTCCTTTGACTTGTGTTGACAACTTGACATGTTTATCGATGATCTTTTCTTTTCATTCCGTTTTGCTTTATTATCTCTATTGCCATGTTATACCCCGTTTCCCCCGAGTTTTCTCGTTTCTCGAGTGTTGCGGCGGTAGTTTTTGTCGAGATCCGATTGGGTTAGTTTTGGGACGTTTTTCCACGCTTTTTGCGAGCGTTGGCCTTTTCATGCTCCAAATTTCGACCAACGGCTCGGTTTTCCACGCAAATTCAGCTAAGTTTCTTATCCTTTTTACTTTACGCACAACATGAGGACATGTTGATTTTTTAAGTGTGGGGGAGGGGATAGTTCGATTTACTCCTATGCATATGAGTTTGTTTACTACGTCAGATTGTTTATTATGCAAAATGAGCTAAAATTTTCGAAATTTTCCGACACTTTGGTCTTTGGTTGGTCTCGAGTAGGCAATTCAATCTGAAGTTCGTTGTTTTTATAGTCATCTATGCGATATTTCATGTACTTGATAAGTTAGTTGTTTCACCTGTCACTACTTTTCACGAGCCATAGTGACGATGAGCTATTTTATAAAGCTATACCCCGTTTTGGATTAGTGATTTTTGATTTTCTTATAAGTCATGTGCTTAGTGCTACGTATATATCTCGCGAATTATGATAGTTTGTATTTAGTTCCGAAGTATGATATACTGTGAATATCTAGAAGTTTGAATGTGATAAGTACACGTAACTATTGTCCAAAGTGAAAAAGTTGAATTAATGAATTAATTGTGTGTGTCGAAAGCTAGTCGATGATTTGAGTGAGGTAGGGTGTACCACGTATGTCCTATTCCACCATGATGACTAAAAGCTCACGACGCAGTTAGGAAAAGCCGCCTTATGATTTGAGTAAGGTAGGGGATTATCTCGAAATGTCCTATTCTCGCTATGAGGGCAATAGCTCATTCTAATGTGTGTTTAAAGTGAATAATTAAATCAACTTATGAGAAATGTGTTATGAATTGAATATAAGACTAAGTTATCGTCTATCTTATCCCCGCATATAAACTCGAAGGATATGTTGTAGGGATTATCCTCTCGAGTATTTCGAAAGGCCCTAGATTCATTCGATCATCTTTTTAGGGATATGTCACGTTTGTAGGGTACATCTTATGAGTGTCATTTATTACTATTCTACGAGGGGGTATTAGCTAGTTTTACTTCGAGTTCCTCAAGTTTGGATGTAGTGGAAGTTTTTATGGCTATGCACACACACGTGGGTGAACTTCTAAGTTATTGAATGTATGTTATATTTGTTGAGATGTCTATACTATCTCGAGCCTAATTTTCGTTTTATTTTGCTCGGGACGAGCAAAAGCTAAGTGTGGGGGAGTTGTTAAGGGTGAAATTATATGTTTTATAAGGTTATATTTTGTGATGTTTTCCCTTTTATTTGTATAATTTGCATAATAATTGGTCTTTATATTAAAATATTGAGCAAACGATATTTTTAACGGCTTAATCGCAATATCGATTTATTTATGTGATTTCATGGTTAAAATATGATTATTTGAATATTACTACGGTTTGCGATGTTTTCCATGTGTTATAGGTATGTTTATTGTGCTCAAATGATGATCAAAAGAGATAAATTTCGAGCTATAAAGATTGAAGGAAGAGATAATGATCAAGTGGAGTGAAGGAAAAAAGAGATAAATATGAAGAAATCACCTTCAAGTCATGTTGGACGAGCGTCCATACTCCGTCCGAGTGGACGGGCGTTTGATGAAGCGTACGGGCGTCCCGAGGAGCGATTTTGATACGAGAGAGTTTGGACGCCGTCCGAACGGGCGTCCGCGCCCTAGGGTTATCCGGACGGGCGTTTGATTAGGCGGACGAGCGTCCGTCGGCCGACTTAGTGAAACCGACTTCGAAATCTATAAATAAGCGGCGTTTCTCAACCTAAAAAGAAGAATTCGACATCATACAAACCCTAAACCCTAGGGGCGGCTAAGGCTGCGTTTTTACACTTTTTATTTCCGCTTTATGCAACTTTAAATTCGACCAAAGTAGGCTAGTTTTATGTTATTTTCCTGCTTTTCTGGGTTGCTGAGGATGCTCAGAGGCTAGAACCTCCTTCAAACGAGAATTGTGAAGCCATCAGCATTGAATTGATCTATTTATTTCGACTTTTACTGTGAGTATTTACTACGGTTGTTTCTTATCTATGCATATTCTTGTTTTAATGCAATTATATTGGAAAATATGTTGTATGCTTGATATGTTATTGTTTGATGGAAATCTTGAATAGCATAGATCACCATAGATAAGAATAGTTCATTAGATTTACATTAACGGAAGTTAGTAAGTCTAAAAACTAGATCGTTAACGTAAAAGTTGACACCTTTGATCTTTTTAACGTGTTAATTTAGTATTGGAAGATACTAGGTTAATAGATGGATTGCCCAAGGAATTAGGAGTTCATGTTTAGGTAAGGTGAATCACAACCTAAGTAAATACCACGTAAAATCGAGATAATAGATCAATGCATGCTGATAGGTGGATCAATCCTCGTTTGTCTTTTATAAACTTGATTTACAATCCCCGTAGCTTAGTCTAGATCGTTAATTTATTTTCCCGCGCTTTTAGTTTATTTTTATCGCTTTCAATCTCTCCTAGCATTGGATTAATCACCTCTGTCTAGTTACTTTTATGCATATTTGTTTAGGTTAGTTGTTCGTTTAGTTAAAAACAAAAGCTAGGGTTGACATTCGTCTAGTTCCCCGTAAGATCGACCCGGCATTAGCCTCCATACTACGATCCTTGCACTTGAGGTTAACCGGTTTATTACTTGTTGTTTTATATTGATAAAATCCGGGACAAGTTTTTGGCGCCGTTGCCGGGGAACCGGACGGTTGTCTAGTTTTTGTTTTTCTTCGTTTTTCTGTGTTATTTTTGTTTTTTAATTCGTTTTAATTTCCTGTTTTAATTGATAAACGTTTAGGTAATTAGATAATTAGGGTTTTAGCTTAGGATTTAAGGTTCTCTGGTGATTAGTTCTCCCTCTATCCCTTCTCTCTGTTTCTGTTCGATTCTTTTGTACCCCCAACCCTTCTGTTATTTTCTGCAATTTTTTTTCTGCTTCTGTTCTACTTTTCCACACTATCAAACGGGCGTCTGGGATATTGGACGCCCGTCCGCTGAAAAATTTTCAACTCTGATTCTGTTTTATTCACTTAGACGAGCGTCCATAAGATTTGGACGCCCGTCCAAGTATTCCACCTTTCAGACGAGCGTTTGGACCATTAAACGCCCGTCCAGTCCAAACTTCACCCGGACGCCCGTCCAAAGTATTGGACGTCCGTCTGGCCCTGTTTTCTTCAATAATTTTGTTTCCTTTTCTTCTTTCCCTTCCTTTTCTTTAGGTTTTTAATCTCTACTCTAAGCTTTTAATTTTTCTTTAGTTATTAGTTTTTAGGTTCAACATCTTGAGTAGGGTGTCGGTTTATGCAAACTCGAAGTCAGAAAGGACCACTGTTCTTTTCACCTGACCCCGAGCGGACCATAGTCCGACCCAATAGGCGAAAACTTCGTTTTACCGATCCTTCGGACGAAGGAAGTTCAGCCGACCAAGAAATTGAACGGAAGTTGATAAAAGAGATCGAAGAAATAGTAATAATGGCGGCGAGAGGATCGACGTACGTTGGCGGACTACGCCATGCCCGGTGCGATCACCGTCAACCCGGCTATAGTCTTGCCCGCCATTACCGCTCAAACTTTCGAGCTCAAGCCGGGGCTTATCCGGATGATGCGATGCATCAATTTTTTATGGCTACCAATCGTAGAAATCCGCATACCCACTTACACACGTTCTTAGAGATATGCGGTACTACCCGCATCCAAGGTGTAAGTGAGGATGCTATCAAGCTCAAACTTTTCCCTTTTTCCTTAAGAGGGGAGGCGAAGGAATGGTATCACTCTCTTCCTCCTGAATCCATCACTACATGGGCTGGACTCGAGAGGGAGTTCTTGAGTCAATATTTTCCACCCTCTAAGACGGCCCAGTGCTTAAATGAAATTTTCACATTCTCTCAGAAGGAAAATGAATCATTTTTCGAGGCCTGGAAGAGGTTTAAATCTCTTCTCGAAAATGTCCCCATCATGGCTTGCCTTTGGAGAGGCAAGTCATTACTTTCTTTAGCGGATTGACCGAGCTCACCAAGGGCATGGTCAATAGTTCATCCGGTGGGGCGTTTTTGAGGAAAACACCGACGAGGGGTGGGCATTGTTCGAGGACATTGCCAAGTACAATTACGCCCCATCCTATCGGCAATTCAAGCTCCTCCTCCTCCTAAGGTGGAGGAAGTAAATGTTCAAAGTCCGATTGCCATGCTTTGCGAGGCGGATGGCCAATCCTCAAACTCCGAATCCTATGAATCGACTCCTTCGTTTCCGCAGAACCCTCAGGTTCTGTATTGCGAATCTTGCTGTCAGACTGGTCATGTAAATGGCCAATGTCAATTAAACCCCAATTCTTCATACCAAGTCAATACTGTCCATGATGATGGACAGTACACTCAGGCCCAATGCCAAAACTGCGATAATATGGGGCATACTTCCAGATTCTGTCCTATGAATGGGCAGAATGCTGAAGTAAATGCGTTCTATGGCCAGAACAACCAAAGATTTAATCAACCATCTGGCCAGAATCAACTCCAGAACCAAGGGTTCAATCAAGCTTCCAGTTTCAATCCGAATTCGAGTTTTAATTCGAATTCAATTTTCAATAGGAACCCTGGTTCTGCTCAAAACCAAAACTCTAATTTTTCCAATCAAACACAAAGGTTCAATCGAAATTGGCCTTCTAATTCCAATTCGAATTTTCAAAATCGGCCCAGCCAGCCATACTCTTCAAACTTCCAGCACTCTCAAGGTCCCTCGAATTCGAATGATCTTAAGGCTGAATGGAACTCATTCAAAGAAGAGCAAAACAAGAATATTCAGCTCCTAATGAGTACGAATAAGAATCTTGAGAGACGATAGGGCGGTGGGTGAGCAATTAGCATCAAGACCCCCGGGCATCGCGCCGCCTTTACCGAGAAAAATCCTAAGGGCGGTCATGTTGCTCGGGCCGATTTAAGCGAAACCAATGCACCGACCTCGTGCCAACAATGCAATACGGTAAAGAGGAGGCCGGTGCGATGAATTTAAGAAGTGGCACTCGGTGAGTGGTCCCCCGGCTTCCGGGAAACCACTAGCCCCTCCCCGCCACGATAAGGCGAGGAGGGGAAGTTGAGCAACCACTATCCCCCGTCCCGCAAGAGCGTACTCGGGAGGCCGATCCCCGAGAGATGAAAGAGTTGAAACACCTCGGTGGCCGAGCCCCCGAGAAAAAAAGATTCGGTTGAGAGTCGAGGCCGATCCCCGACCAATAAGACGTCCGACAAAGTTGTGAGGTGGAAAGATCCGGAAGACAAGGCCGTAAGTGCATCCTCAAAGAAAGTATTTTCCGAGAGTGACCTTAAAAAGCTTCCATTTCCACCGAGGAAGAGCAACATCTCTCGAGTGAAGACAAGAAATATGAAAAGGTGCTTAACCTTTTGAAAAATACTCGGGTAAATCGCCATTATCCGAGGTCTTGGTCGAGATGCCTAGGTATACAAAATTCATCAAGGATGTTGTGTCTTCGAAAAAGAAATTGGCAGGCATGGAAAGGCAAATTGGTGAGGATTGCTCCTTGATAAATCATCAAGACTTACCAACCAAGAGGGGTGACCCAGGCAAATTTGTGCTCACATTGCAAATGGGAGGCCTAGTCTTCCCGAACTCCTTATGTGATCTGGGTGCATCCATCAGCTTGATGCCATTGTCTGTTTGCAATCAGCTTGGTTTACAGAGTCTTCTAGAACCCACTACCATGAACTTGCAGTTCGCTGATAGGTCCTCTAAGAAAGCTTCAGGGATCCTAAGGGACGTATTAGTTCAAATAGATAGGTTTACCTTTCCGGTTGACCGGTACGTCTTAGATATTAAGAAAAGTGAAAATGTCCCTTTGATTCTCGGAAGACCTTTTCTATCTACGCCTAGGCCCTCATCGATTGTGATGGTGGGCATGTCACCATTCGAGTTGGTGACCGGGAGGTGAGCTATAGTGTTTCAAAATCTATCAATGTACCTTCTCGGATCTCCAACCGGTCGTTCCATCGAGGAGACGTCGATGACTTCAATGACTTCATTGATAAGCAAGTCTTGGCTGTAGAAGCGGAATATGAGCGATTGATCGATAATCTGAATAGCCATGGTGCGGTCAATCTAGATCAGTTGGCAGCTGAATTCGAGGATGAGCTAAGAGAAGAAGCTTTGGCGATAGGGGCCACTAAGTAAGCTCAACGATGTTGAGTTGAGGAGTGGAGATCTTAAATCAAGTCTAGAGGAACCCCCGTAGACTTGGTTCTCGAAGCCGTTGCCTAAACATCTTAAGTATGTATTTCTGAGAGAAGGTGACCGGCTTCCTTTTGATCACTCTGGCCAAGCTATCTCGAATAGAAGAGCTAAAACGGCTAAACGTCTTGCGCAAAAATGAGAAAGCCTTTGGTGGCCGGTGGGAGATATCCGAGGGATATCTCCCGACATCTGTATGCACAAGATCAAGACTGAGGAGGGTGCAAAACAAGTTAGACAGCCTCAGAGAAGGCTTAACCCTCATATGCAAGAAGTAGTCAAGAAGGAAATTATAAAGCTTCTAGATATGGGTATCATTTACGCCATTGCAGACAGTGAGTGGGTATCCCCAACTCAAGTAGTTCCCAAGAAAGGTGGAATTACTATTGAGAAGAATGAGAAAGGAGAAGAGATAGCATTGAGGCTCGTCACCGGATACGAGTATGTATCGATTATCGAAAGCTCAATGAGGTCACACCGAAAGATCATTTCCCCCTTCCATTCATTGACCGGATGCTTGAGCGTACGGCGGGGCACGCATTTTACTTGCTTCCCGATGGATATTCGGGATACTTCCGGATACCCATCGATCCCGTTGACCAAGAGAAGACCACTTTCACTTGCCCTTATGGGACATTCGCCTACGGGCGGATGCCGTTTGGTCTCTCGTAATGCCCCACCACCTTTCAAAGGTGTATGATGGCAATCTTTGACGGGCTAGTTGAAAAGTGCATGGAGATTTTTATGGATGATTTCTCGGTCTTTGGTCAATCCTTCGATGATTGCCTCAATAATCTTGATCGGTGTTGTCTAGATGTGTGGAAAAGGACTTAGTGCTTAATTGGGAAAAATGCCATTTCATGGTAGATGAGGGCATAGACCTCGGCCACAAAGTGTCAGCCAAAGGTATAGAAGTAGATAGAGCTAAGGTTGAAGCTATTGAGAAGATGAGTTATCCTAAGAATGTTCGGGAGGTCCGAGGTTTTCTCGGGCATGTCGGTTTCTATAGGAGGTTCATCCAGGACTTTTCAAAGATTGCCAAGCCCCCGTCTACTTTACTCAAAGAAGACGTTACTTTTGATTTTGATGAGAATTGCAAGCGCGCGTTTGAGGAGCTTAAGAGTAGGCGATCTCTCGCTCCAATACTTATATTGCTCCGACCGGAACCTACCCTTCGAGCTCATGTGCGATGCATCCAACTATGCGGTTGGTGCAGTCTTAGGGCAAAAGCTTAACGGGAAGTTCCAACCTATCTATTACGCCAGTCACACACTGAAAATTTCTCAAGTTAACTACACGACAACTGAAAAGGAATTATTAGCCGTAGTCTTTGCTATGGATAAGTTTCGTAGTTACTTGCTGGGCGCTCAAGTGATTGTGTGGACTGACCACGCTGCTTTGCGGTATCTCATGACCAAAAAGGAAGCTAAACCGCGCTTATCGTTGGATACTGACCCTCCAAGAGTTTGACGTTCAAATTAAGGACAAAAAGGGCAGTGAGAACGTAGTGGCGGATCATGTTTCTAGGATGTTAAGTGAGGAAAAGGGTGATCCTGATGACATAGACCTTTATTTTCCTCTAAAGAACATTATATTAATAAACGGTTGTCCTCCTGATGTTCCTTGGTATTCTTCTATTGTAAACTACCTTCATGCCCGCTATCTTGATCCAGAAATGTCTTATCAGGAGAAGAAGAAGTTCTTCTCTGATTTAAAATATTTCGTTTGGGATGAACCTTATCTTTTTAAGATCTGTAAAGATGGTTTGCTTAGGAGATGTGTTCCTGAATCCGAGCAACGTGATATTATTGAGCAATGCCACAAAGGTGGACCCACCGGAGGTCACTTTGGTCCGTGGAAAACCGTTGCTAAGATCTTTCGATCCGGTTTCTATTGGCCTACAATTTTTAAGGACACGAAGCTTTCGTAAAGCTTGTGATAGATGCCAAAGAACCGGTGCTCGACAAGGCGGTTTGACATGCCTTTGAAACCCATCCTCGAATGCGAAGTCTTTGATGTATGGGGTATCGATTTTATGGGACCATTCCCATCATCTTGCGGTAACAAATACATCTTAGTCTCGTGGACTATGTATCGAAATGGGTAGAGGCTCAAGCCACTCCTCACAATGATCATAAGACGGTCATGAAGTTTCTAAAGAAGAATATCTTTGTGAGGTTTGGATGTCCACGAGCCTTGATTAGTGATGAAGGGACACATTTCTGCAACCGACCCCTAGAGAAAGTCCTTGAAAAGTATGGTGTTCGTCATAAAACTGGCACACCATATCATCCGATGACTAGTGGTCAGGTTGAAAGGAGCAATTAGAGCATTAAGAAAATCCTGGAGAAAACGGTAAACAGTCATAGAAAGGACTGGAGTTTGAAATTGGATGATGTACTTTGGGCTTACAGAACTGCCTATAAAACTCCTATGGGTACATCCCCATATCAAATGGTCTACGGGAAACCATGTCATCTGCCTGTCGAGTTAGAGCATCGAGCTTATTGAGCTACAAAGTTTCTGAACTTTGATTCCCAATCTTGTGGAAAACATCGACTACAGCAGTTACATGAGCTAGACGAGTTCAGACTCCAGGCTTACGAAAGTGCCAGGATTAGTAAAGATAAGATGAAGCTACTCCACGATGCTAAGATTAAGAAGAGAGAATTTCTAGTCGGCGAACAAGTTCTTCTATACAATTCTAGGTTACATTTGTTTCCTGGAAAGTTAAGGACACGTTGTTCCGGCCCTTTCGAGATCCTCCGAATCATTCCTGGAGGCGTACTAGAACTTCGTGGTTATAATGGCGACCCGTTTCGAGTGAATGGCCAAAGGTGCAAGCATTATATCGGTGAACCTAAGGATAAGCCTTTGATTGTTAAATTCCTCGATATTCTCGGGTGTGGTGCTACGGAAGTCGAAGAATTCGACGAATCTTCACTCAACTTTGTTTTCGGAAGAAGGCGTCAGTAGTGGTCCTTCTGAAGAAGTTCTAGCTGGTAGTTGGGATATGGAAGAATTGGAGAGGGAGCGTCAATTGAGGCGTCATCAGAGGGCTCAGAGAATGAAGAGATCACCCATGGGGAAGTTTAAGCGTATATGGAAAGCCATTAAAGATTTGACCCCATGTGTTAAGTGCTGTTTCTGCGGCCACAATCTTGATCAGAACTTAAACGAGGTAATGGCTGGCAGAAAAGTCGAATGGCCCGATCCAGCCGAGCTTCAACGTGTCGAGCTAACGACATAAACCAATAGCGCTACTTGGAGGCATCCTAGATATCCGTATTATACTAGTTACTCTCTATGTGTGTTTATTTTTGTTTTAGTTGTTAATCCTTTAAGCTAAGTCTAATTAAGTTTTGTCTGTTTCTATCGCTTAGCATTCGATTAGATATGGAGTACGGTATTTTGCCGTAGGAGTTCACTCTCATTAGAAGGATTTCCCTTCTCACTTTGTTTCGGATGGACTCTGGGGGCACGATAGTTCGGATATAGATATAGATATTCTTACCCGCGTCGGGACGTCACTTATGTTCTCATTGTTCCCCGATGCTCGGGGGTGGAGATTTTACCATTGAGGAGTTGCGGGCGGCTTTAGGAAGACCATACCGGATCCTTAACGATCCAATGCCGACGGATTTAGCCCTAGTACTTGCGGGATGAGCATTTCCGGGGTGTAGGCAAAATGATGATGATTGGGGTGTTCGGGATGACTATGACTTTCCTCCGGCCGTTGATTTACTCCGTCGTTTTATCGGGGTTATAGACTGGGCAGAGCTTTATGATGACTAGCTATTGTTTCTTAGTTAGTTTTGTCTTCGTCGAGCTCCGACGTAAAATGAAAGCACTTAGTAGGAGGCAACCTACTGTTTAAGTTGTGTTTTTCTTTTAATTTTTCTGGTTTTTATGTCTTCGTTATGTCATTATTGTACTCGTTTGAATTTTATCAAGTATTAATAAAAACTATCGATTTTATTTCCTTATGTGTGAAAAAAAATGGAATTTTGTGAGTTTCTCTGATGGACGCCCGTTCACTAGAAATGGACGCCCGTCCGGACCTCAATCTAGATGGACGCCCGTCCATTCAATCTGTTCGATTCCTCACCAGACGCCCGTCCACTATAGTGGACGACCGTCCGAAACACTCCCTCCTATCCCGTATTCAAATATGCTCTATGGACGAGCGTACGAATTTATGGACGCCCGTCCGGTTCATGCGCTTACTTGTGAACGCCCGTCCGTCGGGGTGGACGAGCGTCCACTCGAGCCTATATATATATGTTCTAGACACGAACCTTCATTTTTCTCGCAAAATTCAAAGGTGAACCCGACTTTCCCCTTTCTCCAAACCTAAAATCCTTGTTTTTAAACCAAATTGGGCGATTCAAGTTGCAAAAGAACGCTCTAAACACCCTCTTTTCTCTTCCAACCCAAATTCCCCAACAATCGGCAAAATTTGCGAATCGTAGATTCTTCGGTGCGGCCATTTTGACGAAAGGTCGGATTTTGGGGGCCAATCCTGGTGTTTCTGGGACTCTAATCTGTTCGATCATCATTCCCTCATAGTGTTTGGTAAGCTTGATACAACTTTTCTTGTTTTAAATTCACGTTTTTGTGAGTTCGATTTTCGAGTCGGCTCATTTTCTTGAATTATCAACTATTGTTGATTTTCTTTCGTTTTTGTTGGTTCTGTTCTTCTTTCCTTCTGCTGTGATGGTGTGTTGTTGATGTTGGTGGTTTGGACGGTTTGCTTGAAACCCCGCTTTGGATGTTAAACGGGTAACCTTTGTTGCTGTGAATCGTTGGTTTAGCCATTTAGGTTGATATGGGGAAGAAAGCGGTTACTAAGCAGAGGCCTGGTAAAGAGAAGGTTGTTGAATCTGGTAAACGTAAACGTTTGGACAATGAGCCCTCCAATTTAGATCCCAACCGAGGCATAATCTTCCGTGAGCAACCCCTTAGGGCATCTCAACAAGCCCGAGCTGATTTGAGAGATGAATCCTCCTCCGATTCGGATACACAGGATGATGTTCCATTGGTTAGACATCCCAGTTTTAAGAAGGGTGCGTCATCTAGGGCTGAACAAGTTCAAGAGACGAATGTTGATGATGTGGTTAGGGAAGAAGTTGAACCCGAACCTAGGGCACCTCCTAAGAGAGAAGTCTAAGAATGTTACCCCTCTTTCGATGCCACGTCGGTTTGTCAATCCTCGAGCTCACGATGCCTACACTAAACATTACTCGACTAGGAGTCTTATCTTTGATAGGGAGGTCAAAGTGCTTCACGTTGATCCAAACATTTGTTGAGATGTTAAAGGCGAGGAAATGGAGTGCCTTGTCCGAAAATCCCCCTACTCCCGTCAATGACTCTATTGTCCGAGAGTTCTATGCAAACTTTTCCGAGGCGGACTTGGATGAAGAGTATGTTCGGTGCGAGGTGTTAAGGTTCCTTTTTCTCGCTACGGTGATAAATGAGAAATATCGGATGCCGCCTTTTGAGGGTTTAGATTATAAAGAGGAAATTGCGAGAAGGCAACGTGAGGATGGTCGTGACCCGATGGAGGAGTTGAGATTACGAGTATGTCCGGATGTGGCTTGGACATTGAGACCCAATGGCCGGAGAGAAAGGAGTTGATCACTACGACATGGACCGAGGAGATCCAAAAACAACAGTGTTGGATCCCAGAAACTGTGGTGACAAGGTGAAGTCCCAAAATGATGACCATCTAATCTATGGCCACGGATGATAGGAAGAACAGTGGACTTCCATAACATGTAAATGGACCGATCAAGCTTAACATTGCATGTTTGAGTAAGGGTTCCACCAAAAGAAGTAACATGTCTGACATGTGAAAGAAAAGATGGAGATGATGAAGACATGTAGGAGGAAACGAAGGTGCAGGAGTATGGTGTAAACCTGAAAACATAACATCGGGACGACGAAAACCATAATCGGAGAATGGTGGCAGCTGGACGGTGGTGTTTATAGCAGCTGACGGTGGTGCTGACAGAGAAGCTCCATTTCCTGGAAATGTTGTTGTTGCAGAGACCGGAATCTGGGCAGTAAGAGACCCAATGTTGATGAAGGTGGTTGACAGACTAGCTGAGAGACTTGAAACTGGTAGAGAGCTCGCCGGAGATGAACTTCCGGCGGCTGAGGTGGCGTTGGCCATGCTTGGCTCTGATACAAAGATGAAATAAAAAACTTTGTATTATCTCAACATATTCAGAATGGTACCAACGGATACATACATATACTAGATAGGGAATCTAATACTTATCTAGATGATACACCACAGTGTGACAAGTGTCCAATACTAAAGATAATTACTAAATAAGGATACAGCCTTACAAATTATCAAAACAGTCCTTACTTTCTAACAGTTTTCATGTATGTACTATTAATCTACCCTTTTGTAGATTGGAAACCGAAAAAGTAATGATTCTCGAATTTGCATATTTTGTAGAAATCGTCAGCAGCAGTTTGAAAGGTTTCCCTATTCGGAAATCTCTACAACTCGTTTATTTTCAACTCATTAAGCATTTCATCGATTACTACACCCTTGACCCTTCCTCTGTCCCTAAATGTCTAGGTATCCACTGAATGGGGTGAGATCCCCTCGGTACACCAAGTTATGTGATCAATACGGTGCATGAATGAGGAGCCGCCACTTGTACCTCAAAGATCTCAGCCACTTATTTATTTTTTTATTTTCATATTTTTAGCTCTCGTGAGAAATATAGGCAAACAAAAAAAAATCACGCTGCTTACTTACCCATTTCATTCTTTTACTAGATAGGCGTACCGTGCGTTGCACGGTGGGCCCTGTCTTTTTTAAGTTTATACGATGTAGTCATTTAGGCCGGTTGGTTTGTGATGCGATTTATATGAAGTTAAGGCAACACACCTGGGTTGTCAATCAATGGTGAAGAACGAAAATTAATAGGTGAAGAAGGGCGGTGGTGGAGTTAGACACCGGTAATGGGTGTCCGGCATCAGAGATACGTGGAAGAAGATGGAGAGACGCGTGTTTTATACCCATATTAGAATGGGACACGATGTCGTTTTGCATCTTCCAAAACCAAAAAAAAAAAAAAAAGGGGGTGGGGGGTGGGGGGGGGGGGTGGGACTAAACGGCAACACACCTCGGTTGTCAATTAATGGTGAAGAAATGAAAATTAATAGGTGAAGAAGGGTGGTGGTGGAGATAGACACTGGTAATGGGTGTCCGGCATGAGAGATACGTGGAAGAAGATGGAGAAACGCGTGTTTTATACCCATATTATAATAGGACACGATGCCGTTTTGCATCTTACAAAACCCAAAAAAAAAAAAAAGGGGGGGGGGGGGGGGGGGGGGGGGAAGGGGGACTAAACGACAAAATTGTCGTTCCATTTTGCCTAAATAACTACGTACTCCTATTTACGATTAGTATTTCTTTTTTCTTTCAAATTACAAGATTGTTATATCCTTGTAATTATTAAGCTTTGTACATGCTAGAACAGTCTTGACCTCCTCCTTGTTGTTATATTATCTGTAAATCTTAAATGTTGTTATATTATGTCAAGTCTAAAAAAAACTAGATAAATAAAAAATATTTAAAAAAAACAAAGAATAGAAAATAGATGTTATATTATTAATCTAAACAAAGATAAATGTTTAGAAAATAAAATATCCGTTTCGACCAAAAAGATAAATGTTTAGAAAAAATAAATGTTATATTATTAATCTTAAAAAAAAAGATAAATATATTTAGGACACTTCAATCTAATGGGCATGCACAGTGATATTATGGCACGATACGACTTTCTTCCGATATGACACAACACGTTTTCGTAATATTCTCTTAATATCTAACACGATGTCGACACCAGGGCCAGTCCTGACATTTTTTTGGTTTAAGGCCAAGTCCCCGAATTGGCCTTTTAGTTGAAGTTTTTTTTTTTTTTTTTTTGAAAAACATATTTATCGCGTTTTTAACACCCGTAAAAACAAAATTCAGTTTATTGATAGGCTCAAAATATGCCTACACATTAGTTTTATTTTTCATTGTGTGTTTTTTTTATATAGATATATAATAATATAAAATAATATATTCTTTTTAATTTCTATAGTTTTGCAAACAAAAAAATTAATAAAACTTGTTTGTATGTCTATTGTTTTTTTTTGGGTCAAGTAAATTTTTTTTATTGGGACTTTATCAATAAAAAAAAATTTAGGCCTTTATCAAAAAAAATTGATCATATTATATTAGGTTAGATTGGATTGAATCTACACGGAATTTTTTTTTTTTTTTTTTAGCGATACATGTACCGTTAGGCCCTCCCGGCACCGTTGGACTTAGGACGGCCATCTCTCCGGCCTCACATGAGGGCCGGCCCTGGTCGACACTCTCCGACACGGCATTTCATATTATTTATTTATTAAATAAATCTGTTTTTTTATTTCACATTTTTCCAACAGGAAAAAAGAAAGATGAAAAGGAAAAATATGTTGTATATATATTATAATTAGCAGACAATGTTATTATTTAGATTATTTGTTCCATGATGGTACAAAATATTATAGAAATTGTAATTTTTTAAGAACCAGTGAAGCTTTTGAACTTATTTTTAGCCATTAGAAGTATATATGTGTACGTATATGTATTAATACGTATCGCTAATATGTCATTTTTTTAAATTTTAACATTAGGACGTGTTCATATCATGCGCCTTGTAAATGCTTCATAAGTTTCAACACTTGCAATAAAGATTCAAACCCACATGTTTATGTCAGGGGCGGACCCACGTATCCTAGGGGAGGGGCACGTGACCCCACTGGATTTTTTTTTTTTAAAAAAAAAATTAGTATTAAAACTATATTGTTTTGTTGTTAAAAAATGTCATTTTATCGATAAAAATTGATGTTTTAGACCCCGGTGACCCTCTAGAATTTTTTTTTGGATAAAATATATAGTTTTAGACTCGGTGATCCCACTGGAATTTATTCCTGGATCCGCCACTGGTTTATATATATGAAATCACAAATTTTAGCTTGTCATAGCATTATAGTCCAAATGATAAATTGCGGCTGTAATTCCATTAAACAAACAACATTGTTCATAACCATACTAGAAATAAAAAGAAATTAGCATATACTCCCTCCACCCAAAAATATAAAGCTTTTTTAACCGTGTCGGGTGTATCGATACCGTATCGGAAACGTATCGTACCGTGTTGGATATTAACGATTTCAAAGAATATTAACAAAAAACGGTTGTGCCATATAAAAAAAATATCGAGAGCATGTCATGTCGAAAATGAATCTAACACTGTGTACATCTTTTGGAAAGAATGTCGAGAAGAACGTGTCGTGTCAAAAATTATCTACGATACATTTTTTTTTTTTTTTGACGTATTTGTTTTTCTTAACAAAGACAGAGTATGTACAAGCAAATAAGTCCCAAAAGGATCTTTCAAGAATTATTGGGATGTCTCATCTTGATAGCAGTTAAAGGTATAATGAATCTTATGTAAGCACAACATTCAGGGATGTATTTGTTTTGCGCAAACTAGAAAATTAAAAGCTGTAAGTGTGTGTGTGTGTGTGTGTGTGTGTGTGTGTGTGCTATAATGGAAGTTATAATCTAACCTCGAAACAAGGTATGCTCCACAGATGGAAGAACGTATAAGAGAGGCGTTACGTTGAACTGACACCTTCATCCACCTGCAAGCATGTCCTGTTCTTCCCCACATCTCCAATTGATAAGTGTAACCTGACAGGAAAAGTTGACAGATTCACTTGAATGGAAGTTATTATCGGCTCATGCTAACATTCTTGTAAAATTAGCTACAACAAAAAAGAAGGAAAAAAAAAAAAAAAAAAAAAAAAAAACCTTGAAGCAGATTGTCAACTGACATTGAAAGAAAAAGGAGTCCAGTACAAGCAAAAATAGAGCATTAAGCCATCAAAATTCCAACAGTTAACATGAATGTAAATCTCCAAAGCATATGTCATTATAAAATTAGACGTCCAGCAAGTAAAGGGATTGAAGACAATGAACTATACCAAATAAAGATTTTTGTGTGTGTGTGTGTGTGTATATATATATATATATATATATATATATATATATATATATATATATATATATATATATATATATATATATAAAAAAAATCAACCAGGTTGTAGTGCCAATTTAAGCACATAATAGACAATAGTTGATAAATAAATCAAAGAGATCCAGCCACTCTGGGATGGATGAAAGACTTAAAAGCTTGTAATCTTTACCTTCCTTTCCCCTCATATCCGAAGTCTACCAAAAGCTATGAAAAACATCCAGGAGATATGACTACACTATAATATCCCAGAACTACCATGTGAACCAAATCATACACAAGTACCAGTTGATTAAGATAAAGCAGGAACAACATATAACAAGCCCATAAAAATGTAATCATGTAACGATTAAAGAGAAACATTGATCAAGTAATATCAAAAGCTATCTGCATCACAATATCAGCATATGGGGCGAATCAACAATCTTCCCCCAGTAAAAGTAATGGCATTATGAACTTACATGAAGCAGACAACCTTCAAGACGTATACAAAAGCAGAGATTGAAAGGCCAAGGTAAAGTGCCATTGATGGCTGCTATCTTCTAATGTCAGTTGCAACACGTAGATTAAACTGCCACAGGGACACCAATATTTTCCCATTGTGAGTCAGGTGTCTTTGAAGATGATGAACGTGCCTGCTGCACTCCGACTACTGCAGATTTCTTTATCCTATATCCTTCACTTGCCATCCCTGCCTTCAGAAGACAAGAAACCAAAGAATCTATAGTAATTTGATCAGGAGCACAACCAACTACAGACATCTTATTGAATAAATCGATTGCATCATGCATTCTTCCTTTCATACAATGCCCCATAATAAGAATAGTATAAGTGTACTTATCAGGCTTGCACTTTTTCGCCTCCATTTCCTCAACTATGGTCATTGCCTCATCCAAATTACCAGACTTACAAAACCCATCAATCACAGGATTGTAAATGAATGCTTGGGGAACAATATCATTCCTCAATAGTATCTGCTTCAACAGGTCACGAGCTTCATTTAGTCTATTAACCTTGCAGAGAGCCGTAACAACAATGGAAAAAGTATATGCATTTGCAAGTAACTCTTTTGCATGCATTTCATCCCAGAGCTTTAATGCTGTGTCTAATTCTCCATTCTGACAGTAGCCACTAATGAGCGATGTATATGTGACCACATCTGGGGCCAAACTAAAAGAGTTCATGCTGTCAAACATCTTTAACGAGGAAGGTATGTCTCCTGACTTGCAAAATCCATCAATGAGAACATTAAATGTATGCAAATTTGGTCTGACTCCATAAGCCATCATGTCACTGAAAAGACGACCAGCATCTTCCATCCTCCCTACCTTGCAGAAACCATATATTGTCGACGTATAAGTCACGACGTTAGGAGAAACTAATCCCTGGGATTGAATTCCTCTCAACATCTCTCGTGCTCTATCCACTTTACCATGTATACACAACCCGTTTATAAGAGCATTAAAAGAAAAGATATCAGGTAAACAACCAAAACTTTCCATTTTATTGAAACAATCCAAGGCCATATCAAACTGGCCAGCCCTACATAACCCTTGAATAACAATATTAAAGGTACAAGTATCGGGACAAAAGCCTCTTAAACCCAAAATGTGATCTTCAAAAAACCGAACAGCCTCAGACACCCTGTTCCTCTTCACTAACAAGCTCAAAAATTTATTATATACAAAACTACCAACAACCTCATTTTTCTCAGCACATAATCTACCCTGTGATATCAAGATATCCGCAGCAACACTAAATTTGCCAGCATCTACTAATGAAGTAGCTAAAGTTTCCAGAAGGGCAGCATTCACTAAAAAACCATCAGTACTCATATAATCAGACACTAACTTAACAAAATCCAAAAGGCCCATACGACAGAACAACCTTAGAAGCAAATCGAAAGTGCTAACAGAATGGATGAGAGCTAAATTGAGCCTTGTATACTGAAAAAACTCAAAAGCTAATCTGGGGTTACGGCAGTTAGTACATAAATGTTGAATTACGAAGAAAGAAATTGAAGGGGACAAATTCTGGCGAAAATAATCGGAGCTTAGAAGGGTTAAATTTTTGGAACCACAAATGCATGTGAGAGTAGACACGACTTTGATAAACCAAAGGGACTCGACTTTGTGGGATTCTCTATGTGATTCTCTGTGTGAGGGTCCATGGAGACAACGAGCGAGAAATCTAACAAAAACTTTGGGTGCCCTTCTGACCCAAAATGGCATTATTTCCGGGGAAAGAAGCTTGGGGTTTAAGATAAGTAGATCCTGAGGGATGTGAATGAGTAATGGAAAGGAGGGAGGAAGAAGAATGGAAGATTGATGGAGGCGCCCGGCAGTGTCATCGTCTGCGGGGCTTTGGTGTTGACGATGTTAAGGCGCCTAGGGCAGTTATGTTATTCAGTCTCCTGGATTTTACCTTCAAAAAAAAAAAATTAAAAAAAAATAAGGGACAATTATTGAAAAGGACACATATTGGACTTAATTAGGCAAAAAGGACACAAAAATTTATAAAAAAATGCGATTTGCACTTAAGCTACAACATTGAACTAGTGAAATCAAATCTTCAAATATTAATATTTGTATGCATTCAATCCTTATCATCAAAGCTACATGGACCTTTATGAGTTCCTACAGCCTTCAATTGGTTGATGCAATATACGCCAAACAAACACACAGAGATGGTGGAAAATAATATATTGAAGCAGTGCTAGTATTTGTTAGAAATCATATATGTATATGTTGATTCTAATACAAATGCTTCCTAGATTTGTTTGTATGTCGTAAGTTGTAACACTAGAGGGAGATACAGCCTACAACTAGAACAAGAAAAGGATACCTCTTAACTTTTAGCAAGTTGGCTTTCAGTATACTGGAAGAGTTTCTATAGCATCCTTAAATTTTCATTCAGAAAACTACAGTCATATCCTACCAAATACATATGTTGTATAATCAAGCAATTTTAACAAAACATAATCGAAGATAAATGCTAAAAAATGACATGCCCTTAATTGATTTCATCGACAAAGCTACAACTCGACTGGCTTTTGTATACGATACTTTAAATTGAAGCATTATTTCAGGAAGCTTTTTAATTTTCAGCAATAATAGAAATTATACCTTTCAGAAACAGCATGGACAAGATCAGGCTTCAAGCGGCGGTCAACAAAGTCCTCAAACCGTTGAATTTTTTCTTGTCTCCTTGCTTCCATTTACACCCTATGATAACATAAGTTCATATCACTAAACTAAATTTTGAACATACAAGGCTACCCCCACCAAGGACATGGGAGGAGACGGTTGAAAATGTTAAGCAGCAAGGGCCACACTTAAAATATAAACACAAAGTAACCATTCTGCAAAACTACAACTTATTGTATGCAGAGCAATAGTGACAACAATGTTCTTCTCCATCCTAAAGGACTAAAGGTGCTATGTGGTGCTGCAAATCATGATCTCTTACACTAAACCAAAATTTTCAGCAATAATTTTGTATTTCACTAATTCAAAGTTTTTCAATGGAACACAAGTAATTGTTGTATCTAAAGCATTTCTACCCTAGGTTACATATACGGGATGTGCTCCACATCCAAATTGGCGACTACATGAGTAGGAAATATTCATTTTTTGACGAATTTCTGCACCCGATTTCCAAATAATTGAACAAGAGAAAATCCGTGTGTTCACTTACAAAGTTGATGCAAAGTTGAGTTTTTTATTCAAATCTAAGAAGAAAGAACTGAACCGTGCTAATCATTCGAACGAAACGAGTAAAATTTGAACAGCCAATCAAAAAGATGAACCTTAAACATAGGCTGTGCTTTAGGATTCTGGATTTTGTTATCTCTTTAGTTGAAATGCTCCGCCATGCTCAACCCCAAATCAATGATTTATGTTAACCTACATTAAAAAAGATTAAAATGTCAAAATCATTCTTAGAGGAAACACCAGGTGTCACATTAATTCACCCTTTAATTTTTTTTTCTTAAGATCCAAAACAAAAGCTTTCAACACAAAGAAAATCCAAAAACACCAAAGCTATTGCCTTTACAGCAAGGCTTTTTTTTGTTACAGCTTACAGCAAGTCATCTAAAACTCTTACAACATGATTTTCATCCTTTTGATCAAAACACACACACAATAAAAAAAGACTTTTATCATCGTAGGTTACTAGGAAGAAAGAAAGAAAGAAAAAACAGATCTAAATTCTTAGATTATGACAACTATCGATTTGATCAAAACACAAAAAAAAGAAAACCCATATGTAGATGCAATCTAAAATCTTGTCAAATTCGTGTTAGCTAATGCTAGTTTAAAAAAATGTTACGATTCAAGACATAGAATTTGTAAAAACGACACTAACCTGTAGGATATGACAATTTGTGTGCTTGAAGACCAACAGTAAAATAAAAGTTTGAGATTTTAAGGAAGTAAAGATTGAGATTTTTTTTTTGAAGTCAAAGTTTGAGATTTTAAGGATGTAAAATAGAGGATAGAGGTGGTGGATAAGTCTACACTCACCGAAGGGATAAGTCTACATATATTCCAAAGCAGAACGAGGAAGAAAAGAAAACAATTTAGAATGTTAGTGTCCGACATACCATGGGATCTCCGGTGCGGTCGACGGAAATGCAGTCTTCTGCTGCCGTAGACTATGGTGAAAGAGGGGTTTGAGAGAGAAGGGTGATGTTTGGAGGGAGCCGCCGTCGATTAGGTTGAGAGGAGAGCGGCTGAGAGGAGAGGGAGAATTTGCAATATTTACGGAATGAATTTGGGGCTGAAGGTTTATTTATTTTTATTTTTTTTAATATTCAGAAGTATTATTATTGGAGGGGCCACAAGTGCTGAGTGTACCACCTCCACGGGCTCCATCAGCATTCGGTAGTGAATCGGAAAAAGATTTCGGTGAGTGTAGACTTATCCTTTATATGTCTCATTGACTGTGCCGACATTGATGACTCCTATGGTGGCGGTGGTTCTGCTGTCGGTGGTGGCGGTGGCTCCGTTGTCGGTGGTGGCGGTGGCAGATTTATATGAATTATATGAGAAACCATACGATTCCGTCTTTATTGGATCAGCAACGGCCTCTGACTTCTGAATCTGTGCAAATGGGTGAAGCTTCTTCTTCATCTTATTATCCTTTTAATCCTTGCGCTAATAATATTCCTAATCAACATCCAAGCTTTTACCTTAATGTTGGGTCAGATGTGATGGGTTTGTCATCGCCGGGTACGATTCTCAATTATGGGTCCTCCTATACTACTTTTCTTTCGGTAGGATTTACTGAAGGATCGGGATGGCTAATTTGATCTTCTTTTTGTGTTTGATTTTGTTCGGTGAATCTACTTGAGGTGTTTGATGCATTGTTCTGAAGAGTTTGTGGCATAGTTATGCATTCAGCTATCTCACTGTCGCACCTTTTGGAGGGACCGGTGGACTCCAATGGCTTCTCTTTTTCATCTCGTTGTACTAATTCTTGCTTTTATTTTCGTTCTCTTCATTATCAGGCCAATCATCTAATGATACCAGATCACATATTGAGCATGAAACAGGCAACGAGTATTGCTTTATATGCAAAATGTAATGTGTTCACATGTGTTTTGAAGTATGCTTAAAGCTATGGATGATGATTGTGATGGCACCGCTAGTAAAATGTATGGTTTGGTTGTTGTGTATATTAGTGAATGAGATAAATGTTGGATATACAGAAACTCGAATCCGGATCCGATCCATAATTAGATCGTCAGATTTGATTCACGGCACCGATCGAGACACTCGATCTTGCACAGCGGAAACTACGAATAAATTCGTATGCGATAATACCACGATTGATTCGCATGATTAATTAATAACTACAAGAAGGTTAGTAGATTTACACAAACCGGAGAGAGATGAGAAATCGACAAAGAGGGAGAAGCCGTAGTCTTCCGGAATGTATTTCCTAGCGATGACTGGTGGACGTCGATCCTCACCGTAGAACCTCTTCGAATGTGCACAACTGTAAATGACTAAGGCAAGAAACTATTTTTTTCTTCCTTTTTATTTATTTGTGGCGCAAATTGTGTTGTGTATTGTGTTAGGAGGAACTCTCTTTATATAGGAAAATAACTAGCCAAGAGAGTTATCCTTTTCACACCACAAAAACTTATTTCCATAACGAAAATATATTTTTGCTACAAAATAAGAGATAATTCCCAAAAAATCAATCTCTTAATTTTCCATTAATTATCCAACAAATAGATAATTAATTACACAAATGAGATAATCTAGAAAATTTTATTCTCCTAAATTATCCTAATGTGTGGCGCCATTTTAGTCACTATTTTAATAGAAAATGTCTTTTCTATTTTACATATTATTTACCAAATAAATAATATTGCATATTCATTAAATAGACCAACTATTTAATTTAATCTCGAGGTTCTATAAAACGAGAAAACACTCGCGTGTTAGGACCAACCCGGGGACCATGAAATACGAACAGTGAAGTGCTATGTTTGGACATTATCTTGAAAGGACCCTAGGAACGTGCTGATCAATGTCGACAGCTGTCTAGGCGGGTTTGCGGTATGAGTTAGCGCTCAATATCGACAACTCTAGTTCTTTATGCGTATGGGCTATTACGGACCAATTAAGGAGGGTAGCTTGCGTATAGATTGTCTACTACCATTGTCGGAGTAGATAGGGTTAGGAGTTGTACCCGTAGCTGAACAATGAACAAATTCACCAATGGGGAGGACTGTTGCATGTGTGGGGGGAATAACTAATTACTCATAATCGAACTAATACCTTAGAAACTCGTGTTGCTCCATTGAATTTGCATAATCTTGCTAGTTGATTGTTACCAATTTTACTACTGTCTATATTATAGATGGTCGTAGACCATAATCGTGACAAGCTCAATCTTAATAATTAGACGTTCTTATGTGTCTGTGAGATCGACCTTAACTCGCTAGTACTCTACTACGATAGACCTAGTCCTATTGCTAGTAAGTGCTCTGCACGCGATCAGATTATCCGCCGCCCCGTCAAGTAATTCGAAAAAAAGCATACTATCGTCCACAAAGAGTAGATGGGACACCGACACCTCCCCGCCTCCAAAGGAAATACCGCAAAGCATACCCCGAGCACAGTCACTGTTGATCAAAGCAGTCAACCCCTCCGCACAAATGATAAAGAGGAAAGGGGAGAGAGGGTCCCCTTGCTGAATTCCTCTAGTGAGGATGACAACCTGGCGAGGCCTACCATTCAGCAAAATTCTGTAAGAGACCGTCGTAACACACCTTCGCACCAAATCCATAATGCCAGCCGGGAAACCCATTCTGCCCATCACACCCTATAAATAGGCCCACTCTACACGGTCAAAAGCCTTTAAAGTATATATTTCTTTTAAATGAAAAATAAAGCAATATTTATATCATTAATATTAGATTGAGCTCCACTCAAAAAAAATATTAGATTGAGTTGTAATACATATAGAAGCATAGAACCCATAGCATATTGAAATATATACAAAGAAGACATACGTCGTTATTTCGTTAAGCTTCGAGCCCACTACCTTGTTCTTCAAACACCCTTCATATTTCTTGAATCGCCATAGTGCACCACCGACAAAATCTCTCGTAAACAACCAGATATCCACCTTAAAACACCGTTAACACCACCATGATAATTCCGACGTTATTAGTTGGCTCCGTTACCGGAAAAATCATGCTATTTAGCTTTTTCCGGCCAAAAGCGCCGCCCAGAAATCGTTTTTGTGGCGGCTCTGGCAATGGAAAACCACCCGACATTGGTTTTCCGGCAAGTGCAGGGGCCTGGAATCTCCAAAATTTTGGCCATTTCACAAGAGCTTGACGCCATTTTTTCAGGTTAGCTGTAAGCTTCGCAAGTCTAGCACATAATCTTTGAGATTGAGCTTGAGCTATCGCCATATCTCCCTGAATTTTCGTCAAAGACTTGTCAAATCTTCCATCATCTTCAACAAGTTCATCGGGCTTGAATGCAAGTCCAGAAAGTTGGATATAAAATCCTTTGAGTTTGCGCATGACTTGTAGCCAATCTCATTGGATTTCCGGCACCTTCTCGCCGGAATCTTCAACAGCTTTGCCAGGTTCTTCAAGTTTGCACTTTTCCAGGCCTGCATTACCATCTTGCATGTTTTAGAAGCCTCTTGTTGACGGTGATTTTTACGGTTTATATGATATTATTTCGTAGCAATTTTCTTCGTGTTTTATTACTTTTTATAGAAAAGTAAGTGTTTAAAGGATTTATTGAGAGAATGCATATGAAATTGGTTTAAATGCAAAATCGAGCTTATTACGTGTTTTTATCGATGATTTTTCCATCAATATATATGGTTCTACATTTTGCATGTTTCTATCACCTTGTAGGTACATTTATATGGCATGGAAGGAGTTAAAACGATGTTTAACTGAAGATTAAATGCATGGGACGGGCGTCTTGTCCAAATTTCGGCTCGACTCGAAGAAATTTACTTAAAGTGAACGAGCGTCCAACCAATCAGATTTGCGTTCAGAAGATCAGAAGGGATAGACTTGGAATTATCTTTATTTTTATTTATTAGGGTTTAGCTTTTCTAATAATTACCCTAAGTCGGCTAGAACAAGTATAAAAGGAGTAGGCATTCGACAGAACAACGGAGAACTTACCTGGAGACGAACACAGCACAGAAACCGAGAAGCCGACCACTCGGTCGACCGAGTGCTCCTGCTCGGTCGACCGAGCCATATTTTTATTTTTATTTTTATTTATTTTGTTTGTTCGATCCTGGAGATGAGCTGAGCAAGTCCTGAACAAGCATGTGAAACCGATCGTGCAGCGTTTTGATTTCGAATCTTGGATGTTTTGTGAGTTTTAAATAAAGTTTGTATCTTTATTATGCTTTTACATTGATTACACAATTATATCGATGGATTGTTGCTTATTGATGTTTAACGTTTGATGAGAATCGTTGTTAGACCTAGATCACCGTAGTAAAGATTAGATTTTTAACCTAAAAATAACGAGAGTTGCTAGGTTAAATTTCTAGGTTGCTAGATTGAGAAATCTTACACCTTTGTTTTGAAAGCGTCAATCTTTAAGATCGAGACATAGAAGACTGATAGGCGAATTATCTACGAGAGTAGAAGTTCATACCTTTGATAGGTGAACCACAACCTTTATTAAATCTTTACTAAACGATCTAGGGTAGAAATTTAGAGTTGTGAGATAGGTAGATCATAGCTTGTTCGTCGTTGAATTAATTGAAAACCTTTGTGCCTTGTTCTTCGTTGCTTAGTTAGAATTTTATTTTCGTTTTAGTTTTTAGAATAGATTTTATTTTCATTAGTTAAGTTCATAACTTTCCTTCCTGGCTTTGGACTGACAATCCTCTGTCCAGTTTATTTTATCGTTTTTAGTTTCGTTTTAGTAGTAACAACCTTAGGAAAATTAATGAACTAGATACCCTGATTCCCTGTGACCAACTCCGGTATTAATCGCTGTACTACGATCCCTACACTTGGGGAATACTGGATTTATAAATTTTATTACTTGTTTATTTTCATTGCATAAAATCCGTGACAAGTTTTTGGCGCCGTTGCCGGGGAATCGGTACGGTTGTCTAGTTTTATTAATTTTTCTATTTTTGTTACAACTTTTTTTTTCATAGGTAGATTATAGTTTAGGTTATTAGGGCTGTTCGTAGTTAACTTTTATAGTTATCAATCTCCCTAGGATTAGCTGTTCTCCCCTTTAGTTTTCTGCTCTTTCTGTCTGTCTGTTTCCCATTGTTCTGCACTCAAACGGGCGTCTTGACTAGTAGACGCCCGTCTGTCTGGAAATCGACAGCTCTGCTTTGTTTTATCCTACTGGACGAGCGTCTGGATTGCCAAACGCCCGTCCACTTCAACCTTCAGGCAGACGCCCGTCCAGTCATCTGGACGCCCGTCTTGACTAGTTTTTATTGATTTTTCTGTTTTTATCACGATTTTTTTTCGTAGATAGGTTTTTGTTTCTATCCTTTCTAGTTTCTACATTGATTCGGGGACATCTGAGGTTGAATTATCTGACTCCACGTTTTTAGCGGTCGAACTTTTGGATAAAAGGGATCGTTTTAGCACTCGTTAGTATTTTGGCCGTAACTTTCGGCTCGAGTGTCCGTTTGGCGCGCAGGACCCCAATTCGGAAAGCTCGTTCCGACGCCGACGACATGGTGAACATCCTACGGCCGTTTGACACCGTTTTTGAGGTCAAATCTGCTGTTTTCCCTTCCATTTTGGGCTCAGAAGATTTCAACACGTTTTTCTCCCTTTCATTGTTTTCTTGTTTTCTGTTTTAAATTTTTTGTAGGTAGGTTTCTGTTTCTGTTTCCGTTTCTTTTTCTGTTTTCTTTATCTTTTCTAAAAAAAAAAAAAAAAATGTCATCAACTAGGATTATGCAAGATCAGAACGCCATGCTGAAACAGCAGATGACAGCTCTCCAAATGTCGCTTAATCCTATGAATCGGACCCGTCTTTTCCACAGAACTCACAAGTTCTCGTTCGTGAAGATGTTGTCGACCTGGCCATGCTGTTGGCCAGTGTCAGTTTCTTTCCCCTGCTGCGTATCAAGTTAACATTGTCCATAATCAGGGAAATTTTAATATAGTCACATGTCAAAATTGTGACAATGTAGGACACACTGCTCATTTCTGTCCCATGAGTGAACAGAACGCTGAAGTAAATGCTTTCAGTGGCCAGCAGTATCAGAGATTTAATAATCAGTTCTCTGGCCACAACAATTTTCCAAATCAGGGTTTCAATCATAATTGGAATTTCAATCAAAACCCGAACTTCAGTCAGAACCAACATATCAATTTATCCAATCAATATCAATGGTTCAATCAGAACAGTCCCGGTCCTATGTTTCAAAGTCAGTCTAGCCAATCTTTCCCACAGAACTTTCAGAACTATCAAGGCCCCTCTCAATCGGACGATCTTGAAGCTAAATTGGAGGAGCAAAGTAAAAACATCCAACTCCTGATAAGCACAAACAAGAATCTTGAGAGACGGCTCAGGCAAATGGCTCAAGACCAAGGCATTGACCTAGCTCCCACACTCCCTTATGATAGAGAAGAGGACAATGCCATGAACTTAGGATCCGACATTCAATTCAGTGGTCCCCCAAAAGTAGAAGTGTCAAGTTTAATGGACTCATCTGTCTTTGGATCCGATGCTCGTATACCCGCAACTGATGAGAATTCTTATGGACAAGGATTTAATAACGTTCAAGTGAGATGTTTGCATTGTGGTGGAAACCATTATGAGGCTCAGTGCAGTGGAGGTAATTCACCCCACCAATGGAATACTAATAGCAATTATGATGCAAGTTATGAGAATCCACTTCAATCTAACTATGCATCCACATACAATGGTGGAGAAGAGGCTAGTGCTATGAATGTAAGGTCCGACACTCAACTTAGTGGTTTCCCTGTTCTGGATGAGAGTACTCAGGTGGCTGATCCCCTGAGAAATAAAGAATTTAGTGGAAGTCGGGAGGCTGATCTTCTGACTAGTAAGGAAGGTGGAAACGAAGTAGATGATCATATGTCTAGAATGAAGGATGAAGAAGTGAAAGAACCTGAAGGGATAGACCTTTACCTTCCTCTCCAGAATGTTATGCATCTAGACAAGTGCACTCCTAAAAATCCTTGGTATGCTTCTATCGTCAAATTCTTACATTCCCAGTATCTAGATCCAGAATTGTCTTATCAGGAGAAGAAGAAATTCTTCTCGGATATGAAAACATTCGTTTGGGATGAACCTTACCTCTTCAAGATTTGTAAAGATGGTTTGCTGAGAAGATGTGTTCCTGAATCTGAGCAACGGGATATTATTGAGCAATGCCACAGTGGACCCACTGGCGGTCACTTTGGTCCATGGAAAACCGTTGCCAAGATCTTTCAATCTGGTTTCTATTGGCCGACGATCTTTAAAGATACAGAAGCTTTCTGTAAAGCTTGTGATAGGTGTCAAAGAACCGGAACTTTGACAAGGCGTTTTGACATGCCTTTGAAACCCATCCTAGAATGCGAAGTCTTTGATGTATGGGGTATCGACTTTATGGGACCATTCCCATCATCTTGTGGAAATAAATACATCTTAGTCTGCGTAGATTACGTATCGAAATGGGTGGAGGCTCAAGCCACTTCTCACAATGATCATAAAACGGTCATGAAGTTCCTGAAGAAAAATATTTTCGTGAGATTTCGATGTCCCCGCGCCTTAATCAGTGATGAGGGAACGCACTTCTGCAACCGACCTCTGGAAAAAGTTCTTGAGAAATATGGTGTCCGGCACAAAATTGGCACACCATACCATCCTATGACTAGTGGTCAGGTTGAAAGAAGCAACCAAAGTTTAAAGAAGATCCTGGAGAAAACAGTTAACAGCCATAGGAAAGATGGAGTCTAAAGTTGGATGATGTACTTGTGGGCATATCGAACTGCCTATAAGACCCCCATGGGCACATCACCCTATCAAATGGTTTATGGTAAACCATGCCACTTACCAATCGAGTTAGAGCATAGAGCGTATTGGGCCATGAAGTTTTTAAACTTCGATACCCAATCTTGTGGAAAACATCGATTGCAACAGTTGCATGAGTTAGACGAATTCAGACTCCAGGCCTACGAAAACGCCAGGATCAGCAAAGATAAGATGAAACTCCTCCATGACGCCAAGATTAAGAAGAGAGAATTTCAAGTCGGGGAACAAGTTCTTCTGTATAATTCCAGGCTACATCTGTTTCCTGGAAAGTTAAGGACACGATGGTCCGGTCCCTTTGAAATTCTCCAAATCATTCCTGGAGGTGTTTTAGAACTAAGAGGTCATGGTGACCAGCCGTTCAGAGTGAATGGTCAAATGTGTAAGCATTATATCGGTCAACCCAAAGAGAAGCCTTTGATTGTTCACTTCCTCGACATCCTCGGGTGTGGTACTCCTGAAGTCAATGAGTTTGACGAGTTTTCGCCCGATTTGTTTTCTGAGAATGACGGCAGTGGTCCAGTAGAGGAAGTTCTGGCTGGTAGTTGGGATATGGAAGAGTTTAAACGGGAGGCACAGTTAAAGAGAAGATTGAAGAAGAAGAAGTTTGCAATGGGGAAAATTAAGAATGTTTGGAAAGCGGTAAAGAACCTGACCCCATGTGTGAGATGTTGTTTCTGTAGCCACACTAATGACCAGAGCTTACACGAAGTAGTGGCCGGAAGAAAGATTAAGTGGCCTGGTCCAGGATGAATAGTACGTGTGTCTAGCCAAAGACACTAAAGAAAGGCGCTTGTTGGGAGGCAACCCAATAATAAGAATAGTTTTTTTAATTATTATTTTGGATTATTTTGTTTTTTGTTGAATAAGGGGGGCTAGTTTTGTCTTGTGTTGTCTAGGTTTTTGGAGTCGGTTTCTGTGGCCAGGTAACTTGCATGAGCTGAATTTGAAAAATCCATGTGATTCCTTCCTTCCTGCCGATGTTACATTTGTGCACTACTTTTCACATAGATTCGGTTTTTGCCAATTTTTGCATTGCATATGCTTTGTTCCATGATAATACCTTGTCTATCATCTTTTGTGCCCCTACCCCCGAGGTCCGTTTTGTTTTGTTTTTTTCATGTGTGCAGGATATTTGCGATAGCACTTGTGAGCTTTCAGACGATGCCAGTTTTCCGGTGGATGGTCCACAGTCTACTGATTTCTTCAAGCGTTTCTGGATATGACTTGTTACCATTTCCAGAATTGCAACATTCGAACTACAATCAGCTAAGTTTTTCTTATTCTGCACAACATGAGGACATGTTGTTATTTAAGTGTGGGGGAGGGATTGCTTGTACCTATGTGCTCAATTTATTATGCTTATCTTTTGAAAAAAATTGAAAATTTTTTGAATTTTTTTAAAAAAAATATCCGTCCCGAGCATGATTTTATTTTGGCTTACTTACTCATTTATATTCCCATACTTGTGCTGAGTTGACTAGTATTTTAGCATAGACCTTTGGTAATAAGCTTTTACTCGAATTCTTTTCACGTAAGCCTCTTCGATGATGAGCTGAACTTAGTAGACTGTACTCATTTAATCCGATGATGTTTTATTTTGATTATCCGACCGTTTGCTTAATGCTAATGTCATGACAACTGTAATATGTATGTAGTTGGAATTGAAGTAGGAAGTATCGTGAATATGCCAAAGCCTGAATGTGATAAGTGAAAACGTGACTATTGTGCTTTGGAAAAAGTTGTTTTAAGAAAAATATATGAAGTAATTGGGTATGTCGGAAGCTGGTCGATGATTGGAGTGAGGTAGGGCATATCTCGAATGTCCTATACCACTATGATGACCAAAAATTCACGACAGTCAGAAGAAGATGCCTTATGATTGGAGTAAGGTAGGGTATATCTCGAATATCCTATTCTACTATGACGGGCAAAAGCTCATTCTGATGTGCGTATAAATGTGAATTAATTGAATCAACTTACGAAAGAAAGTGGTATGAATAAGTGAAAGACTTAGTTATCGCCTACCTTATCCCAGTATAGGCCAAGGTATATGTTGTAGGGAGTATCCTCTGGATACGACTGAAAAGATTTCGAAAACACATGTATTACTCTAGTCATGACGTGAGTAGTTTTGTAGGGCGTATGTATAGTCAGGGTAATTCATTATCTGTCTTAAATGGGTATTGGTCGGTAAGCTTGATTTTATTTGTCAAGTGTGGAATCGGTGGAAGTTGAAGAAGGCTTTGCACACACTACACATTCGAGTAATCGTTTATTGCATGAGATGTATGTTTTATGGTGCTAGTCGACCGGTTGTGATTTGATATATGGGACTTTATATGGTTTAATGCATAAGTAAGTCCATGGTTTTCTTGTTTTGTTTTGCTCGGGACGAGCAAAAGCTAAGTGTGGGGGAGTTGTTGACGGTGATTTTTACGGTTTATATGATATTATTTCGTAGCAATTTCCTTCGTGTTTTATTACTTTTTATAGAAAAGTAAGTGTTTAAAGGATTTATTGAGAGAATGCATATGAAATTGGTTTAAATGCAAAATCGAGCTTATTACGTGTTTTTATCGATGATTTTTCCATCAATATATATGGTTCTACATTTTGCATGT
This sequence comes from Gentiana straminea, assembly GCA_036785695.1. NCBI lineage: Eukaryota > Viridiplantae > Streptophyta > Magnoliopsida > Gentianales > Gentianaceae > Gentiana > Gentiana straminea. Next base: position 3,267,401 of record JAVUPR010000514.1, on the reverse strand, counting down.
TTCTATCACCTTGTAGGTACATTTATATGGCATGGAAGGAGTTAAAACGATGTTTATCTGAAGATTAAATGCATGGGACGGGCGTCTTGTCCAGCTCGGCTCGACTCGAAGAAATTTACTTAAAGTGAACGAGCGTCCAACCAATCAGATTTGCGTTCAGAAGATCAGAAGGGATAGACTTGGAATTATCTTTATTTTTATTTATTAGGGTTTAGCTTTTCTAATAATTACCCTAAGTCGGCTAGAACAAGTATAAAAGGAGCAGGCATTCGACAGAACAACGGAGAACTTACCTGGAGACGAACACAAAGCACAGAAACCGAGAAGCCGACCACTCGGTCGACCGAGTGCTCCTGCTCGGTCGACCGAGCCATATTTTTATTTTTATTTTTATTTATTTTGTTTGTTCGATCGGGAGATGAGCTGAGCAAGTCCTGAACAAGCATGTGAAACCAATCGTGCAGCGTTTTGATTTCGAATCTTGGATGTTTTGTGAGTTTTAAATAAAGTTTGTATATTTATTATGCTTTTACATTGATTACGCAATTATATCGATGGATTGTTGCTTATTGATGTTTAACGTTTGATGAGAATCGTTGTTAGACCTAGATCACCGTAGTAAAGATTAGATTTTTAACCTAAAAATAACGAGAGTTGCTAGGTTAAATTTCTAGGTTGCTAGATTGATAAATCTTACACCTTTGTTTTGAAAGCGTCAATCTTTAAGATCGAGAGATAGAAGACTGATAGGCGAATTATCTACGAGAGTAGAAGTTCATACCTTTGATAGGTGAACCACAACCTTTATTAAATCTTTACTAAACGATCTAAGGTAGAAATTCAGAGTTGTGAGATAGGTGGATCATAGCTTGTTCGTCGTTGAATTAATTGAAAACCTTTGTGCCTTGTTCTGTTGCTTAGTTAGAATTTTATTTTCGTTTTAGTTTTTAGAATAGATTTTATTTTCATTAGTTAAGTTCATAACTTTCCTTCCCCGGCTTTGGACCGACAATCCTCTCATTCCGAGCTTATTTTATCGTTTTTAGTTTCGTTTTAGTAGTAACAACCTTAGGAAAATTAATGAACTAGATACCCTGATTCCCTGTGACCGACTCCGGTATTAATCGCTGTACTACGATCCCTACACTTGGGGAATACCGGATTTATAAATTTTATTACTTGTTTATTTTCATTGCATAAAATCCGTGACACCTCTCATCACATCAACACGGCTAGGAGCAAATCATTGGTGCCAGCAACCCTTGGCAAGAAGACACATCATAATCCACTCAGGATTGCTGTTGTGACGGAGGGTGCATGAAATCAGGGTGAGCAGAATGATAATTCACCCCACGAGACGATGCATGTAATTATCTCAACGAGAAGGCCAAAGGGTAGCTGGAACGTAGCTTGATAATTGCGGGAATCATCTCCTGAGGGCGAGCAGAATGATAATTATCTCATCGAGCTGCCCACCATAACATCCGAGAAAGATTAGGGGAGCACCAGGGCGAATCTCATTTCCGGCCAGAAAGGGCAGCGAGATCAGAAAATATCTCGAGACACGCCGCCGCGCCTTCATTAGAAAATAAAGTTGAAAGGATGCAGAGACAGCTCGACAACATGCAGAGGTCAAGAGTTGATAAAGAGGACAGACCAACCTAGGGAACCAGCGTCCTCGCTGAGAATATCTTGAATTCAGCACCAGAATGGGGCATCCACTATCCCACATTCCAGGATTATCATGGAACAACCTGCCCATGTGACTGGTTCTCGGCATTTCAGAGCAGAATCACCTTGGCTATAAGAAACAAATCATCTTGGTGCATTGCTCTTGTCGGTGCCATGCAAAACAGGGCGGCGACATGGATCCGAAACTTGCCCCCCCAGGTCAATTCTCTCTTGAAAAGACCTTAAATACAAGTTCACTATTGAGTTCAAGTCAGCAGGTCGCCCAAAGAAAACCATAGACGATCTATATGAGACGAAGGAAGCCGAACATAGAAAACCATTGATCCTGTCATTTAAACACGCCCATAATTATCCCTAAATTATAGGGATCCACGGGTGATTATTCTTAGAGACTAAGAATACGAATCCTTGTAGAACAAGGAAATGGATGAGTCATCCCCTATATAAACAACTCTAAGGAAAGAGACTTGATTCCAATACAGTCATTGGATACGTATGCAACTTGAGAGAAATAGCTCTCAAACTCAGTTTAAAAATCATCATAAACACCTTCTCTTTCATTCAATTGTTCTTGAATTATTGTCACTAAAAAAAAAACGGTCCGGATTAATCAATAGACGATCTCCAACATCGTCAATTTCCATACATCACCACCATGTTTTTGGGCTTGACATCTCACGAGGGTTTCGGCATGAAAGGGGGATTGCCGGAGCCGGGTTTTTTAAATCAAACGTTTTCTTACTGATCTGTTTAGTTACATATCCCCTGCTTTGATGATAATACAATTGTATTTTAATATATAAAAAAAAGTGGGACGGGGTAGTATCTACCTACTTATTAATTGTAAGAGCAAAAAGTTGGCCACGTCTCTCTTGCATAGAACTTCAGCTTTCTTCCCATAGTGACAGGTGTCAAGCTTGTTTTATATATTATCATTCTTTTGTTTTTATTTATTTAGCTTTTACAAGATATATTTGCTTGATCATTTTTCTTTATCTAATACTAATCTAATTTCTTTGTTTTCATTTGTTCCCTCAAATTCCACCGGTCCAGATTCTGCCTCATCAAATTTCCATAGGGTAAAACCCAAACCAAAAAAAATCCCAAATCAAATGCGTTCGATATCTGTCTTTTCCGTCAATCCAAGAATTCTGCAAGGCGGCGACAGTGTTGAAGATCCGCTAGCTTCTCTATTTTCCGTTGGGTATTAGTATGCTGTGTTGTGAGCTGGATGTATCTGTCGGATCTGGGATTATGTGAGAAGTTTCCTTCATTTATACAATGGATATCTACTCAATCACTTGGAAGAAGCTCTCTATATCCGAGCTCAGCATTTTTGGACCAGGTAAAGGTTCAATTTGGCTTTATTTAATACTCTTTTTCCATTCACTTTCAATTACACTGTTTTTTAGCCTTACATACCAAAAAAATTCGTTTGCACTGCATTTACTTTGTTGTGGTGCTTCTAGGTATGTGTTTGATTGTTCTTTGCTTTGCCTACATGTGTTGTTGGTGGATGATAAATGATTAAATGTGCCTTTTTGTATTTATTGAATGTATGCGTTAAGCCTTATTAAGTGTGAGATACAACTGATATACTATGTATATATAAGAGATATTTACGCATAGGTTTTTCTTTTCTGTTCCTACAGTTGTTTTTCACTTTTATTCCATGTTTTTATGGCATGCTTTCTGCAAGTACACCTTAATTGGTTAAAAAAAAAAAGAAGGATTCATGATAAATATGCTTCCTTCAGGTTGCATAGCAGAGGTTTCATCAATGAGTTTTAAAGGAAATCATAGGTTCTTTGTTAAAAAGTTTCAGTTTTTGGTGGATTTTTACTGGTTTTACACTTTGTTCCTTACATTTAATTTCTTAGCAAGAGGTTGTGAATTGGTGTTGTGGGAATTGGAAACAGCTTTTTAGGTTTTTGTAGCCTTTGGATGAGTTATCTCCATGATTGAAACCTCTAATAGTCAGTGAAGTCATTGAAAATAAATTGCCATATCCTAACAATAAAAGATTAGGTGTACTCTTCTTTGTACAGAAGTATCGTATAGAATTTAGTTTATGGAGTGGTTTCAATTGCTGTTACTATCGTATAGAATTTTGTTTATAGAATTTAATTATTTGCTTCATGAACCGCAGAAAAAAAAATGGTAACCAAAAACATTAACTGTGGTTTCGACTGTTGTTACTAAAAAAAGACAACAACTACATTCCAGAGTTGTGATAGGAGGGGATATTAGGCATGATGTGTGCTTTATGGTCTTTAGAGTTATTAGTCTCTATTTCATCTTACCAAAAAATATGTTGCTATGGTGACCTATGTTTAGTTGCTAGCAATATGCCAATGATTCTAGAAAATATGTTCCAAAGGTAGTTAAAATATTTCCTTTCTGCAATGTTCTTTTACTGTAAATGGTTTTACGGTTGCTTAGTTAATGACTGGTTCTCGAATTAAACATTGCTGTTCATTTGTGAATGTCTTGGTTTGAGTATATAAAATGCAATTTCAGAGATGATATGTTTCTTGTGTTCAATTGTGTGATGCCTCTTCTGCTTTGTAGGGTTATTTGGAAGCTGTTCTTGGTTTAACATAGTTAGTTGTATGCCTCCTTTCTCTTGACCTACTTGTAATGGCTTCTTCCTCACAGGTATTCCTATGACCATTTTGCTGTTTAGTTACACTTGCATACGTACCCTTCTTGCCCTCATTTCTTTTCTGTTATTGTTGTTTGATTCAGTTTAGTATTTATGCCTGAGTTTGTTTCATCATATATTTAGGAAAATAAATTTTATCGAGTGCTTTGTATTTTCAAATGAAAGGAAAACAAAACTCTAAACTTTACTGGCATTTAGCAATTGCTAGATGGCGTGAGAAAAAAAAAAGAAACAGCTTAGGATGTACACCAGAAATCCTACTATGCAGAAACAGGAAAAAAAATTGCTCACATTTATGTATTTGAAGTATATATTATAGAGAAATTTATGTTCATTCCTACATGACATGGGGTTTCAGACCAGCTGCTTCACAATCGTTTCAAAAATTATATTATGGGTGTTGGTAATGAAGAACTCCTCACTCATAAGAAAGTTGTTCATCTGTCTATTAAAATTAAAGAATGTGTTTGGTTAGAAGATCATAAGGCAAGGTATACATTACTATCATTTCTTCTTTTTCTCTCTATAATTTCAAATCCCGGAACCCATTTACCTATGTATATGCCCATATGATCACTGTAGTGTGCTATTAAACATTTATAAATCAATGAGTATATATGAACCTGTCACATGTATCAATCAATGGTCTAGAAGTAAGCAGTGACGCATACATACTGTCCAATTTTTCTTTCATTGCCATGCGAAATTGGCCTCTTTAAGTCTTTGTAGAATGTTTTGATGCATTGAGTTACCCTGTTTTTTATATGCATTGATAATTTTTCAGGCTGAAGCAAAGATTCGGGTGTGAGCCTTCAGACGAGCAACTTGCAGCTTCATTAAACATTACTCGATCGACCAGATTTACAGTCAAAGCAATTAGAATACTATCTAGCAAGAGAAAAGCTTGCGATGAGCAATGTGCGACTTGTTATGTCTATTGCACAAAGATATGATATTGTGTAGGGAGAATGGGTCCTATCTTGTTGTACAGTGATTCCTCGTGTTTTGAATGTGTCTCTACCGATTCTAAAACACAGACATATGATAATTGGAGGGATCACTGCACTAATTTCACATTAAAGGATGGAGGCTCCTCTCCTTTGTAGTTTCACTTACTTTGAACTATCCACCCAAGTCTTCATTTTGATATTTCTCACGTTCTTTTGCAGGGAGGTTTGATTGGCTTACTTATAGAGATTGAAAAGTTTGATTCTTCAAAAGGGTTCAAAATATCAACGTATGTGTACTGGTGGATTCGACAGGTGAGCCCAATTGAATTTACTGAGCCTTTTACCAAGTTTCAATACCTATAGCCTATAGGGATGTAAAAGATCAAAATTTTCTTATGTGGATTAAAGCTGTTTATTCATTTATCACAATCTACCTTACAGTTTCATGACAAGCTTTTGTGTTACGTTCGAATCAACTCGCGTAGATTAAAGTTGTTTATTCATTCATAAATTCATCACAATCTAACTTACAATTCCATGACAAGCTTTTGTGTTATATGTAGGGTGTTACATGGGATTTTGTGGATAATTCAATAACATTAAGACGGCCATGGCACCTCCATGAAAGACTCCGTCTGATTCGAAATGCTAAGATCAGGTTAGAAGAGACAGATTTTGTTCCATCAATTGATGTAAGTGAAAATTGAAGCTGATATAAGCAGATCTTGATTCCAAACTGCCCCTATGGTTAGAGATGCAACTTTTTCCTTCTTTTGTAGATATTTCTCACATTATTATGTGGGAGAAATATTCTCCAAAAATTTTCTGAATGATTTGAGGTACTTGATGATTGTGGTTATAGGTTTTGATGACGTTTACAGTTAGGATCGACTTCTCAATGCAATGATTCTGATGGAATTTTATGTTGGTACTATACTGATAACTCAAGTTTTTGCATAAGTTTTTGCATCAAACATTATCACTGAAGTAATATTTTGTAGTTTTGTAAGTTATCGGGGGCACTATTACTTTTCTAATATATGATGGCTTTTTATTGTATTACTAAACTTTAAACATATGTATGACTTATTATTGTATTATTTGTGATTTCATTTAATATTCTCAAAGAAAGTGAGTATATGTAAGATTTACATATCAAAGATCTCACCTTTGTTACAGATGCACTTAAATACGATATATAATTTAATTTATTTGGAAGGGGCATGCCGTGCCTTGCACGGCATACTCTATCACTAGTTTTAGTATTAGGAATTTAGGATAGGATATATGTCGTGAAGTCTAGTTCACCCCCAAATATATATCTCAGTTCTACCTCACCTGTACATCCGCAGCAATAACTATTATTATTATCATTATTATTATTATTTTTCATAGCGTATAAGATTCGTACCATATATGAAGAATTGGTGTGGGAAGAAGAAGAAGATGAATTCGTCGTCGTCGGAGGAGTTGAAAATCCCGGTGCTGGGAAACGTATACGGTCCTACAAAACGCAGCGTAGGAGTCCTTTGTATGGACTTTGTCGGAACAGCTATTTTGATCGCCTTTTTAGCAGCTATTGGCATTTGGATTGTATATCCAATCATAACTGAAAAGAAGCATTTTACATCATATAAGCCAGAAATCCGGTTGGATTCCTTAATTTTTTGTACTACGAACACTACTTCCAAATCCAACAACAACCTTGTGATTTGGGATCTCAAGTTGGACATCACAAATACCAACAACTACTCAGATTTATGCATCGATCCATTTGAGGTTTCTATCTTCTCTTCCTACCATCAAAACAACAACAAGTTGTTGACAAAGAAGGCCCTTACTCAGACTTGTCTTGATCCCATTAATCAGACATCAGCAAGTGTGTTAGCAGATGCTTCTCTTCTGGATCCAAATGACGACCTACATCTGACCAATGGAACAATGATTTTCGACTTGAAGATTCATGGCCATTTTTGGTTCTCATATATTCCCTTTCGAGCTGATTACGGTGGTGATGTTGTCTGTGGAGATGTAAAGGTTGCTCTTTCAGCATCATCTAACTCGTCTTGTGCATCAATGGTAGGAGATCCTTTTACGTGTTCTTATGTGTAGTGTAGTAGTAGTAGATGTTCCTTATTAAGATATTGTGAATCCTATGACGCTTAATTATGGTCTGAAGGACTTGTTCTGTTTTATGCTGCTACGCTACGTGTGAGGATATCATATTTGCATCATGTGATCAGCTACGTACATCCCAGAATTCTTGTGTATTCCGTTTGGATAATTGTTCTGGTTTTTAGTTATATGTTGCCTTTTCATCTTTAATCAATAGTTAAACGTCTCTTAATTGTATAGGTTGTTGTGATTTAGAAATGGGAAATGGTTCCACGCTCCATTTTCTGTATTTCTGCCCTGGAAGTTTCGTGCTTTTCCTCCTTGGGCTACCTACTAACCAATTGCATATGTGTTCCTGTTTCTCTGCATACTCGAAACAAGTCTAACGGCCCCTGTTGAAAGGGAATTGCTATGCACAATTGTCGTGTTTGGCTATAAACTAACCGACCAGGGTCAATATATAGCATGTGTTTCATGAGGCTGTGATGATAAAGGACTTCTGTTAAGTATATGTGTGAAACATCCGTTTCAACAACTTGGCGACGCAACCTCCAATGGTAAAGTCATTTCATGGGTTTTGCTTCTAGGTTTGCAGCCATGGTGGCTGTGTTTCTCTTTTGCATTTTGTTTTTAATATAAGATCTGAGCCTTAAACAAATCGGTATTGAACTCGATATGTTTCCACCATATCCTATCGCAGGTTTGTCTTTGTTCTAATCTAAATTAGGTCTTACTTTTCCCATGGTCAAAGCTAAGTTGGAACCTGTATTTGTTCTTTCAAAGATTTCTTCCGCTATACCCTTGGAATAGCTGACATTTTAGATACGATGTCCAATGCCTTCTTCTTCAGCCTTTGAAGTAGTATTACGAGTGATGATGCAAAAAGTGGATTTTGGTTACTTGTCTGCTGAGATTTTGGATCATCTCTGCTAATTTTTCTTTTGTTTTTGGTGATCATTTTCACTTTGTTTTCAATGTGTTTTGAGGAAAGATTTTAACTTTGTTGCTTAAAGAAATGTGTAAGATGGGCATGTTCTGAATAAAGTGTACATAGCTCAACTATGCTTTCTTGCAACTAGACTATGAAAGGGAAAAGGCTGTTTTCTTTTTGGCTCTTGTTTGAGTTATCTCTGAGCAATTTCGATTCATTTCACTTTAAAGTTAATAAGTAGAAAAGGAAATAAATCAGAATAACTATAGTGCAAGGCCATATCAGTCACAGTTTGACAAATTTTATGATTGGCATGTAACCTAGAAAGCAACATAGGATGTAAAATTGTGCTCATATATTCAGGTTGGGATGCCGTTGTCATTTTATCCAAGCACATATATAAATATATATATGCCCGTAAAAACTTGCTGCTAGAAACAAGAAGTTCATGTCTGCAACCGGCAGGAATGGTTGTGTGATGTTTTAAGGACTGTTAGATTATGTATCTTTGAGTGTCAAACATGTTCTGTCTATGATTGCATCATCCCACAAGTTGTGATTAAATGAAGTCTCTTCATGTTTGTTTTTTGGCATAGTTGTCTACGGTCGCCTTGGCAAGATGTTGTACACGAAGGGGGTTGTGTGTGTGCATGATGGAAACTTTTTGGCTACTTAATACTCATATCTGCGTTTGATCATGTATGCCTAGTTTAATGGATGGATATATCATTGGGTGGTTACTTAGGACATGCTGCGTATGTTGTTGTCGTCTGCAATTGGTTTGATGTGGTTGGAGTTTACGGTGCTCACCCAGGCACATTTAAATACTTGTTTGATAGGAATAGCCCTTTGTGGACTTTGCCTAGCGCCTTAACAATATGGTATTTCTTGTCATTCTGTTTTTCTTTTCTTCTTCTTCCTCCTCCTCCGACCGAGTATGTGTTTTTTGCACTATAGCAGTTCATCTGCAGATAGTTGAAAATGCATTGAGTTGATGATTCAAACCTTAGAGTTTAGCGTGTATGTTGCATTTAATTTTCCCGATAGTTGGTTTGAGTAACAATAGAAACTTATTAAAGACGGAAAATTGGAACGACAATTTTGTCGTTTAGTTTCTCCTTTTTTTTTTTTCCTTTTTTTTTTCTTTTCTTATCATCATCTAGGCTTTCTACGTGGCTGCCGTTCCCATGCTTTTGTACAGCATGTCTGACAAATGTCTCGCACAGCTGTTATCCTTTCCTGATATGAAGATAATTCTACTACCCTACGCCTCTTCTCTGTCCTCAAAACTCTCCCTCCGCCGGTGCTATTGCCGGAATACGGTAGCACCGCCGTCCCACTCTCTTCAGCATCGACTCCTGACTTCTGCAAGCATATCTATTGAGTTCAGGAATCAGGAATCTCGTAATGATATCCTTCGGTTTTAGATTTCTTGCATGTTCTTCACGAAGGTAAGTGGATTTGAAGCAGCTCTTTCAGTTAAGAAATACATCCATCTTTTCTCTCTTACATAGTACTTGGACTGTAGTATATCTTCAATTTCCTGTTGAATTGATTTTGCCTCACTCCTGCAGGTCGATTGTTCCCTTGATCTAACAGGGGAGAGGGAAAAGAAGCAAGGGAAAAAAGATGAGGAATTATCAAAGAAGGATGAAAAGGGCTCAGAAGCAAAGGAGAAAATGAAGGAAAAAATGGGGGAGAATAATAAGGACAGCAAGGTTACACTCTTAGTTCTACTGAATTTCATTGATGGGCTATGGTCAGCCATTGGAGGATTCCACTACATATAATTGCGGTATAAGATGATTTAATTCTGTGTGAAATGTTTGTTGTTATTTCATAAGATGACAAAGGTGTCAAAAGTATGTCTTATATTGCTAATTTGCCATAGGAACATGTCAACTGTGCAACAACTGATACGATTTTTTTGTTAATATCGTATCAATTATTACTCTGATGTGAATTCGAATCTGCTTTGATTTTGTGCATTTTTGTGTTTATAGAAGTGTTGACGAGTAAGACTCTGTCTTTGCCATTGTGCTGACGTTTTGGTGTTGATACGAGTCATTAAGGCCCTGATTCTCAATGATTTGCAACCATCGTCAAATAAAGGTAAAACCGTTCCTGCTTATTATCGTCATTTAAATTCTGATTCAGAACGGATTCTCTGCCCCGATTTTCTTGCCTATTGCTACTGTTGAAGGTCGAATATGAAATGGTGGGACTTTGCCTCTGAATAATAAGCAGGAGAAGAGACACGGATGGAGGTAAAGCTTTATATTCCTTTTTTTTTTTTTTTTTTTTTTTTAACTTACACAGCTTAGTTAACCATAGATTTTCAAGGTCTGGACAATTTCTTAATTTATTGATTCATTTTGTGCTTCTTTTTAGTTGCCTCTTTTGTAGAGTCGGGAGATACCGGCATATACGGTGACGACGACGGTAGATCTGATGGCGGCAGCGGTGGATCTACGTTACGGTAATTTCTCTTTATCCATTAGTCCTGGTCACTTCATCTCCGTGAGTTCCTTTCTTTTCATGATAAAGATTGTTTCTTTTTTATGTGTTCCATCTCCTTCTTCATTGCTTGTGTAAGACTACTAAAGTAACAACTGGAGAGTGCATGGGGTTTTTTTGTGTTGATTGTTACAACTATATGGACTACATTTTCTCCCTACTGTCTTGTTTATTTTGGATAGATTGGTCCAATGTTTATTGGGTCTCGATTAATCCTGCATACGAGGTATTAGAGTTGTTGGAATTAATTCGAGATCCTTAACATTGCAGATGCTTAGAGGCAGCATCTTCTGCTTAATCCGCAACATCTTTTTATCGACGTTCTGATTATCGTCTTTGTCAACCTCTTCTTTCATGAGAGACTTCTCTGCTTCTCTTCTCTCATTGTTCAAAAGGTGAGAAATAGGTTTCTTATTTCCATTCAAATCTACCATCGCTGGTTTCTCCGTAACGCAACTTTCACAATCTACATCATCTATACCTACATTGACTTGAGCCCTCTTGCTTTTGGGATCACCAGACTCAATGGTCTTCGAAATTCTTGAAGAACTATTGATGACTTGTTGCAATTTACGGGCCAATTCTTCATCCATTCAGCAGCTATAAACTCTGTTGTGCTTACAATTTATTGACTGAATCGCTACTTGTTTCTGCATATTATTCTTTTTCGAGTCCTTATCTTGATCATGATCATCTTCATCATTAACAGATGCAACCAATTCTAACGCACTCCGTGCAGCAGCCACAACCCACTGTTGTAGCAGCTTTCTCCTCTGCTACAGCTCTTGCAGCCTTGTCCACCATCGATTTCTCTATCGCCGCTGATCTCGAAGCTTTCACAATCTCTTCATTTGACATATTAGTGGGGCTACTTAAATAAGATTTAACCAAATCGTTCAGTCTAGCTTCAAATTCACTTCCATTACTATCAAAAGAAGACGTATTCGACAGATTCATCTCTAAATTTTGTCTTCTCATGCCAGGAAAAAGCCGTTTTCGAGGCTGCAAAAGCAAATTCCCATCCAAAATGCTGATATCATTTGTATCATTTTCCATTTCCTTCTTAATCTATACACGGAAACAAATCACTAATCACAAGAACATATTTACTTTACATAAACTAACTAAATCAATATTCCATAACAAGCTTCACAAGTAATCTCCATAACTTAACTTCAGCTGCCCAATCCAATTAGAAAATTTCTGCTAAATCCTATCATGCAAAGGAGATAAATGAAACAACAAATTCATAAGGAGACGAGCTTAATTTTTTTGTGCCCTATTTATAGCTTGGTTTTGGTTCAAGATTGCAAGTTGTTTTGGTCTTAGTTCTACTCTGTTTTTGGTCAAGAGTATGACTGCTAAAAAAGTCTGCTTTGCTTCTGTTCGCAGTAATGTATGTTCAACTGATCAATCTCTGTGTACCGCATCTCTGTTCTGTCTAAATCTTTAATGAAAAGTTGAAGTAAAAGGCTTTTTTCTTCAGTATTGTCTCAAAATTTTGTAGTAGTATTTGTTGATTGTCTTATTGGGGCTATTAATGTACAACTTTTAGAAATATTTGAAACAATTTGCATCTGTAAAAATGTTATTAGCTAAATGAGTGTATAAATTTATAAACAGATTGTGCTTTATTTTTTCTTTGTTGGTACAATAGTTTTACTTTACCCCCCCTATAATTTCTATCAATAAATTTTAGCACAACAACAATAATTTGATTGTTATGACGCATGTTTATGCAGGCCTTTGCCACATCACTAGAAAAGAGAGTTGATGAGATGAAAAAAGTTTGAGAAATAAGTCGAACGAGCAAGGAAAGATTGTAGAATGCATTTGGATCTACCAAGAAGATAATTGACTTGAAGATGCCCATGACAAGGTAACCTGGATCCTTTTTCACAGTTACCTCTAAAATATGCAAATGGTACATGTTACCTCTATGGCTTCTATTACTGATATATGGTGAAACTTCATTATGTGACTATGCATCTTTATAACAAATTCATTACTTTACTATTTTCTATTTCTTGGACATAAGTGCATACCTTATCTCGATTATAAGCATATTTTTACTTGTGAATCATGTATATATCATCTACTTTTAGATTTTTTTTATTCAAATGCTCTGCTTTTTGGGGGATATTCTGCGTTTTGCCCCTGTCATTCTTTTTCGTTCCTTATCTCGGACTGATACAACTTGAAGACATTACTGGAAATATAACAACAACACTGTTTGACAAGTGTGCGAAAAACTCTTGCAACGACATGCTAACAAGTTGCACGAAATGGATCCCCAGGTAGGCAATAATGTGCCCAACTATTCTGCGTTTCTAATAAAGGTAAGCACGTTAATGACTTCTCTTACACAAATATTGAAGGGAATGAAAAATCTGCCGGCCAAGACTAACGAGGGGCTGAGGTCCAAAAAATTAATCGTGGAATTTAGGGCCTCAAACAGAAAGTACACGGACAAGAAAACAAGGTACACAGTTCAAGAGTGGATAGAAGCAGGGATACATCCAACATCGACATCTGAGAAAAATGACAGCAGGAAAGAATTTGGGGGCACTCCAGGTAACAAATGCCGCATTCATACTATCGGCAATCATTTTAATATAATAAATGACAGTAACAAGCTACATTGTCTTTGTGCCTTTTACAGACAAAGAAGAGGGAAACAAAGTAAGAATATTGCTACAAGAAACACCCTAGCCTGACTGCTCTAAGAAGGACCAAAGACCACGCGATCCCATAGAGTCCAGCACAATGAAGAAAGTGAAGCTGGAATTCCCTGAAAAGGCGTAACCAATCCAGCAGCGTAATTCAGACTAGACTTCCCATCTAAATAATAAACATTTGCTACATAACTGCAGCATTATGTATGTTTTACCCCACCCCCATTTTGCAATACGCATAAGTATCATGCCATTCAATGACACCTTGTAAATTAACTTCAACAAGGCTGAAGTAAGTATGCTGAGCTTTTTGGCTCTAAAATTACCTCAGCAAGGCAGAAGAAATGCTGCATAGGTATGTAATGACATATATAAAGACTTTTGGCGTGTACATTAAAGCTAAAACAATCAGCTTAGAAACCAACTTGTATTTAATTATATTAAAAATTATAGGGATGAGATAGGGATGTTGCTAGAGTGAAATAATAATTATTTAATGTGTATAAATAGGGTTGTGAGGTAGAATATGTATTATTTAATATTATTTGAAATGTTATAGGGATAAGGATAGGGATGCAGTTGTGGAGGTTTTTGGATTGAGATGTTGTAAAATATGGATATGTATTATTTTATATTATTTTAGGAATAAAATTTGGTGCTTCTACTGGGAGTGCCCTAACGTAACTAAAACAAGCGTTTCACATACATTGCATCACAGATAAAACGGCCCAACGGACGACATCGTAATATTTAAAAATGACAGGGCCCACCGTGCATCGTACGGTACTCCTGCCTAGTAATAACAATAAAATTCATCAAACCCAACAAGCTTAGTTTGTCAATTAAAATTAAACACTATTATCATAACATGGAGCCACCCGTTAAAATACTCGTGTTAATATAACATTTGAAATATGATCCGTCTCGACAAATCACAATTTCATTTTTATCATTTTCTTTTAATCAATGGATGGACTAGGCTTGTTTATGCCATGCCTGGACTTGAGGAAAATACTTGTGTGTTGAGGGAATCTGAGGTGAAGTGACGCGTAAAACGATCAGAAACACACAGTTTAAATACAGAGTAAAACTGTGTGGTATTTAGTCACACGGTGTCTCCACACCGTGTGGAGACACCACACAAGAATTACCCTGGACTTGATGATGATAAAAATAAAAATAAAAATAAAAAGTGATGATGATAAAAATAAAAATAAAAATAAAAAGTAAATATGATGAATGGGCTCAGTTCATGGAAGATCGAATAAAGATTCTATTTCCCAGTATGAGACAATGAAACAAAATCTCATTATATATTCAGTAGATTTCTTATCTCTGAATTTCAGATCACTCCTGAAACATTATTTCTTTATGGACTCTGGGTATATGTCTGTACTTTTTTCTCTGCGAATTTAAAATCACTTTCACGATGTTTCGACATTTCTGAAATTTATCTATGTGAATTTAATATTCACTTTTGTCGGTTTTTGACATGCCCACTTATGTGAATTTTATATTCACTTTTACAAGCTTTCTATTTTCATATGGATTTCTACTCCATTATATGCTCATTTCAAACATTGATTAACTCCATTTGATCATATCTCCTTTTCTGATTTGCATAAAAGACAAACTCTTTTGTCTAAGAAATATAGCCTTCATATTATTGATGAGTATTACTCATATATTTTTCTTACATGGTATTGACTTGATCCATCATGATTTGATGATGTCAAACCACTATCATCAATATTATATATATCTATAGAATAATATAATTGATCACGATAAATAATTTAAATAAATAATTTTTTTTACCTTAATGTTTACCTGTATCGAGATGTGGAGATATAAAATATATCAATGGATCGACTTGAGTCCTTATGGCAATCTTGAATGGTGATTCTTGTGGGGTTTTTTTTCACGAAGGTTGCCAACCTCGTCAAAACAATTTTGATGGTTTGAGATGTGGCTAGAGACACGTGCTGATAACGTGTTATAAAACTAAGAAAAAAAACTGTTCAAAAAAAAAAAAAAAATTTTAAAGAGAAGGAACTAGAGGAAAAACAAAGATAAAGAAGAAGGCGAATAATGCTTGTATATTATTTCAATGGTATTTATATTAAATTCTAGGGTGTGAATATAATAAATGAATAGAATAATAATATTACAAAAGATCAATCAGAATCAATCAATATCGATAGACAATCCAAAATATATTATTACATAACACTTTTTATCTTTTAACTTTGTCCTTTAATTATGTGTATGTTGTTTGATAATTTGATTCAACGAAGATCAGACAACATACATAATTAAAATGAAAATTGCAACATAAGAACTGCTTGTGATAATCAAACTCCAAGTGCCATTCTTTGTAATCGACGACATTTGAACAGCCTTGCACCATGCATGATAATTCGTGTCATTGCCATTGCCATTGAGAATTGGCATAGCAAGCACCAATGAAGGACTTTTATCAGGATGGACCAAAAAAAATAAAAAAAAATGAAACCGGATGGAGGAAACCGAAGTGGAAGAAGATGATGATGCCGTGATCGAAAACAAAATTGTAGAGACAAATTAGAAATTTACTGCTCTAACACCATTAAGAAATCAATGATTCAATTCATTTCTGAAGCTGAGCAGATCAAAGTTTGGAGAAACTCATTGAGAGAAAAGCTTTCACATTTGATTGATTAAACAGAATGCTGAAAAGTTAGTTAATTACAGAATGGAACAACTTATACATATATATACACATGAGCCATTCCCAACTGCATGCATACATTAATATCCGCCCAACGGCTACTTATATTTGAAAATAATGGGTAGCTTATTTTGAGGAAACGACAGGCTTTCTGGAAGAAGGGGGGGGGGGGGGGAGGAGGAGGAGTGGTGAAATCAAATCAAAAGCAGCACCGGGTCCGGGATGGGATCAACTTGTTTTACATCAGATTTCTGCAACACGTCTTCACCTTCAAAACTGCACACAACTTTAAAATGGTAGACTAAAGCTAAACCTTCATTACAGTTTTTGTATAGACAAAAGTTCCAATCATACCCACACACACACACATCGATGGACACACTTAGACCCATCCAAATCGTTGAGAAAAGCATGAATACAACTTTGGCAAACAACCCAAGGCACCTTAAACAAGCTAACAAACCAAAAAACTATCGCTGGTTGAGTATCGCTTGTGAAATATGTTTTCATGTATGTACTATTAATCTACCGTTTTGTAGATTGGAAGCCGAAAAAGTAATGATTCTCGAATCTGCATATTTTGTAGAAATTGTCAGCAACAGTTTGAAAGGTTTCCCTCCCTATTCCGAAATCTCTACACTCCCCTCCCTCCAACAACAAGAAGGGGAAAAAAAAAAAAGGGAAAAAAAAAGCCATCCCCACCTCCCAAAAAAAATTGACTCGACTACAAATAATTTCACAACCACAAAGACTTGTATTTAAAAATAAAAATTGCATAATGACCTTTTTCAGCACGTTTTATATAGTGCTTTTACTCAAATTTAAATAAACGAAAGTCATCTCATAGGGCGCCGTGATGTGGGCGGAGTAACTAAAAGATGGATAGAAGCCAAAAAAAAAAAAAAAAGAAAGAAAGAAAGTATTTTTATTATTTTATTTATGGGAAGATGACAGAGGGCCTATACGGGAAATACTTGTGTGGTGTAGAGATTTTGAGCTGATATGACGGACGAAACGATCAGAATCACACAGTTTAAGTGCAGAATGAAATCGTGTGGTGTGTAGTGTGCCACGGCGTATATCCGCACGTAGGTACACACTACACAAAAACTTCCCGGCCTATACAGCTTATCTTTTCTACAGAAATAACAAGTTGCATGCGAACTTTGATGACGGAGAGCATTTATTTAAAAATATGGGTATCATCAGATCATATTGTTGTGTATTTATGACAGTAGCATCACTCGTAGACATAAAAATATAACGAGAGACACAATTTATTCTTGTACACTTGATCATATGGGTCAACATGTGATTGAGTGGTTGTGACGATATATTATAATCCATTTAGATATTCAAACTCTGAATCGTGAATACAAAAATATTCTAACTTTTGTAAACTTTTTCTTCAGAACACAGTCAACATAGAGCTTCAAACTCTTGCAATACAGTAGAAGAGAAGAAAAAGGAGAAGAAGAAGAAGAAGAAGGGACATGGCATCATCAAAGGAAAGCTTAACAAATTATGGCAGTTTTCTAAAAGTGCCTTCGGTTCAAACACTGTCGAATCAGAAACCTGATTCTGTTCCATCCAGATACATTCGAGACGGTCAAGATCATCCTTTTCTGGATCTACATGCTTCTTCCTCATCTGAAATCCCCGTAATCGATATGCAGAAACTGCTCTCTGATCAAACTGTAGACAACAATTCAGAGCTTGAGAAGCTGCATGTTTCTTGCCAAGAGTGGGGATTCTTTCAGGTAAAATCTAATTATTAATTAATACTAGAGTGAGTGCATGAGCTACCAACAATTTGTTCCTTTGATTTACAGCAAATTATATAATTAATTTCGTTTGATAACACAGCTGATAAATCATGGTGTGAGTTGTCAACTGGTGGAGAAAGTGAAATTAGAGATTCAAGAATTCTTCAATCTGCCAACAGAGGAAAAGGAGAAATTTGCACAAAAAGAAGATGATGTACAGGGATTTGGACAAGCCTTTGTCTTCTCAGAGGAACAAAAGCTTGATTGGGCTGACATGTTTTATATGCTCACTTTACCACCTGAGATGAGAAAGCCTCATTTATTCCCCCAACTTCCTCTCCCTTTCAGGTAATACTAGGATACAAAACATTATATATATACCCCCCCCCCATGCAACCCTTCATCTTTTTGACTTATATGTTTTCACAAAATTCAGAGAAACACTAGAATCCTACTCAGTTGAGGTGAACAATCTTGCAATGCAAATTCTCAAAGTAATGGCCAAGGCCATAGGAATAAAACATGAGGACATGGAAATGTTTCTGGAAAGAGGGCAACAATCTGTGAGGATAAACAACTACCCTCCCTGTCCCCAACCAGAACTAGTCATTGGCCTCACTCCACATTCTGATCCTGGTGGCCTCACCATTTTGATTCAAGTCGACGATACCCAAGGACTCCAGATCAAGAAACATGGTTATTGGACTCCTCTTTCACCACTTCCTAGTGCTTTCCTTGTCAACATTGGAGACATGTTGGAGGTATATATTCTTTACTCTTTCAACAATTAATGATGATGATATATATATATTATACTATACACTGAATCCTCGATAAACCGAAAATGATTTGACACGCATCGCAGATTTTAACAAACGGGATTTACAAGAGTATTGAACATCGAGCGACTGTGAACACCGACAAGGCTAGAATGTCACTGGCCACATTTCATTCCCCAAGGCCGGGGGAAGGCGATTTGGGACCAGCACCAAGCCTCCTACTTGCTGGAAATCCACCCAAGTTCAAGAGGATTAGCCTTGTAGATTATTACTTAGGGGTGTTTTCAAAGAAACTGCATGCAAAGTCAAATCTTGATGCTTTGAGGTTGAATAGTTAAAGACCAACAACAGATTCTTCATGCTCATCAAACAACACTACTTTTGTAATTGTTTTCCAGCTATCATATGAAACATGAAGGCTACAAAATGATGTAATAATATAAGCTCGTTACAGAACTTAGCAAAGCACGTACAACAATCCCTTGCTTTTGTTGTAACTTCTGGCAACCAGGTAATGAGCTAAAACAACGATGAAGCAACATCCAACTCGTTTATTTTCAATTCATTAAGCATTTCATCGATTACTACACCCTTGACCCTTCCTCTGTCTCTAAATGTCTAGGTATCCACTGAATACCGCACCCCATGGTATATTTACCAATACATCATTTTCTTAACAAAGAGACATCCAGAGTATGTACAAGGAATTAAAGCTGTAAATAAGGTCCCAAAAGGATCTTCCAAGAAATTGATTGGGATGGAGAAATCCCTAATTATTATATCGTTCATCTTGATAGATGCCGGAGTTAAAGGTCAGTTCATTTAATCCTCCGGGGAAGACATTAAAGTGCTGGCAGCATCGCACTACCACTTTTCTCATGCACTGCACATACAGATTCAAAGCAAATTATTTGTTTTGCTTAAACTGAATGCAGCAAGTTGGAATTAAGTATCCAATCATTACAAGGTATAATGAATCTTATGTAGCACAACATTCAGGGTGTATGTACAAGGAATTAAAGCTGTAAGTGTGTGTGTGTGTGTGCCGTGTGTGTGTGTGGGGTGGGGGGCGAGGTGGGGTTATGGAAGTTATAATCTAACCTCGAAACAAGGTATGCTCCATAGATGGAAGAATGTATAAGAGAGGCATTACGTTGAACTGACACCTTCATCCACCTGAAAGCATGTCATGTTCTTCCCCAAATCTCCAATTGATCAGTGTAACCTGACAGGAAAAGTCGACAGATTCACTTGAATGGAAGTTATTATCAGCTCATGCTAACATTCTTGTAAAATTAGCTACAACAAAAAAGAAGAAAAAAAAACCATGAAGCAGATTGTCAACTGACATTTAAAGAAAAAGAGGCCGGGACAAGCAAAAATAGAGCATTAAGCCATCAAATTAAAACAATTATCATGAATGTAAATCTCCAAAGCATATGTCATTATAAAATTAGGCGTCCAGCAAGTAAAGGGATTGAAGCCAATGAACTATACCAAATAAAGATTTTTTTTTTGTGGGTGTGTGTCTATATATATATATATATATATAATCAACCAGGTTGCAGTGCCAATTTAAGCACATAAAGACAGCAGTTGATAAATAAAGAGATCCAGCCATTCTGGGATGGATGAAAGACTTAAAAGCTTGTAATCATTACCTTCCTTTCCCCTCATATCCGAAGTCTACCAAAAGCTATGAAAAACATCCAGGAGATATGACTACACTGTAATATCCCAGAACTACCATGTGAACCAAATCATACACAAGTACCAGTTGATTAAGATAAAGCAGGAACAACATATAAGAAGCCCACAAAAATGTAATCATGTAACAATTAAAGAGAAACATTGATAAAGCAATATCAAAAACTATCTGCATCACAATATCAGCATATGGGACGAATCAATAATCTTCCCCCAGTAAAAGTAATGACATTATGATCTACACGAGGCAGACAACCTTCAAGACATATACAAAAGCAGATATTGCTTGAAAGGCAAGGTAAAATGCCATTGATGGCTGCTATCTTCTAATGTCAATTTGGTCTGACTCCATTAGCCATCATGTCACTGAACAGACGACCATCATCTTCCATCCTCCCTACCTTGCAGAAACCATAAATTGTCGACGTATAAGTCACGACGTTAGGAGAAACTAATCCCTGGGATTGAATTCCTCTCAACAGCTCTCGTGCTCTATCCACTTTACCATGTATACACAACCCGTTTATAAGAGCATTATAAGAAAAGATATCCACTTTTACAACAAAAACTTTCCATTTTATTGAAACAATCCAAGGCCTAATCAAACTGGCCAGTCCTGTTAGAAAATCTACGCGGGAACGCAGCGGAGTTCAAAATTTTGATTTCCTTTTACCCAAGATCGACTTCGTTTAAGCAAAAAACAATTAAGCTAGTAGACGGTGGTTATCTTGGTTAATATAAAAGATCGACGCTTTGACCGTCCAAGGAGAGTAGTTCTGCATAGAGCCGCCCAAGTGTTCGGCCTCTACCGCTAGTCCACACGAACAGCCCGCCGGAATCCCATCATGGATTGCTATTGGAAAACTCCGGTTGCTAGACCGGCCTTTTTCCCCTCTCTCCAACTCTCTATAGGATGCTCTCTATTTTACACAAGAACTATTAGTTCTTGGAATTGTGATGATACAAAAGAGCTTGACACCCACCTCTTATTTATAGCTAGATGTGGCGCCCCATATGTGTGTAGGAGAAGAAAACATTTTCCCAATAAAATAAGAAAAATATAATTGATTGATTTATCTCATTTAATTTAATATCTTATATTAAATATTTTCAAGATATTGTCAATATTTTATATTGACTATATTTATCTTATTACCATAAATCAATTTACACATGTGTATATATCACATATATATATTACACACGTAAATCCATAAATATATATAAGTAATGAAATTATGCACATGTACATCCAATGTACACGTCCACTCATATATATTATATATATATATATACATATATATATATATATATATATATATATATATATATATATATATATATATATATATATATATATATACATATATATATATTAATATCTTATATTCATATTTAGCAATACTATTAATTAAATTGCGCACAATCCAAGTGTAACTTATACACACACAAATTGCTCCACCTTATGCCAATAAATTGGCATCCGGAATATTATTCTTTAAATAATATAATATTATTAATATCTTGTATTTAATTTATTCATAATAAATAAAAACCACCATATTAATTTACCACTATAACCTTTATAGTCTCGAGATAAACTTTCCTTATTTGGTTATCATCTATAACCACATTTTAATCCGGCTAGATGTTCTTATGTGTGTGACCCGATAGGCTTCCGAATATGTTGGCCGTAGACACAAAGTGCAAATTACGAAAATGCCCTTCATGCCTAACGATCACGGGATATCGTCTAGCAACACACCGTGACCCCCAATCATCGGAAGAGTCAAATACAATGACTACTACCTTTCATGTGAAACAGTTACCATGTAACTTACAATCCTATCGCTGTAATAATATCCATACGGTCGTACGTCGAGTGTCAAACATTAACGACCGTATCTTATAATCTGGATATCATACTCTCTCGAAGTAACTCATTTACCCCCACTTTGCAAAGATTCACGAGAGTAAGACATTCCTTATAAGAAGGCCCTTTCGGATATTCACCCCTACTAATAGGGTACGCGATTCCCGCTACCAAACATGTATACTCCGCATGCTTCAGTATCACACCCAATCACTACCGCATGATCGCCCCATGGCTGTGGAAACCTCAATAGTGTCAAAGCATGACAATCCACACCGTGATGCCATGAAGACTCCGGTTAAAAGGATAATTACACAACCGTCACATAGTGTGACACTTATCCGTGTAAGTGGGTCGGGCCCAACGTACGCATTCTCTAATACACGTCCACGTACGGTCAACCGTCTCTACACTTCGATAGACGAGATCTATCCCCGCCCTTAAAGACAGAAGACATCTAATACGTGCTAGTCTGCACGTACTATCAATGCCCTGTTTAATAGTACATCAGCCTAGAGACATTTAAGTATCAAACTTATAAAAGTGATTAGAGATCTCATCAACCATAATCGTCTATCATGGTTTCTCTATCACAGTTTAATACTAAGGACGTTATCATATAACAATTCATAATTGGTTCTTTAAAAGAACAGATATATGACAACAGAAAAGCCATTTAATCTATGTATAAGCATAAAGAAATAGTAGAAATGATCCGACCCGGTCGGATCCGGTCCAACCCGATTGGGTTTAGGACACTATTTCAACAAGTCCTACCTAACCCTTGAATAACAATATTAAAGGTACAAGTATCGGGACAAAAGCCTCTTAAACCCAAAATATGATCTTCAAAAAACCGAACAGCCTCAGATACCCTGTTCCTCTTCACTAACAAGCTCAAAAATTTATTATATACAAAACTACCAACAACCTCATTTTTCTCAAACACATAATCTACCCCGTGATATCAAGATATCCGCAAAGAACACTAAATTTTCCAAAGATATACTAAAGAAGTAGCTAAAGTTTCTAGAAAGGCGGCATTCACTTAAAAACCATCAGTACTCATACAATCAGACACTAACTTAACAAAATCAAAAAGGCCCATACGACAGAACAACCTTAGAAGCAAATCGAAAGTGCTAACAGAATGGATGAGAGCTAAATTGAGCCTTGTATACCGAAAAAACTCAAAAACTAATCTGGGGTTACGGCAGTTAGTACAAAAATGTTGAATTACGAAGAAAGAAATTGAAGGGGACAAATTCTGGCGAAAATAATCGGAGCTTAGAAGGGTTAAATTTTTGGAACCACAAATGCATGTGAGAGTAGACACAACTTTGATAAACCAAAGGGACTCGACTTTGTGGGATTTTCTGAGTGATTCTCTGTGTGAGGGTCCATGGAGACAACGAGCGAGAAATCTAACTAAAACTTTGGGTGCCCTTTCTGACCCAAAATGCCATTATTTCTGGGTTAAGAAGCTTGGGGTTTAAGATAAGTAGATCTTGAGGGATGTGAATGAGTAATGGAAAGGGGGGAGGAAGAAGAATGGAGGATTGATGGAGGCGCCCGGCAGTGTCATCGTCTGCGGGGCTTTGGTGTTGACGATGTTAAGGCGCTTAGGGCAGTTATGTTATTCAGTCTCATGGATTTTACCTTCAAAAAAAAAAAAAAAAAAAAAGGGACAACTATTGAAAATGACACATATTGAATTTAATTAGACAAAAAGAACACGAAAATTTATAAAAAAAAAATGCGATTTGCACTCAAGCTATACCAAGTGGAATACATTAGAGCTGATGACAGTTAAAATATACCCATTTATGTCATTAATTATAACCTTAAATCGGAGTTAATTATATATATTTCATATTTAATCACGTGTTTATATTTATTATTTAATGATAAGTGATTATTAATATGATAATTGGTATTTAGCTATTTTTATTATAAAAGAGCAATTAAGTTGTGTGATAAATACTGATTTTGCAGATCATGATAAATCGGGAAGATAATTATCATGCAATCAGGGAGATTTCAAGATAAAAGAGAAGAAAATCGGAGCATTGAAGAAAGGATCAATCAGATCAATTCAAAAGCATGGAGTGGGAAACAAGTCGGACGAACCAAAGTGAAAACGCGTGAAGAAGGAGGCTCGGTCGACCGAGCCATGCCATTCGGTCGACCGAGCGTGTAGGTTCGGTCACCCGAGCCTAATTTGATAAATGCACGTCAATCTTCCGGATTCTCCCTATGTCGGCTACAACTCCTATATAAACAAGCGGCCACGATGTTGAGAACACACACCACTACAACACAAAACAATTCATACAATTTTAGATTTTGAGATTTCGTTTTATTTTCTTTATGTTTATTCATTGTGGATTCATCGGATTCTCCGATTAGGGAGCGCATTAAAGAGTGGGAGTCACTCTCGTCTCCGAGGGTATGACTATTCAATTATGCAATCTTTATTTGTAGATCTGACATATTTTATTATGGAGTAGTTTTATTTGTATTGATTGCGTGATGTAGATCTATTTACGAACCCATGTGCTTAGGTTAGAAACGTTAAGAAGTAATCATGATTTGTTCCGGCACAGAACTGTGTTCGGTCGACCTAGACATGTCACTCGGTCGCCCGAGTGCTGTCATTCGGTCGACCGAGTGTGGTAAGGTGTAGGGCAATATTATGATCGGCTTCGACTACGTCGATTCCCTTGATTTGGAATTAAAACGAGTAATTAAACCTGATCAACTTAATTATTTGTCATCATAATTTAACATGAAACTCAAAAAGTGATTGTTACTTAGGATATAGATTGAATCGGCATCTAAGAAGTACGCCTCACCATAGGAATGTTGCTTAGATGAGGTTACGGTTTATACCGGCGTCCCTAGTGAAATAATTGTGTCAGAAGTTATATGAGATGGAGGCATTAAAAAGCGAAGTCACGTAATGGAGGCACGATGATTTAGATGGCCTAACTGGAGCTAAATCTACCTTAGGGGATGACTCCCGTAGTCATAATAATTAATCTTTAACGTTTGATTTGTCTCGTTATCAACCTAATTTACATGGGGGAGTTATGATCTACTAGCGTAATCAATACTATTTGTCTAGATAATATCAACCGTATTATCCGTGTTTTAGTAGTCTTTAATTTGTCTTTGTGATATTTTGTGTCTTGTGGTTGTCACTATTTTATTTACTGCATTTAGTTGGTCATAGACCGCCCTTTCAATTTAGTTCTGATAAAGTAAGTTGTGTTTTGTTTGTGCCGAGTCTCTGTGGGATCGACCTCGACTCTATCTAGCTATACTACAATTGAACCTAGTTCTCTTGCTAGTAGGTTAGTAGGTCTCGAGTTAATAATTTAATTTGACCTCCATCAAGTTTTTGGCGCCGTTGCCGGGGACTCGAGTCATTAAATTGAGATATAGCTTATTTTGTTGGAACTGGATTCGTGAATATTCTGTGAATAAGAGTCTGTATATTAAAACAGTGTCGTAAAAAAAAAAAAAAAAAAAAAAAAAAAAACGTTCGGTCGACCGAACCACAGCTCTCGGTCGACCGAGAATTTATTTTCTTTTCTGTTTCTGATTCTGTCTTAGTTTTAAAACATTCTGCTTCTGTTTTATTTACGTTTTCTTTTCTCAAACTTATTTCGAGTCTGTTTTAGTTTTATTTAGTGAGTTAAAGGCCTAGCCTTTACTAGTGATTAATTGTTTTACTGTTGTTTACTATTTTATAGTACGCTACTCGGAAATCGAAGGAACCGCTTGAACCTTATAATCCTGAGATAGAAAAATTTGCGAGAAGAAATAGGAAATTAGCTAGGGAACTGGCTAAACAAGGAGAAGAGGATCCAAATCTTGAGGAAAGCGAGCAAGGGGTGGAAGGAGGACATACAACCGATCATTCTGAGCATTCCGAATCTGAAACAGAAATGGAAGGAAATCCGGTCAATCCAAACCAGGTACCAAATCCTGTTATTAATCCAATTATCAATAATGCCAATAATGTAAATGCAAATGTTAATAATGAGAACCAAGCCCTAGTCCAAGGAGCGAGGCGCACTTTGCAAAGTTATGCAACGCCCACTATTGAACAATTCATTCCCGCTATAGTAGCACCGCAAGATGCTGCGGAAGTCTATCACCCTAGGCCTAATGTAATTCAAATGGTGACCAATTATTCTACTTTTCATGGAGTCCAAAACGAGGATCCTGGTGTTCACGTGACGAATTTCTTGGAAATCGTTAGTACTGTGAAACCAGAATTAATCCCGGAGGGTAACATTCGTCTTAAGCTTTTCCCTTTCACTTTGAAAGATAAAGCTAAGCAAAGGGCTTCTCTCTTTAGAGGCCGGATCAATCACAACTTGGGAACGCTGTTGCAAAAATTCATGAATAAGTATTTTCCCTTAGGAAAAACTTTTAAGTTACGCCAAGATATCCTAGGATTTAAGCAACAACCCGGGGAGAGTTTTGATCAAGCTTGGGAGCGTTTCAAGGAAGCTATGAGGAAGTGTCCTCATCATGACATCTCTCTTTGGCTTTTAATGCAAACTTTTTACCATGGGTTGAGAGAGACGAGAAAATTAGAGTAGACGCTTCCAAAGAATGGAGCGTTTGTTCTTTTATCTCCCGAGGAGGCACAAGGGAAGATGGAACAAATAGCAATGAATAGCCAATGGGGAGGCAATGACATAGCTACTGTGAAGATGGCCGCTGATATATTTGATGATAGTGCATCCACCAAAATCTTAGAACAACTTTCTGTTATCAATAATAAGGTAGACGGGATGCAAGAGAGGATGACAAGAGTAGAAAAAGGGGCTGGAATCGAGGTAGCACCTCAAGGTGAGAATGCCGGTACCGAAGAAGCCAATTATGTCGGGGGGAGGGTATAGACCTAATCATAACCATCCCGGATTCCGATACGGTGACATTAACGCAGGAGAAAGGCCTAAACCGCCTACCCCTTATGTACCACGAACGAGACTAAAACTTTTGGTTGGGAAGCCGCGATAGAAAAAGCGAGTAATGTCGTCACCGACAATATGGGACAACTTTCAAAATCTATGGCTGAGTTAGCCACTAACTTTAGCCAATATTGTCAGAAGACTGATGCCAAGGTAACCAATCAGGAAGCTCTAGTCCAAAATCTCACGCACCAGGTAGGACAACTAGCTGAGCAAGTCTCAACTAGACCTCCTGGAGGGTTGCCAAGCAACACTGAGAAGAACCCTAAGGATTTGAATGCGATCATGACAAGAAGTGGAAAGGAGGTAACTCCACCGTCCTTGCAAGAGAAAGAAAAAGTAACAAAGAGTAAGGATAGTGAGCCAAGCAATGAGACTTCCGAATCTTTGCCTGAGCAAAGAACATATAAAGAACCTGCTGGCCCTAGAGTTGAACTGTACGATAACAAGTATCCAATTTTCACTGATGTCGACCCTTCAACTCTACCTTATCCTCCACCAAAGCCGAAGCCAAAGTTTGATAATAAGAGGTATAAGAAGTTCGTGGATATGTTTAGTAAGTTACAAATCAATATACCCCTAGTTGAAGCACTAGCTGAAATGCCTGAGTATACCAAATTTTTAAAAGACGCCGTCTCAACTAAAAGGAAACTTCTAGATTTAGAGACCATATGCCTTAATGAGGAGTGCTCACCATTCTTCAACATAAGTTACCCCCAAAATGCAAAGATCCGGGAAGTTTTCTCATTCCCCGCACCATAGGTAACGTATGTCCGAACAAAGCTTTGTGTGATCTAGGAGCAAGTGTGAACTCGATGCCACTATCTATTTTTCGGGAACTAGGCATGAAAGATCTTAAGAAGACCTCAATCACATTGCAATTAGCCGACCGTTCGTTAAGGAACCGTGTGGAGTGGTTGAGGATGTGCTAGTAAGAGTTGAAAAGTTTGTATTCCCTGTCGACTTTGTAGTACTAGATATGGAAGCTAACTACGAGGTACCATTGATATTAGGGAGACCTTTCATGGCTACCAGTAGAACACTAATTGATGTTTACAAAGGCGAGTTGGTGTTGAGAGTGAACGAAGAAAGAGTTGCATTCAATGTCTTTGACACGATGAAGCAACTTTGATGATGGAGAGGATGCATGTTTCATGTTAGATTC
Organism: Gentiana straminea; assembly: GCA_036785695.1. Taxonomy (NCBI): domain Eukaryota; kingdom Viridiplantae; phylum Streptophyta; class Magnoliopsida; order Gentianales; family Gentianaceae; genus Gentiana; species Gentiana straminea. Next base: position 3,238,865 of record JAVUPR010000514.1, on the reverse strand, counting down.
CATTGACAGGATCGTTCAAGAATTTCAACAACATGAAAGTATCAAGGATTTTCTAGATGCTGTCTTAGAAGAAGAAGATGAAGTCAAGTACGTGAGTAGTGAGGAGGAAAAGATGATATGGCCCGGATGTAGTAGAGGGACCCCAAGACCGGTAGAGGAAGTAAGTGCTTTGCGAGATTGAAAGATTCTATCATAGACCAACGTGGCATAAGTACTTCGAACTTAAACTCACCGGTCAAAAGTTGAAAACCTCTTTGGAAGAACCTCCCACAAATTTGACTTTAAAACCTCTTCCCCGCGAATTTGAAGTATGTATTTCTTCAAGATGAGACTTTGCCGCTAATCATATCTTCTTCCTTGACGGACTTACAAGAGGAGAAACTAATGAGAGTTCTGAGAAAGTACCGCGGAGCATTTGGATGGACCATAGCTGACGTTAAGGGCATTAGTCCTAGCGTATGTATGCACAAGATCTCCGTGGATCCTGAAAAGAAAGCGGTTGCACAACCTCAGAGGCGTTTAACCCCACAATTAAAGGAAGTGGTTAGGGATGAGGTTATAAAAATGCTAGAAATGGGAATTATATTTCCAATTGCTGATAGCGAATGGGTAAGCCCTATCCACGTAGTTCCCAAGAAGGGAGGATTGACGGTGCAAGCCAATGAGTTGAATGAGTTAATTCTGTGAGGCTAATCACCGGTCATCGAGTGTGCATAGACTTTAGGAAACTAAATGACGCAACTCGTAAGGACCACTTTCCTCTTCCCTTCATCGATCAAATGCTCGAGAGACGAGCGGGCATGCTTTCTATTGTTTTCTTGACGGGTATTCGGGATACTATCAAATCCACATCTCACCCGAGGATCGTGAGAAAACGACATTTACATGCCCATATGGGACATTTGCTTATAATCGAATGCCATTTGGATTGTGCAACGCCCCGCGACATTTCAACGGTGTATGATGTCACCGTTTGCGGACATGGTGGAAGATTTCTTGGAAATCTTTATGGATGATTTCTCCGTATTTGGAGACGATTTCGACTCATGTCTCACACATCTAGCACGAGTGTTGAAGAGATGTGAAGAGACTAATCTTGTGCTTAACTCGGGAGAAGTGTCATTTGATGGTTACGGAAGGTATAGTACTAGGTCACCGCATATCCAAGAACGGTATAGAGGTGGATAGAGCTAAAGTCGAGGTGATCGAGAAACTACCTCCACCTACTAATCTTAAAACTTTGCGAGGTTTTTTAGGCCACGCCGGATTTTATCGTAGGTTTATCAAAGACTTTTCCTTCATCTCTAGACCTCTTACCGAATTATTGGCCAAGGACGTACCATTCGTGTTTTCTAATGAGTGCATAAAAGCTTTCAACGAAATAAAAAGTAGATCGATTCGCACCCGTTCGGTCGCACCGGATTGGGACCCGCCATTCGAACCGATGTGTGATGCAAGTGATGCCGCCGTTGGCGCCGCTTTGGGTCAAAGAAAAGATAAGATCTTCGGACCTATCTATTATGCGAGCCGGACTTTGAATGCTTTGCCCAAAGAAACTATGCAACAACGGAGAAGGAGCTTTTGGCCGTTATCTTTGCTTTTGACAAGTTTAGATCTTACTTAGTGGGATCTAAAGTCACTCGTGTGGACCGACCACGCAGCTCTTAAGTATCTCCTAGCAAAGCAAGATTCAAAGCCGAGATCGTTGAGATGGATTCTACTTGTTGCAAGAATTTGACGTAGAAATCCGAGATAAGAAAGGAAGTGAGAACGTGGTGGCCGATCATCTATCGCGTTTACAATTAGAGGATGGTGAGGAATTACCCGAGATAGGAGAATATTTTCCCGATGAACAACTTTTCTCCATCACCACCATCGGGGGACAAGGTGATTGTCTTTGCGCTTTCTTCGCGAATAGAGGTTGTGAAGGAAAAGAAACAACCATGGTTTAGTTTATTTGTTAATTATCTATCCGCGAAGTATCTACCACCAAATCTCACTTTGTCCAAGAGAGGAAGAAATTCTTCAAAGATATTAGACACTATTATTGGGATGAGCCTTATTTGTTTAAGCTAGGATCCGATAATGTTTTTCGAAGATGTGTGCCGGAGGAAGAGTATAATGATATCCTAAAGCATTGTCATTCTTATGAAGTTGGAGGACACTACGGGGAGATAAAATCTGCGGCCAAAGTCCTCCAATGCGGTTTTTATTGGCCGACATTGTTTAAGGATGCACACCAATATGCAAAGGCATGTCATGCTCCGTCAAATGACAGGTAATATTTTAAGGAGAAATGAGATGCCACTCAAGAGCATCTTAGAAGTGGAACTTTTTGACGTTTGGGGAATAGATTTCGTTGGACCCTTCACTTCATCATTATCTAACCGATACATCTTAGTTGCTGTTGATTACGTATCCAAATGGGTTGAGGCCATTGCTTCACCTACTAACGATGCTAGGGTTGTGGTTAGATTCTTGAAGAAGAACATTTTTACACGGTTTGGGACGCCGAGGGCAATAATAAGCGACAATGGTAGTCATTTTTGTAATAAACCGTTTGAAAGGCTGATGATTAAGTATGGGGTTCGACATAAGCTAGCAACTGCGTATCACCCCCGACTAGCGGACGGTAGAAGTCACCAATCGAGAGATAAAGCGTATCCTGGAGAAAACTCGTCAATACAACTAGGAAGGATTGGTCGTTACGTTTAGACGACGCTTTATGGGCATATAGACCGCATATAAAACTTCGATTGGAATGTCACCATATAGGATTGTTTTTGGAAAGGCATGTCATCTACCAAGTGGAACCGGAACACCGGGCCATGTGGGCAACAAGGATGCTAAATTTTGATGAGACGTTGGCCGGTGAAAAGAGGATGTTAGAATTAACTCGCCTGGAAGAGTTTCGTTTAGAGGCATACGAGAATGCCAAGATTTTCAAGGAGCGCACGAAGAAGTTCCATGACAAAAAGATTCGGGATAGGACCTTTCAAGAGGGTGATCTGGTTCTCTTATACAATTCGCGCTTAAGACTCTTCCCGGGTAAGTTGAAATCAAGATGGTGCGGCCCATTTCAAGTACAACAAGTCTTTCCTTCTGGAGCAGTGGAGCTATTCAATTTCAAAGACGAGTCCAGATTTGTGGTCAATGGACATCGTATAAAGCATTATCACGGGCTTCCGCCCGCTGCTGAGGAGGAGGTTTTGTACCTTGATGACCCTGTCTACGAATAAACCATCTTGAGCTGAGTCGAGCTAGCGACTATAAACTTAGAACTACTACTTATCACTATCTTTTTCGTTTCTCGTTTTAATAAAGTAGCATGCGCCTATCACGTTTTTTTTTTTTTTTTCATCTCGCCATGTTCCGAGTCTAAGTTCGGAATAAACGAGGTTTTTTTTTTTCCTTGATAGCCGTCATGTGAGTTTTTAGGTTTAGATCCCTTTTGGTCTTGTCCATGGCGGTATAAAGTATAGTGGCTTAAATTGTTTTTAGATATTTATATCTAATTACGCCACATTATTTTATAACTTCCATGGACATGGTGTTTGACGATTTCGTGGAGCTTGTTTGTTTATACAGGATGTGTATGTCTCTCCACGCTGTGCCGATGATTACTCCGATATTGTTCCTTTACTTGGGAGCCGTTTCCAGAGCTAAGTCTTTCTTCCTGACCTCTCATTTATTTTTGTCATTGAGGACAATGCCATGTTTACGTGGGGGGCATGGGACTTAGCTATATATATTGTGCTATATGTTGAAGTCAAGGAAAACGGAATACTGAGACAATTTTGAGCCAAATTTAAAAATTTTTATGGATAAATGTCAAGTTGTTTAACTCGTACCCTTAAACTTGTGAAGTTCTTATACTTAGAATTGATAGGAAATGAACCAAGGTTGCGTGAGTACGTGGTCATGTTATACTTTTGCGATAAATTGTTAGTAGACTTAAGGACATTCATGCCAATAATTGCAAGTAGTTAGGTATTGTTCAATTACTCAACATGTGAATCGCTTAGTACCGCATGAGCTATAATAATTGAAAGAAGTATGTGTACATTGCTTAGATAATTGATTATGAGGACCCAGTGTCGACATTTGTCGACTGATGTATTCTGATCTTCTAGCCAACAAAAGCGGAGTAATAAGCTTGGGACGTACCTGTGTTTTGAATGTATTAAAACACTGGGCTTGTAGTAACATTACCAAAGTAGCCCCGCGCTTGTGGTAATATTCGATGCTATGCTTAATCTAAGATAGGGGGATGCTCTTATAAAGTTTTCTTCCTTGAGGTTAGTAGCATTCGAAAAATATGCAAAAAATTGAAACAAATTTTTCGAATTTTCAGAGGCTTCGAGTAGTACTCAGTCTCCAAGTCCAAAAACCCTATAGATACGCTCTTGCTTATTGTTCTAGTGCTTTAACCATTGCGAGGCATAAGAGGTATGAATGCTGATGTTGGTGGATTTAGATATGAAGTCCGCATAAACTCTAAATCGGCTACATTTATATAAAACCAACGCACATGCACACAATCACTTCGATTCATAGCGAGTAGTGAATAATGCTTATCTTATGAGCATGACCGGTATGAGTTGACTCGGGTTTCTTGTGTAAGTATGAGATGACCACGGAAAATGTTGTCTTGGGGAATAACTTGTTAATGCTTTGTTCGGGACGAAGCAAAGTTTAAGTGGGGGGCATTTTGATGACGGTTAAAATATACCCATTTATGTCATCAATTATAACCTTAAATCGGAGTTAATTATATATATTTCATATTTAATCACGTGTTTATATTTATTATTTAATGATAAGTGATTATTAATATGATAATTGGTATTTAGCTATTTTTATTATAAAAGAGCAATTAAGTTGTGTGATAAATACGATTTTGCGGATCATGATAAATCGGGAAGATAATTATCATGCAATCGGGGAGATTTCAAGATAAAAGAGAAGAAAATCGGAGCATTGAAGAAAGGATCAATCGATCAATTCAAAAGCGTGGAGTGGGAAACAAGTCGGACGAACCAAAGTGAAAACGCGTGAAGAAGGAGGCTCGGTCGACCGAGCCATGCCATTCGGTCGACCGAGCGTGTAGGTTCGGTCACCCGAGCCTAATTTGATAAATGCACGTCAATCTTCCGGATTCTCCCTATGTCGGCTACAACTCCTATATAAACAGCAGCCACGATGTTGAGAACACACACCACTACAACACAAAACAATTCATACAATTTTAGATTTTGAGATTTCGTTTTATTTTCTTTATGTTTATTCATTGTGGATTCATCGGATTCTCCGATTAGGGAGCGCATTAAAGAGTGGGAGTCACTCTCGTCTCCGAGGGTATGACTATTCAATTATGCAATCTTTATTTGTAGATCGACATATTTTATTATGGAGTAGTTTTATTTGTATTGATTGCGTGATGTAGATCTATTTACGAACCCATGTGCTTAGGTTAGAAACGTTAAGAAGTAATCATGATTTGTTCCGGCACGGAAGCTGTGTTCGGTCGACCTAGACATGTCACTCGGTCGCCCGAGTGCCGTCATTCGGTCGACCGAGTGTGGTAAGGTGTAGGGCAATATTATGATCGGCTTCGACTACGTCGATTCTCGATTTGGAATTAAAACGAGTAATTAAACCCGATCAACTTAATTATTTGTCATCATAATTTAACATGAAACTCAAAAAGTGATTGTTACTTAGGATATAGATTGAATCGGCATCTAAGAAGTACGCCTCACCATAGGAATGTTGCTTAGATGAGGTTACGGTTTATACCGGCGTCCCTAGTGAAATAATTGTGTCAGAAGTTATATGAGATGGAGGCATTAAAAAGCGAAGTCACGTAATGGAGGCACGATGATTTAGATGGCCTAACTGGAGCTAAATCTACCTTAGGGGATGACTCCCGTAGTCATAATAATTAATCTTTAACGTTTGATTTGTCTCGTTATCAACCTAATTTACATGGGGGAGTTATGATCTACTAGCGTAATCAATACTATTTGTCTAGATAATATCAACCGTATTATCCGTGTTTTAGTAGTCTTTAATTTGTCTTTGTGATATTTTGTGTCTTGTGGTTGTCACTATTTTATTTACTGCATTTAGTTGGTCATAGACCGCCCTTTCAATTTAGTTCTGATAAAGTAAGTTGTGTTTTGTTTGTGCCGAGTCTCTGTGGGATCGACCTCGACTCTATCTAGCTATACTACAATTGAACCTAGTTCTCTTGCTAGTAGGTTAGTAGGTCTCGAGTTAATAATTTAATTTGACCTCCATCAAGAGCCTTTCATTTTTACTCTCTTTCACATAATACACTTTTATCGTGTGTGAGAGTTTAGATTTGAATGGTTGTAATGTATGCCACTTGGTAAAATCTTCCTACAACGGTTGTATTTTAAAATTTCACTGAAATCAAATCTACCAATAAACCACTTTACACACTATACCACACCTAATAATCCAAATCTACTTTTGCACCTCACTTAAATTGCAGCATTTTTATTTATTTATTTACACCATAAACTTAATTACAATTTCGCCATACCCACCTACACACCACATTTTCATAGTATTTCCACTCCAAAAATATATAACAAAAAAGGTCTCTAGTTTTTTATATCATATTTACTTCATCTTCATATCATATTATCATCTTCATCATTTTCATCTTTCAATTTTTATATCCTCACTCATGTTGTCTGCGCATTAGAGATGATAGTCTGGTTTAGCAAACCGGATTATCAAAACTAGGATCACAAGTGCCGAATACAGGTTCAGACTTAAAGCTACTGCCTAAAAGCTATAACAAACTATTCAGATTACAATTTTTCAGGCTTGCAAGAGCAACAGACAAGATGCAGCAAGTTCAAGATGTATGATCAGAATCAAACAAAAACAGACTTGCAGAATCAATATGATAACACAAAATGGGTGTTCACAAATTGATCAACAGCAACACTAGGTGTATGCTGAGGTTCAAATTTAGAACCAACAGAATTACGGGGATCAAACAAAACACTGAATCATACAATAATTTGAATCAACTCAGACAAACCTCTTGCAGTGAGTGAAGACCTACAACTCAATGTAGTCAACACTTACAAGGACCTTGAATGAAAGACTTCTAAATATTGTATGAATCAAAAACAGACCAAACAGACCAGAATCTAAACTAGACTTCTGTCAGAGGTCTAGACTTAAGGATATTGATCCTTCTTGAGAAGTCAAAAATAGTCCACAGAAGCCTCACTAGGCAGGATGTCTTGGCACTTTAGACCAAGCAACCTTATGACCCGTAGTCCGACCGAAGATGATCAATGTCCAAAATCGGACTTCAAAACTCGAACCAACACGGAACTACTACGACAAGACTAGTATCAAGAACGACTACTATCAAGCAATTTCAATAAGCAATCAAAAACGGACCACCAAACACGAAAAATTGAAAAGCGATCGAGTTAAAGTGTTACCTAGACATAGGAACACCGAAACCTCAATTCGAAAGACTTCGTCAAAGCTATTGATCAAAACCTTACTTCTCAATAGCCAAGACCAGAATTAGACTCCAACTTCAGTTCAAAACGCATACACCAAAAAGGAAAAATTTAAGTGATTATGGAATGTAGGATTGCTCAAGAAGTGATATTCTGAGTTGTTGCAATCCACATTACTATCCTGCCTATTTATAGCCTAGAGGGCATGTGAAAACCCTTAAGCAACATGACTCTTTTACCAAGTCATCTCAATATTTTGATAATTTGAATTTGAATTTCAAATATATCTTAACTGAGGCTCATTCACTGCTAAATTTCTGAATTGGTTAGTTTAAGAGTTTTGTTAACAATTACACATTTGCCACCCGGGTTGCCATTCGACGGTTAATAGGGTTCTAGGCTTGTGAATTGTTGAACCAGAGTATATAAACCAATCAGAAACCGACACTAACAATGTTGAGCATGACAAAGTCAAGTTATCCCTTAAACCAGTTAAACCTTCCCGGGTTTGACTCAATATCTAAACCAAAAATTTTTACACGTAGCACGTAGCACATAGGGGTTCAGTATTGAAGTCAAAATATTTTGACTCAGAGTTTGATGTAAACCGAGCATCAAACCCTGATGGTCGGGTCAAGCCACCATACCTGAGCCAAACCGGCATTGAACTCGGTTTGGGTGTCGACTGAGCAAGTTGATCTGAATTTGGACTCTGATAATGTCAATAGCTCGGATTTTGTTTCGAATGTATCGGACGCAGCTTCATAACAGATAGGACATCAGAAAGGTCCAATCTTTTTGTATTTCGAAACGAGCGAGAGGTTTATCATTATTCTTCCGAAGATTCAGGTTCAAGACTGAGTCTTTTAAGCTTCGAATGGCCATCATTTCAAATACCGAAGATTCAGGGTTCCTGAATCTCGTCCTTTACAGCTCGATTTTGACCAAGACGAGCAGAGGTCAAGCCTTATCTTTATTCTTCTATTGTCAGAAAAAGGCTTCGCGAAAAAGAGTCACTACATGTGCTCTTATACAAGTTCAACCGATTGTTTATTAACTATAGATAATTAATTAACCAATAAAAAAGATAATTAATTATTGCAAATAATTAATTAAACAAATTTTAAGTCCTGCAAAATAAAAATCATACAATTTTTCCATATAATGTAAACTTTCAATTTCATGGCCATTAGTGATGAATAATATAATAACACATAAATTGATACTATTTTGAGAATTAATCAAATATATAAGTAGCAACTGGGGCATTATACACAACAACTCCTTCATTCATCAAATCCTACATCTTCATCATCACTATACCCTACACATCACATCTTTAATCATCAACTCCATCATTCTCAAACCCTTACTCTTGTTCATCTTCCTAAATTTTCATCATCATCATCTTCCGTAATCTAAAGCCCTCAAATTTTTAATCTTTAATCATCATTCTCAAAACATGGACTGATCGCGTGTAAGTCACTAACGTCGATATTACTAGCATGAATACTAGGTACATCGTAGTATAGTAAATGCGAGTCAAGGTCGATCCCATAGAGACAATGCAACTATGAGTATAAACGATTCTAACATAATTAAGAAGCAACATAGAGGCGGTCATCGACCAACAATAACATAAAAGAAAACAAACATGGTATTTCTCCCCCTCTTCTCACCGATCTACTAACTTGTATTAGTTAATCGTTACGTTTACTTCCCCACATAATTTCCTTGAATTAATCGCGAGCTTTAGTTTTAATTATCATTATCATTATCAGCTACGGGTGCAACTCCTACTCCTATCTACTCCGACAATGGTTAATAGACAATCTATACGCAAGCTACCCTCATTAATTGGTCCGTAATAGCCCATACGCATAAAGAACTAGAATTACCTATATCGAGCGCTAACTCATACCGCTAACCCACCTAGACACCTGTCGACATTGACCAGCACGTTCCTAGGGTCCATTTAAGACTATTTCACTATTCGTATTTCATGCCAGTTTACGAACAATAAGCAGATTGGCCAGAGCTAACCTACTGTTAATTAAACTTGTCGATCAACGTAGCTGTAGTGAATCCCAGTTTTAGGTTTTCTAAATATTTCCTCGGTAAACCGGTATAGACCGCCGGGTTACCGGGGTCAGTTTTTCCTATTCCTGGATCTACAATGCTCAATTATGATTAGTCTAAGTAAATTATGGGGTCTTTAAACATGCAGATTAACTAAAACACATAAATACGAATAGATCTACCATATTGAAGACAAAAAGAAACGTTCAAAACTTCATACTTCAACAATGGAGATCTAGCTCGATCTACTCAAGCTAGAAATGATGATGAAAGGGAGGAAACCAAAATTAACTCTTCAAAAGCTTGAATAACTTTTTTCATCAAAATATATAATGTAAGTGAAGAATTGATAATGAACTAATGAAAACTTATACAATAATCTATATGTGCGGCCTTATATAGATACAATAGCCGACTTATGACTCTCTAAAACCCTAACCGACCTAGTAGAGGCGGCAGAATCAATTTCGTGTCCGACAAGTCCTCGGTTTACCGGCCTTAGCCCTCGGTAAACCGGGCCGACTTTTCTTCTTTTTCTTCAGCAGACTTCTTCTTAGACTTCAATCACTTGGCCCAATACACTTCTTTTGGTCTAGATCCGTTATCCAATGCTCCAGATTCGGTACATCCTATAAAACACACAAAACGTGATGAAACAATACCAAAACCTCGGGAAAATAGCATAGATGCAGAATTACGATCCTGGAAACACTCACATAGCATTTAACACATATCCCACATAATAACGAGCCTATTTATCCTCTCTTGAGCAGAATTCGGGGTAAATATAGGTATAATTATTGGTACCATTTAGAGCGTTATCAACTACCCCTCACTTATCTTTTGATTTTCCCGAGCAAAAAGGCGAAAAGAAAACAACACCTTGATCAGTATATAAGTTAATTAAAAACAACTATGCCTCACAAAGTCAAGATCAAGATCATGCCACTCATATCCATCAGTAACGCATTAAACACTATTCATGTCATGAGCCAATGTGAGTGTGCAATAACTTTCACAACCGCTTAGTAATGCAGACAATCTTATATTACGTCAACCCGTAGTCGAACTAACCTGTCTTGAACATGTTATTTATTAATTAATTGAGCTGGAAAGGCGGATTGAGAACCGAGTATATATTACTCTTAGGCTCGCGTTTATCGGTCTATGTAAAAGGCGTGCGTTTTACGCTCCATCGACTCAAACTTTGCCAAAGAGATTATAAATGTATATATTTCAATGCACTTCTCTTTCTTGGTGGGTGAACTCTCATTGATTTAGCTATCCTCACGGTCTTACTCTTGATAAACTACCGAATCCGAAATTCCTTTGCCTTTGTAAGCATTGGTGAAACATGATTCGTGATATAGCCAGGGTCAACTCTAATCAAAGCAATATGCTATCGACTACACACCAAAGGAAGTGAGTTATACGTGCTTAAAATGGTGGCTCATAACATAATGTGCGCTTAATACGCCACTACTTCAGAAGTGGACACTTTCTCTTTCTTGTAGATCGTGAAACAAAGATGAAGTCAATTAACTCAAAAATATCAAATATATCATAATTTTTTCGAAATTCCGTCGAAATGAGTCAAAGTCTAAGTGGTGAATCGTGCATCAAAGAGAATCAAGACAATCACGCAATTCACGGAATATAATGCTAAGAAGCTAAGTGACGTTCCATACCCCCCACTTAATCGAAACATTGCCCCCAATATGTAAGATGAAAAATGAAAAATGAAAAGGAACTTAGCTACGGTTAAGTGTGGAACGAAAGAAGAATTGGATCGTCGTATAAATCATCGGGCTCATGTAAGTTATCCTTGAAAAATTCGCTAAGTAACTCAAACAAACCAAGAAGAATAGCGGTGACAAGAAACCGTATAATAAAAGTGCGGCAGTAAAAGAGAAAATAAATAACTCCAAAACAATTGAAGCCGACAAAATCATTATAGTAATATTATTCCGCTACATCAACTAGATAGGAGAGAAAAATAAAAATAAAAATGGAAAATAACAACAATAAAAAGAAATAAAAAAAACTAATCATCATCAGAATAACCCTCCCAGTCATCTCTAGGCTCAAAACCGGAAGGAGGTGCCGAACTCGAGGCAACGCGGCCGAAGATGAGGTTCGGTGATGTGGGGCAGTCCTAGGTGGTGGGGTCGCTGGAGGTATGCCGAAGAAGTCTATAATCCTATCCATCTTGATGTGCAAAATCGTAATCTCTCTCGAGTGCTCCTCAAGCATAGCTCTCTAAGTCCTGGGTGCTCCGAGGACCGGAGTAAGATCACTCTCAGCTCTCTAACCGACCCGTCTCGATACTCGTTGAACCGACTGTGAACTGATCATCGGCTCAGGGTCTTCCCAATCATCACTGACGAGAATTTTCATCTCGTCCTCCAAAGAAAACATGTTAATCATCGGCCCGTATGGTAACAGCTCTCGCTCAGATGTGGCGGCAAGCTCGTGAATACGGCTATGCATCATAAGACCGATGTTGACCGGAGATCCATGCTCCAGATAAAACATCAACTCCGCCCTCGTATTAAGGACAGAGACAGTGTGCTTGGTCGGTAGAAGGCGGGCACAAACAAATCTGTTGACCACCTTCTTACCCCAGGATAATTCGTTCTCTAGGAAGATGGTGTGGACTCCCATAGAGTTGCGCTTCCATTGCACCCCGAAGAATTCAGCAATCATGTTCATCCTCTCCAGATCTGCAATGTTGTTCGAGGATGTATACTCGTTCGGGCCCACTGGTGGATTTCGTGTTGGAATAGTGTCCTAAACCCAATCGGGTTGGACCGGATCCGACCTGGTCGGATCATTTCTACTATTTCTTTGTGTTTATACATATATATAATGGCTTTTATGTTGTCATGTATATGTTCTTTTAAAGAACCAATTATGAATTGTTATATGATAACGTCCTTAGTATTAAACTGTGATAGAGAAACCATGATAGGCGATTATGGTTGATGAGATCTTTAATCACTTTAATAAGTTTGATACTTAAATGTCTCTAGGCTGATGTACTATTAAACAGGGCATTGATAGTATAAACAGACTAGCACGTATTAGATGTCTTCTGTCTTTAAGGGCAGGGATAGATCTCGTCTATCGAAGTGTAGAGACACTTGGACTGTACGTGGACGTGTATTAGAGAATGCGTACGTTAGACTTGTTAGTAATATCATCCGCAGCGGAAGCGATTTAAGGATCTAGATCTATAAAATACACGTAATAAAATAACTAGATCTACTCTACAAGGGGGTTGTAGAACATACCTCTTGGATCTCAAAATCCAAGTTGGAGAACCGCAATAGAAAGAACGAACGAAGGTGTGAAGAGCACCACGATCTTCCGTACGTGTGATCCAAGCAACTCCCGGTGGAAGGAAATCCTCGACTTGAATCCTTCCGATATGCTACCCGGAAAAATCTCCAAGATTTTCCTTTCTTACACCCTTGGCCGAAAATTTCCTTCTTCCTCTCTAAGAGGAGAAGTCGAAATTTACAATGTGTATTAAGGCTTGGAAGAACTCTCTTTATATATGAGAGTAAAACTTAGCCTCCAAGGATTTAATAATTAATACAAAATCAATTATAATAATCCTATTAAATAAAAGATAATTCCATAATATTCTAGAACAAATCTAGAATAATATTTATCTTTATTTCTTTCCATAAATATTTATCCAATAAATATTTTGTGCACATGTCTTATTAATCACAAAAAACTAATTTCTTGTTGATTAAAACAATGCAAGGGCCGAAAATTGTCACTTGTGACCTAGTCACAATAATTTTTGACTAACACACCAAATTGGGCCAAGATTATGAAAAATGTCTTTTCCACATATTTAATTATTTAGCCCAACTAATTTAATAGTCCACTAAACAATTAATTCACATATCGTTTTAATAAAGTCCAACAAGAACTAAATTAATATTATTAGGATTCGACGTCCGAGAATAGCTATGCTATATTAGGAGGCACGTCGGGGACCATGGACTAATAATCAGCGGCTCCGATAAATCAAATAAATAATTATCTTACGAACAGAATAATTATATTCGATAAATCAATCACAAGAATATGCCACCATAATCCCGTGACTGCACTCCTCCGATTATGAGATTATATTTATCTCCTCACGAGTACAATAATAAGCGTCCATTGATATAATCATTACATATGGATTAATCCTCCATAGACTGTTCATTCTAAATCGGGAAGTTACCGTTAACCCTTTTTAGAACCTCTTATCCTTATTTACCATTAACCCCTAGTGATCAATTAATTCATACAACTCACTGGTAGCTAATCAGTGTAATATGAACTCCATGGATCGATCAGTTTCTAGGATTAACAAATAAGGGAACTGTCTATCTACTTCCATAAATGGAAGGAATGGATTCCGTATCTGTGATAACACAGACTACTCACTCAATCCAGTACAATGCCAAGATGGGGTAATTCAGACCGCAGACTCAGTGTAATCCTTAATCGTCAAGTCAAACTTCATACTGATTCAAGCAGTTGACAGTGATCACCTCAGGATTAAGATATATCCATAAATATGATCATCCATTGATTCGATAAGAATTCTCGATTACGGAATTATATCGTGAACTCTAATCAAATCGGTCCACCCTATATGATATATCTATCATATATAAATGCCCCACTAGGTTCTCTTAACCGAAAGTCCGGATAAGACAATCACACATATTGTGTTCGGGCGCATTAATAGCACGTTAAAGGAGAGACCCGATACTCTCGATTAACTTCACTACGGGCTAATTGTATTTTAAGTACATCTTCACTAACTCAATCCTCCCGTGTATATACCATACACTGAGTTAAGTGATTACATAAACGATATACTTTAGGGTTTTCTGTAGTGTAAATACTATTGTCACATCGGTGAATATGAGAATAATAAATATGAATAATAATGTCAATTCATTTATTGAAATAAAACAATTACAAAAATTGTCTTTCAGGCATAACACCTAACAATCTCCCACTTGCACGAAAGCATGTGATTAATTGTTTTAGAGCACACCCTATTATTTAAACTACAACAAACCACATCTCCCACTTGCTCTAAAGCAATGGAGACCCATCCCGTATTCTAGTACCCATTAAGCATATCATAACCATTTCAGATTCCAAAGTACACTCCGAGTATGGCGTCGTAGGATATGTCAGTGACTCGGGGAGCACCTACATCTAAATGTCATGGGTCTTAATGATTAGTCAGGTTGTCGGCTCGAGACGATCCGTAGAATCGAAACGTTACCGGTCCATCTAATCATGTGGTACTGAGTAAACACGAGCTCGAGATCGACTTAACGATCATCCTCAATCTGACTTGAAGTCAAAATCAGTGTATCACACATATCCAAGTTCACACATGAATATGTCCGCATATTATTCCTCGTTCTCTCAAGATACTAAAGGACATACTAAACTTGCTTTGTTAACCGCCGAATCTAAGATTCGATCAAAGTTGACGTTCAATAACCTGACCATCTCTTACTAGAAAGAGAATCTATCCCATTTCTCTTGATCCGAAGATTTAGAGAGTCATTCCTGAGGCATAGGGTAGAACTTCCTCGTTGAATGTCGCATACACAGATGCATCATCTTAACCAATAAGATGGATGGGAAACCGATGGATCGATTCTAATGAATTCGACCGAGTCAAACTCTTCAGAATGTTGTCCAAATCTCTATTGCAGAGAATTGTGGCATTGTCAGATTCTGACTTCAGATAACACAACCATGTTGATTCCAACTGGTGCAGTGTTATCCTTCACAAACACTAATATATGTATGTATATATTCACTACTGTACTAAAATTGATATCCAGTCTACAAAAGACTTATCAATATTCTGGTCAAATCCACATATTGTAGAAATATATGACTTCCAATGACCGAGAGGTTTGCTTTTTATCCACAAAGGACATAAGCCTTGACAGTCATCCTGTCATAAGTTCATAAGTCAATACCCTTCTATTTCGAATGAATCCAAAATCCATTTGTTTGGCAAGAAAATCTCAGGGAATCACCCCTATTTTCTGCTTATGAACGAAATCATGCAATACTAAAGTGATAAGAGAGTTCGAGGTCTGATTAACTCTCTAGACCACTCAAGCTTTGCTCTGAAAGATAAACTTTCCTATTCATTCTACTCATTTCCGTGTAGATCCAATTACTCCCACTGGGCCTGAGACGCCCAGGTGGTTCTACAAGAGTATGAACAGAACTGGAGTACCGAACTCCATTCACAAGGTTTATGGCTATTAAACCAACCTCTATTATCAGAATCCTATACTGCTCACAAAAGAGCCATAGGTCATCAATCGATCCTCAGACTACAAAGTCTGCAGAAACCGTAATGGGTAATGGATAAACCATACTCCCAATACTTACTGGGTGGATCGAAATTCTGATATAGTTTAGTAGTATTTAGTGTTATCACCAACAACCGATGTTGGACGTGGTCTGATTTTAATCAGTTAGTAACTACCTTTAGTAAATGTACTTCAAGGTTTAAGGTTTTGCTGTTCATGGACTCTATCAGGAAGGATGCAACAGTATAACTGTCCCTTCCCGATTTCAAGAATCTTATAACACACCTTTTTCTCAATGCTGCAAGATATATAACGATTGGTCACTGACCGAACGTGTTCGCGAAATTTCCAGACGTACCTTCAAGCACCGTGTGCTAAATGCATATATTTATGGAAGTGGGGTGAACCGAATCCACACCTTATCCGTAAATTCCAAAGCATATTCTAGGTAGACTTCTCGGTCTTATATTTCAATGTAAACCGATATTTCGCTTCTAATATCTTTATTGAGTTAAGCAGTGTATCGCAGCACATCTAAAACTATGTAAGGCAATTTAACGGTTTCTCACTTAGTGAAAGCATTTCACTTTGAGGCAGGCCGAGCATCAGTCCCTAGGACTATGTGATGGCCCATTTCTGAGTATAGAATACTCCATCTCCGCCAAAATCAGAGACACCTCAGAATATTTTGGATAAACTTACCGGAGTATTTGAATAGTTATCAGACAAGAAGTCACTACTCGGAAGCTCCTACTAGCTTGTATCTTTCATTAGACCCAGAAGGTCGTCATGAACAAGATATGTTACTTCTTTATAACCATTATCCTTTCCCGATTGAAAGGTAACTTAGTCATTGAACCTTTGAGACAATATAACCAGACAAGGAGAAAAGGAATCACCCTGAGCCAGTCTTCAGGTCTTGTCTTTTAGGGACTATGCACTAACTATGGAATATGAAGGAGCGTTTATCTAAATATAGAAACCAATTGCTTTTAATAGTTCTTAAGATGTGTTTTATATACATATTTCGAGCGGTTCTAAGTGGTTTTTGACTTTATCAAACAAAAAGTCCGAGTCTTGGATTCGTACTACAAATGGTATATTCACTTTCTATACGACAAACAAATTATCGAATAGAAGGTAAATCCATTCGTTCCAACGAATCTTAAACAAAAAATAATTTTTCCGCGATATCCAAGGATTGAATCCGAGATTCATTTCCTTATATCACTCCCACTATTCTAGCTAAAATTAACTGCCCGTTGTTTACTCCTTTAATCGTTAAATGCACTGCTACCTTGTTCTGCCAAAGAACTTAGCTCGAGAAAATCGCCAAGGATTCATAGGTTGGTGATCCAAAATCACTGTCCTTATCGTATGATTTTCAGTTAATTAATTTTTTGGTTTAGCCTTAAAGTTTTCTTAGTTTAGATGACTAACACTTTTAGACATATTCTCCCATTCTTGACTTTCCGTGAATGGAAACAGTCTTGAACCAGCGGTTCGTTTGAGTAGACACTACTCTTGAACCGTGGGATGTCTATTTCGAGTGTTACTCGTCGGGACTTCTCGGATTTTCTAGTATACTAGAAAAAACAACAAATCATATTAAAGCTCCCACTAGTTTATCGGTTCCAAATACCGTCTAACGAGCAATGCTTTATTTATGATTTTCCGATTTTTTCGATTTAGAAAAAATCTCATAGTTCCAATATTTCCAGAAAAAACAACAAATCATAGAACTCCCACTAGTTCATCGATTCCAAATATCGTCCAACTAGCGACATTTCATGATTTTCCGGTTTTTCAATTAGAACGGTTACGTGTGTAGTCAGTTACACTTTTCTAATGTTCTAGAAAACAACAAAAAAATAAAGCTCCCACTAGTTCATCGATTCCAAATATCGTCCAACTAGTAACACTTCATGATTTTCCGATTTTTCAATTAGAAAATTACTCGTGTACACACTCAAAATTCACTAGAAGAATTTCAAAGTCCAAAATCACCTTTGATCAAACTAAGTTTGTCTTCCGTTTGACACGAATGACACTTTAGTGACATACCTATATGTCACTTTGTTTTTAAAAGGCTTAAGAGAAAATATCTCTTTCGAAAAATAATTGCATTATCGATTGACTAGTTCAACGTCCTAGTTACTTTCCACTTTTTAACGAAGTCAATACTAGTCAATTATAAATTTTTAAGCAATTTAGTAAGGGATATAATGCTGTAAATAAAATGACATAAATTAATTCAAGTTTAACACTACTATATTTATTTTAGGAATTGTAAACTAAAATTTAAGTTTACTCTACCATTCCAAGGTTTTAACCTCGCATCTCAGTGCCGCCTTAGGGTAGGTCAAAGAGATGACGGTTAAATCGAGACAATCTCATCAATGAATAACTTGTGAGAATCGAACATCCCTTTATTCATTGACTACCTTCCTTTTTTAGCCTAGATATTATCAAAAAATACCCATGATGAGTGTGACCTACTATATCGGATCTCTTAGGTACGCCCCGAGTATGCCGTCTTAGGATAGGTCAGTGACCCGACGAGTACCCGGAAATCCTATCCTTTCGGAGACCAAGCCATGAATGTTGATAGGGGCGAACACCATCCTTAGGGGGACGAAATCAAAGCGCCTCGAGGCGTCACCCTTCTCTCACTTACTTGTATCTATAGTAGAGGCCGTGGGGTTGGCTGTCGCCTCCCCCGCTCCCACTCAATATTTTGGAAGTGGTGGTGGGTTAACTAACCACGTCTTTTTGATGTTAACATAAAAGCACATTAAATCAAGGATTCCGAATGGTGTCGGTAACGTAGGCAAGCCTACCCGTCCTATTCGTTGGAACATATGTGACAGTCGGACGAAATCGGGTCAAGACGGCCCGTTGAGATAAGAAGGAATCACCCTCTCGCTCTCCAAAGTGTAGCGTAGTCTTGCCGGACCCCCGTGCATACATCACACTAGGAGGGTTAAGTCGGTCGAGCGAAGCTCAGTTGACCACCCAACCTATAGGCGTACCGTTGTTATCCAAGATTTATTGTTCTTTTACCATCATTCAATCTCGTAGACACTACGAATTGGAAACGTGATCTCGTTTGTGCTTTAAGGCGGTTCACCGAGAAAACACACCGAAAGGCGTAACGATTTCATAACCCGTCCTCGGATCTTTATTTAGTTACTAAATTAATTAATTACCACGTATTAATCAAATTTCAACTAATTACGCGAGTTTGTATACATGCCTATTTTAATAACCAAAATTAAAATTCTACATGTATGCATGGAGTGGATTTATGATATGATGCATGTCATGGCAATTCCGATTTTATATCTATTTTATGATCAAACACATAAAAAATAAATTACGGAAAATTTAAACACCGAGATGGATTGTTGGTAGCCCCGTATCTAATCTATCCTAGGAAAACAGTAAATTACATAATCTATGTCTTCGAGTCTTGATCTTCGAATCTTGAACTCGAACCGCCGGATAACGAACCACGAACACCCGAGAGGAGAAAAGGCTTTTAATTAAATAAAACCAATTTATTATAATTATCAAAAACCTTTTAATTTTTTTTTTATTAATGCGGCTGATGTATAAAAAAAAAATTCCAGATTTTTTTTTTGTGTATGTCGGCTGTAATTAAATTATTTCCATAAAAAAAAAATCTTTTTTTTTTATTTTCTGCCATACGGCAGATTTGATACCAAAAAAACTTAACAATAAAAAATATAGACAGCCGCCTCTAAGAAACCCTAGCCGCATGCAAATTTCTAACAGGCTTATAGCGACGCTTTTCAGCGTCGCAGAAAGTCCTGTAGCGCAGGATTTTTTAATTTAAAATCAGTTTTTTAATCCGTTTCTCCTCGTTCATACCTTGGGTTTCGCCTTGATATTCAATTTTCCAGCAAGATCTTCATCTTTTCCAGCCCGGATATTCAAAATTACAATAAAAGATGCTACTTTTACACATAATTTCGAAAATTGACATGAAAAAAAATACAATTCCTATGCTCAATTGTTACTAAACAAAAGAGCTACAAAATAGATCTAACGAGTAAACAGTACCAACCCAATCCATCTCTTCAACCAAGACATTCATAATCATAAAAAAAAATAAACAATTTTCGGCCCCTTTTTATAAAAAAAGTTTGAGACAAAAAATCTACATGTTTACCACTCCTAGATATAATATTTTATACGTATAAATATAGATCACCTTGGCGACTGATACCACTGTTAGTAATATCATCCGCAGCGGAAGCGATTTAAGGATCTAGATCTATAAAATACACGTAATAAAATAACTAGATCTACTCTACAAGGGGGCTGTAGAACATACCTCTTGGATCTCAAAATCCAAGTTGGAGAACCGCAATAGAAAGAACGAACGAAGGTGTGAAGAGCACCACGATCTTCCGTACGTGTGATCCAAGCAACTCCCGGTGGAAGGAAATCCTCGACTTGAATCCTTCCGATATGCTATCCGGAAAAATCTCCAAGATTTTCCTTTCTTACATCCTTGGCCGAAAATTTCCTTCTTCCTCTTTAAGAGGAGAAGTCGAAATTTACAATGTGTATTAAGGCTTGGAAGAACTCTCTTTATATAGGAGAGTAACACTTAGCCTCCAAGAATTTAATAATTAATACAAAATCAATTATAATAATCCTATTAAATAAAAGATAATTCCATAATATTCTAGAACAAATCTAGAATAATATTTATCTTTATTTCTTTCCATAAATATTTATCCAATAAATATTTTGTGCACATGTCTTATTAATCACAAAAAAAACTAATTTCTTGTTGATTAAAACAATGCAAGGGCCGAAAATTGTCACTTGTGACCTAGTCACAATAATTTTTGACTAACACACCAAATTGGGCCAAGATTATGAAAAATGTCTTTTCCACATATTTAATTATTTAGCCCAACTAATTTAATAGTCCACTAAACAATTAATTCACATATCGTTTTAATAAAGTCCAACAAGAACTAAATTAATATTATTAGGATTCGACGTCCGAGAATAGCTATGCTATATTAGGAGGCACGTCGGGGACCATGGACTAATAATCGGCGGCTCCGATAAATCAAATAAATAATTATCTTACGAACGAATAATTATATTCGATAAATCAATCACGGGAATATGCCACCATAATCCCGTGATTTGCACTCCTCCGATTATGAGATTATATTTATCTCCTCACGAGAACAATAATAAGCGTCCATTGATATAATCATTACATATGGATTAATCCTCCATAGATCGTTCATTCTAAATCGGGAAGTTACCGTTAACCCTTTTTAGAACCTCTTATCCTTATTTACCATTAACCCCCTAGTGATCAATTAATTCATACAACTCACCGGTAGCTAATCGGTGTAATATGAACTCCATGGATCGATCGGTTTCTAGGATTAACAAGTAAGGGAACTGCGTATCTACTTCCATAAATGGAAGGAATGGATTCCGTATCGTGATAACACGGACTACTCACTCAATCCAAGACAATGCCAAGATGGGGTAATTCGGACCACGGACTCGGTGTAATCCTTAACCGTCAAGTCAAACTTCATACGATTCAAGCGGTTGATCGTGATCACCTCGGGATTAAGATATATCCATAAATATGATCATCCATTGATTCGATAAGAATTCTCGATTACGGAATTATATCGTGAACTCTAATCAAATCGGTCCAAATTTATATGATATATCTATCATATATATAAATGCCCCACTAGGTTCTCTTAACCGAAAGTCCGGATAAAACAATCACACCTATTGTGTTCTGGGCGCATTAATAGCACGTTAAAGGAGAGACCCGATACTCTCGATTAACTTCACTACGGGCTAATTGTATTTTAAGTACATCTTCACTAACTCAATCCTCCCGTGTATATACCATACACTGAGTTAAGTGATTACATAAACGATATACTTTAGGGTTTTCTATAGTGTAAATACTATTGTCACACGGTGAATATGAGAATAATAAATATGAATAATAATGTCAATTCATTTATTGAAATAAAACAATTACAAAAATTGTCTTTCGGGCATAACACCTAACAAGACTGACCCACTTACACGGATAAGTGTCACACTATGTGACGGTTGTGTAATTATCCTTAGGACCGGAGTCTTCATGGCATCACGGTGTGGATTGTCATGCTTTGACACTATTGAGGTTTTCCCCTAGCCACGGGGCGATCATGCGGTAGTGGTTGGGTATGATACTGAAGCATGCGGAGTATACATGTTTGGTCATCCGGGAATCGCGTATCCTATGATCGGGATCGAATATCCGAAATGGCCTTCTTATAAGGAATGTCTTACTCTCGTGAATCTTTGCAAAGTGGGAGTAAACGAGTTACTTCGAGAGAGCATGATATCTAGATTATAAGATACGGTCGTTGATGTTTTGACACTCGACTAACGACCGTATGGATATTATTACAGCGATAGGATTGTTAGTTACACGGTAACTGTTTCACATGAAAGGTAGTAGTCATTGCATTTGACTCTTCCGATGATTGGGGGTCACGGTGTGTTGCTAGACACTATCCCGTGATCGTTAGGCATGAAGGGCATTTTTCGTAATTTGCACTTTGTGTCTACGGCCAACATATTCGGAAGCCTATCGGGTCACACACATAAGAACATCTAGTCGGATTAAAATGTGGTTATAAATGATAACCAAATAAGGAAAGTTTTATCTCACGACTATAAATGTTATAGACTTATAGTGGTAAATTAATATGGTTGTATTTATTTATTATGAATAAATTAAATACAAGATATTAATAATATTACATTAATTAAAGAATATTCCGGATGCCAAAATATTGGCTAAAGGTGGCGCAGTTTTGGAGTGTATAAGATACACTTGGATTGTACAATTTAATTAATAGTATTACCATATATTAATATTAGATATTAATATTTATAAATATGTACATGCAGTGTGTGTTTGCACCAATTCAAATTGGTGATTCATGCGCACCATATATATATATATATATATATAGATTTATTTTGTGTAATATATATATGTGATATATACACATGTGTAAATTGATTTATGGTAATATAATAAAAGATAAATATTGTCAATATAAGATATTGACAATATCTTGGGAATATTCAATATAAGATATTGACAATATCCTAGATTTATTTGATATAAGATATTATAATAAATGAGATAAATCAATCAATTATATTGTCCTTATTTTATTGGGAAAAAGGTGTTCTTCTCCTCCACACTTTGATATGGTGCCACCTTCTACAATAAATAAGTGGTGGGTGTCAAGCTCTTTGTATCATCACAATTCCAAGAACTAATAGGTCTTGTGTAAAATAGAGAGCATCCTATAGAGAGTTGGAGAGAGGGAAAAGGCCGGTCTAACAACCGGAGTTTTCCAATAGCAATCCATGATGGGATTCCGGCGGGTCATTCGTGTGGACTAGCGGTAGAGGCCGAACACTTGGGCGGCTCATGCGGAACTACTCTCCTTAGACGGTCAAAGCGTCGATCTTATAGATCAACCAAGGTAACCACCGTCTACCACTTATTTGTTTATTGCTTAAACGAAGTCGATCCTGGTTAAAAGGAAATAAATTTTTGAATTCCGCTGCGTTCCCGCGTAGATTTCCTAACAGTGGTAGCAGAGCGAGCTTCGAACTTAAGCAATAAGCATGTTATATTGCGTAGTTAATTTTATCGTTTAAATCATGTAATTAAAAGATGAAAGATTTTAGATTCGCAAAACGATACACGAAAAGAATAAAAAAAAATAAAAAAAGGGATCGTGTGGTGCTCGGCCTACTGGCGGCGGCACCACCACCGTCCGGCGGCCGGCGGCAGCCTTATGGCTGTCGGCTGGCGGCTGCTTGGCGGGTCTCTTTCTTTTTGTTTTGTGTATTTTGTGTTTTTATATGGTTCATTGTTGTGATTGGTAATTCGTTTTTGTTTAGTTGTGTCATATGGCTAACCAATTGTTCAAATAGTTTGGCCATTGGGATGCCACATGGCATTAAAATAATAATGGTCTTTCCAAACTTTGTTTGGAATAGGCTAGGCCCTTTCCAAATATTTGATTTGGGAAAAGGCCTTACTGAGCCACTTCCAAAATTTTGATTTTGGAAAGTGGCGAGCCTAAACCAAAATTATTTGGCCTTTCCAAATATTTGATTTGGAATAGGCCTAGGCCTTTTCAAATATTTGATTTGTAAAAGGCTGCAGGCTTTAGCCACTTCCAAAATTTTGATTTTGGAAAGTGGCCAGGCCTAAGCCAAATTTGGTTTAGGAAGACGCCTTTTGGTTTAGGAAACCAAAGGCATCCCTTTTGATTATGAATCAAAAGGAAAGAAACAAAAGAGACCTAATTTTAATTTTGATTTATTTTTAGAATAGTTCTAATTCGTTAAAATTAAAATTAAAATTAAAATTAAAATCGTTTAAAATTAATCGTTAATTTTATTTCGATTAAAATCATTTAATTAATTAAATGTTAATTAGTTAATTGATTGGATAAACTTATTTAATAGATTAAATGTTAATTGATTAATTAAGACGCAAGTAGTTAAATTTTAATTTTATCTCTTTCATAAGATTTTATTGTATGGATTAGATATAGTAGATATAATATGATTATATGGACCCCGATTGATCATGGACTCGACCGATAGGATAGATGTGAATGATTTAATTTTTCTGTTGGTTCAAAAATTGTCCTAGGCCGTTATGAAGAACGTGACCTAGTTTATTTTCTGCATTCATCCCATTCCCGGTGTGCGACGGGTGTATTTATTTTATTAGATAGAATTAAATGTAACAAGAATGGAGCAGAAGATGAAGACCAAAGAAAGACGAAAATAAAAATCCCATTGGAGAATGGAGTTTTAAAGATCCTATTGGCGGTTGCAGCTACCATTAGATTGTGACCCGCGGTTTCGTCAGTTTGTATTCGAAACGCACCTAGGAAAAGTCCATGATCATACCGGTTACTTTACGCATTTATTTATTTTGTTCTTGTATTTATTTTATATGATACGATAGATGCATGACTAGGCACGATCTAGATAAATGTGTAGGATGTATGTCTATAGAGATAGATATATTTGATGAGACCGTAATTAAAATTAATTAAGTGAATTAATTTACGTAAATACTTCCACAACAAAAATCAAGTCGAAAAATTGTCTCCCAATATTATAGCGACGGTGAAGAGCCTTTGTTCGGATCCAACTGATCGGCCCTCGTCGGGAGTTGACCTACCATGGGTATATCGTCGTTATTGAGACATGATCGTATGAGATCTCGCGAATATTGGGTTATGACTTGACTAGAGTATTGCGGTGATTGGCCCTCGTCAGGACCGTCTTATTCTAGAGGCAAGGGGTTGACTACCACATAAAGATGTGAATTGTCAAAGAGTTGACTAGTCAACCACCAAGAGTCATATAGAGATGTGATTGGTAAGAGTTACATTCCTTTCGAATTATTCCGGTTGATCGGCCCTCGTCGGGAATCGGGGTAACCAGATGGGATCTTGGCCACTAAAGAATTTTGAAAGATTCTTGAAAGTCAATTGGAAGTAGTTGACTAGTGGGAGCAAAATCATAAATCAAAAGACCATTTTTGATTTTGCGTGTATAAACAACAACACTCTTTTATTTTCATTTTTATGTTGTAGTTTTAGCAAACTTTATATTTATGTTTTATTCTCAATTAGTAAACCAAATTATGACTGTTAATTTTAAGAAACGTTCTCAAATATGGTTAAGTAATTTTAATCCTTTTTAAATAAGCAATGACATGAGCCATCCCGTTATAGTAGTTAGAGACAAGGAGATTACATAATTAATGCAGTGCTCCGAGACTTTAATTATTAATGAAAGCGGAAGCTCGTGATATGATTAAATCATTTGAAATAAGTTTCAACGAATTAGTCATATATTGGATACGATCCAAGATGATCATTCAGTCATACGATGACAATTAATTCAAACGTTGGATAAGAATGACCACATCTAATTTTGGAAAGGTTGTTTTCAAAATTGTAAGATTTAAGTATCGACTTAATTCTACCATTGCTTAAAGGTTAATTAAATAGTTAATGTTTTAAATACGATTTAAAAGGTTAAATAAACTATTTAATAAACTTTAGATTTTCTTTATGAAAGGAAATCAAAGACATGGCTCTTGTGATCCTTCTTAAGTCTTATGAAGACTACAATAAGAAACATTTTTCAAGTGCTTAAAGGATTAAAAGGAAAGTTAGGGCATGTGCTTAAATAGAGAACTTATTGAAGTTTCTATTCTAAGCAAGTGAGTTGAGATAAATCTATCTAAGTTCAAATTCGACTCTTAGATATATGATATCTTGCGAGTGTGATTAAATTAGAAAGATTAAATACATATATGGAAAGTGAAACAAACGTTGTAACACTTACCATATTCTGGATCTAGTAAACTGATAAGGGAACTAAATAAATGTTATTATGTTCCGGTTCTTATAAAGAACATGCTTTCAGTTATTTGTTAAGATTTAGTAGACATATTCAATCGTAAAGAATAAATGTTATTCCGATAAAGTTGGAAGGTCACTGAATCTAACATACTAGA
This sequence comes from Gentiana straminea, assembly GCA_036785695.1. Classification (NCBI taxonomy): domain Eukaryota; kingdom Viridiplantae; phylum Streptophyta; class Magnoliopsida; order Gentianales; family Gentianaceae; genus Gentiana; species Gentiana straminea. The sequence continues at coordinate 3,212,232 of JAVUPR010000514.1, read as the reverse complement.
TTGATGTCACTATATAGATGATATAAGTGATGGGATCTCAACTAAATATTTGTATGGTTATTATCCTTGATTTGTGGTTACTCTAGACATAGTCTCTCTGGAAGAGAAGCGTGTAATTAAACGTCATTCTGATGATGTATGATTATGAATCACGTGGGTAATACGTATTTTATCTAAAGATGACTAAAATACCCTTTTATGAAAAAGGTTGTAAAATCTAGAAGAATTGTCTAAAGCCTAAACATACCGATGTTTGTTGGCTTATGACAATTAATGCCACAAATAATTGTTTGTTAATCTCTATGACTATCTTTAGAAATAGTCAAGTGTACTCAGTGAAGTGCATAATTCGGAAAGCCCGAAAAGTTCGAGCCAGTACGAATATGAGATTGATGAGCTACTTAGGAATTAATCTTCAATTGGATTGAAGTAATTAATACCTGAAGGGTGTTTCAGAAGTCGTCTAAAAGGGAATAAGATTCTCCCTTGAAGGATACCATCTTTGGGATACGCAATTAGATTGTGTTCCCAAAATGGAAATAACACTTATATGATAAAGGTGTGACGCAAGCCATGTGATGTATCCCTTACCCGTTTCGGGATAGTGCCCTTATACTTAACCTAGTTCCAAAGAATAAATGTTGAATAAATTCCATATTAGATATGGAAGAGGATAATGTCGAATCTATCTTAACCGATAATTTAAAGTTGTCATAGGCAGAGTCAGAAAGGCTTGGAGCCTAGTACGACATATACGACTTTGTGGAATGTCTTAGCTAGCACGCTGGACATTATTTACTTGTCTACGGAACAAAATGTTTGTCTCCAAACATGCGGTCTTCTAGAGGAAGTGTTTCTTCCAAAAGAAACAGTGGGAGTGAATCAGATCTCAAAGGAGTTTGAGAACCACAAAGATATATTCAACCATTGGAACATGAGCAGACGCCGCATAGCGATGAGGTGTAAAACACTGCTCAGTGCACACAAAAGTTCTGTAAATCTGTGGATAACCTCAAGCCTGAAAAGGTTGTTGGTATGTTCATCTTGAAGAATGAATATCTCACGATTTATGAAAGAATGTTTGAAAGGCAGGTTTGAGAGATATGGCCAGGAGCCATAAAATCTGAATTAGATTCCATTAGTGACAACCAGGTTGTGAACCTAGTCTGTCTTACCTAAAGGGAATGTCCCTGAAAGGCTGACATGGATAGTAATATGATTACCATCAGGCTATAGTGACGGCTGAGGGGTACGGGGTGTAAACCTTGCAATTACCTTTATGCTGCCAGCTGAGCCCAGTTCTAATCAGATGATGCTTGTTATAACTTCTTATCGTGGCTATATGATAGTGTTGAAGACGTTGGGCAGACAGCTCGATGTTCATAGACAATAAACATGATATGTAAGCCCGCGAGATCCATTTATGGACTCAAACAAGTTTCTCTAGACGATTTCTTTGTTTGATAATCAAAGGAGTTTGATTTAGTCAAAAGAAGGATATGCCCAATGTGCAATATGGATAGTGGGAGTGTGTTACGATGTTCGAGTAAGTTATTGGATATCTCTCTCTCGAATTGTCACCCCATGTCACAGTCAATTAATGTTGGTAGTTCAGGGTCTTTACGAAAGCACTTGGATTAGCAATTCTTATTTTAGAAATAAGAATCTATAGGGATAGATTTAACTGCTGTTAGATTATAGTTTACCTATATAGATGTGATGCTAAAAGGAGTTTAGCATAGATCGCGATAGGGATACTGCTGGCCAGTGTTCTCAAGATCTATCTATGTTAGGACGTTAGTCCTAAAGACAAGGTGAAAGATGATGCTTATGGAAGGTTTCCTTCGCTACTGCAATAGAAACCATCATAAAGGTAATGCCGGATGTTCATAGTCCATGAATAGTCATGAGCAAGTATGAAAGTAAATCTGGTGAATGTCGAGAATATCCTTAAACAAGTTAAGGAAAGTTTCCTAGTTTATTGAAACTTGGTATTAAATAAACGTAGATATACAGACGTATATCCTAAGTCTTATGAAGGCGAGTGGGAGCTACAGTCTGGGTTTGCAGTCGCTTTGATTAAGTGATGACGGAAAAATTCACTGTTATTATTATAACATTTCACCCCACTTCTGATACCATTTTGAGCATTTATGTATCAAATCAAGTCATTAATTCCTTAGATTTATCTAAATACGTAATTAGTAAGTATTATATAAAATATCGTATTTTTTTATCGTGTTTTTATAAGTTTTTGTACCGATTTTAGTAAATCGGAATGTCGTGTCAGATATACGTGGGTATTTGTGGTATTTTATTGCAGATGTATAAGCCAAGACCCCGAGAATCGACATTTTGAAGTATAATCATATCTCTGAAAGGATTTAGAGAGTGTCACGAGCTTAAGTGGTCAATCGAATTGCTTAAATGATTAAGTGGTCAATCGAAGTGGTCAAGTGGCTCAGTGGTTAGTGATACCACTAACGAATTATATCTTCGACGAACAAATGGCTCATTAAAACGGTATTTTCTGAAGAAGTGTCCTTAGTGAAAGTTGTAGATCTTTGAAAGATTTTTCCAACGCATTTTAAATCACGTCAATCGGACTTCTACAACTCAAGTATCATTAAGTCAAGTGGTCAAGTGGCTAATCGATTCGATTTAGTGGTAATCGAGAAATATCTTCGACAAACGAATGGCTCATCAAAACGACATTTTCTGAAGAAAGATTCCTTCATGAAAGTTGTAGATTTTTCCGAGAGCTTTCCGATGCCTCTTGAATCATGTTGTTTGGAGATCCAGAACTCGAGATATGAATTTTAGAAGTTTTATTCCAAAATATATAATTTATATCCAAAAATTGGAAATTAAGGGGAGATGAATGTGATAATTACACCGGATCGATCCGGCCTTAAATAATTTTGCCTATAAATAGGCTGAATACTAGCACAGAAGAGAGGGCCCCTGCTTTCGGCAATTTTTTTTCTTGTTCTTATTTTATTAGTTGTAGTACTAATATATATATATATATATATATATATATATATATATATATATATATATATTATAAATAAAACAAAAAGAAAGACGAGAAAAAGGAAAAGAAAAAGAAGGAAAATTGATATATATATATATATATAACTAACTATCTATCTATATAGCTATATCTATCTATCTATATATATACATATATATTTATCTAGCTATCTATACATATATATATAGGCATTATGCCATAAATAAAATAGTAGCCGTAGTACCATTGTAATGCTTGGACAGTTATCGAAAGATCGTTGTTGTTGAAGTCATAACTATTTCCGGAGAATACGGTCTCCGAATCAACAGTTGTAATCTGAAATGATTTCAAGCAATCATACGATGATGAGAGGCTAAAGCACGTTGGAACAAGCCTTGTGAAACCGATTCTTAGCAACATCTCGATTTCGACTTTTGGATTGTTTTGTGAGTTTTTATCAAAGTTTGTATCTTTATTATGTTCTTACTGATTATGCAATTTAAATCGAGATATGGTTGCTGTTTGATGTTTAACGTTTGATGAGAATCGTCGTTAAACTTTAGATCACCGTAGTAAAGATTAGATTTTTAACCTAAAAATAACGAGAGTTGTTAGGTTGAATATCTAGTTGCGAAATTGAGAGATTTTACACCTTTGTTATGAAAGCGTTAATCTTTAAAATCGAAAGATAAAAGATTGATAGGCGAACTTTTCTAAGAGATTAGGAGTTCATACCTTCGATAGGTGAATCACAATTTTTGTTAAATCACCACAAGATAATCTAGAGTCGAAATTGAGGGTTGCGGGAATCGGTGGATCACTGCTTGTTCGTTGTTAAATTACTTGAAAGAAAAATCATTGTGCTGTTTTGCTTCGTCTTCATCATAGTAATCGTAGCAATTTTTATTGTCTTCTTAGTTTATAGATTAGAATTAACTTAGTTAGCTCGGTTCGTAATTATCTTTCCTGGCTTTGGATTGACAACCCTCTGTCCAGTTATTTGTTTTCGTTTTTAGTTTTTTATTTCTCGTGACACTTTTAGAAAAATTAAGAACTAGACCAACCTCGATTCCCTGTGGATCGACTCCGGTTTTTAATCGCTATACTACGATCCCTGCACTTGGGGTAAACCGGATTTATTTTATTACTTGTTATATTTTGCTTTGCATAAAATCCGAGACAAGTTTTTGGCGCCGTTGCCGGGGACCCGGTACGGTTGTCTAGTTTTTATTAATTTTTTCGTTTCTGTTTTGATTTTTCGTAGGCAGGTGCTCTCAATTTCTCTGTTTACATAAAAAAATAAAAATAAAATAAAATTTTCGTTCGGCCGACCAAACCCTGACACTCGGTCGACCGAGTGTTAAAAAAAAATAATAAAAAAATAAAAAAATAAAAAAAAATATTCGTGCGGACAGCTTGGTTCTGGTTCTGGTTTATGCAAACTCGGAGTCAGAAAGGTCCACTGCTTTACACCCCTGACCTCGAGCGAACCATAGTCAGACCAAACAGGCGAAGAGTCCGTCCTGCGGTTCTTCCTGACGAAGGGGACACGGCCGATCAAGATTTCGAACGACGTTTAGCAGAGAGATTGAAGAAATCATTATCATGGTCGCGAATGAAAGACGCACGTTGGGCGACTACGCCATGCCCGGTGAAGTCAAAGTCAACCCGGCGGTCATTTTACCGGCTATTAATGCACCAACCTTCGAACTTAAACCAGGTCTTATTCAAATGATGCAACACGCATCTATCTTTCATGGTTTTCAATGCGAGAATCCTCACACTCACGTACACACATTTTTAGAAATATGTGGTACAACTCGCATACAAGGAGTTAGTGAGGATGCAATTAAATTGAAATTGTTTCCTTTTTCCTTAAGAGGGAAGCGAAAGAGTGGTACAACAATCTTCCTGCCGAGTCGATTACAACCTGGGCTGAACTCGAGCACGAGTTCCTGAGTCAATACTTCCCACCATCCAAAACAGCCCAGTGCTTGAGTGAAATCTTCACATTTTTTCAAAAGGAAAATGAATCTTTCTTTGATGCTTGGAAGAGATTTAAGGCTCTCCCTTGGAAATGCCCTCATCATGGTTTAGACTTGCGAAGCAAGTCAACACTTTCTTCAGTGGATTGACCGAACTCACCAAGGGTATGGTCAATAGTTCATCAGGAGGGGCATTTTTAAGAAAAACGCCTGAAGAGGGATGGCAGTTATTTGAAGATATTTCCAAATACAACTACGCCCCTTCATCTCACGCTATCCAGACACCTCCTCCACCTAGGATCGAGGAGGTGAACATGCAAAATCAGATTGCCATGCTGCAACAGCAGGTGGCAGCTCTCAAAATATCCTCTAATCCTACGAATCAGAACTAGTCATTTCCTCAGAACTATCAAGTTCTGTTCTGTGAAAGTTTTTGTCAGCCTAGCCATTTGGTTGGCCAGTGTCTGTTTCTTTCCCATCCTGCGTATCAAGTCAATACTATCCAGAATCAGGGACAATTCAGTCCAGTCACGTGTCAGACATGTGATAATGTGGGGCATACCGCTCGTTTCTGTCCTATGGGTGGACAGAACGCTGAAATTAATGCTTTCAACGGCCAGCAAAATCAAAGATTCAACAATCAGTTCTCTGGCCAAAGCAATTTTCAAAACCAGGGTTTTAATCAAAATCCGAACTTCAATCGAACCATAATATGAATTTTCCTAATCAAAATCGAGGTTCAACCGAATCGGCCGAACAATCCAAATCCTATGTTTCAAAGTCGGTATATCCAATCTTTTCCACAAAACTTTCGAATTCTCAAGGCCCCTCTCAATCTAGTAATCTTGACACTAAATTGGATTCCTATCGAAGGAGCGAGAATAATAATTTCCAATTCCTTCTCGCTTCAATCAAGAATCTTGAAAGGCGGCTCGGGCAAGTAGGCCGACCAAAAGCTTCTGACCCTCGGCGGTTACCCGGCTTCACCGAGAAGAACCCCAAAGGTGGTCAAGTGGCTCAAACCGAGTTAAATCAAAGCCAATGCACCGATCTAGTTCCCACAATTCCCTATGGTAGAGAAGAGGCCAGTGCTATGAATTTAAGATCAGGCACTCAACTTAGTGGTCCCCCGAATCAGGGAAACCACTAACCCCTCCTGCCAATGATGAGGCAGGAGGGGAAGTCGTACATCAATGCCCCCCGGTTCTAGATGATAGTACTCAGGTGGCTGATCCCCTGAGAAATGAAGAGTTTAGTGGAAGTCGGTGGTGATCCCCGGACCGGCAAGAAAGGTGAAAAGGTGGTGAGGTGGAAAGATTTGGAAGATAAAGGCATTTGTTAGTTCATCCTCAAAGAAAGTGTTTTCTGAGAATGATTTAAAGAAACTTCCATTTCCACCCATAAAAAATAACATCTCCTTGCATGAAGACAAAAAGTATGAGAAAGTGCTTAATCTTCTTAAGAATACTCAGGTAAATCTTCCATTATCTGATGTTTTAGTTGAGATGCCTAAGTATACAAAGTTCATCAAGGATGTTGTGTCCTCCAAAAAGAAGCTCGAAGACATGGATCAGTTAATTGGTGAGAATTGCTCTGTGATTGATTATGATAAGTTGCCAATCAAGAGGGGTGACCCTGGGAAATTTGTGCTCACATTGTTGATGGGAGGCTTAGTCTTTCCAAATTCTTTATGTGACCTAGGTGCATCCATTAGTCTGATTCCATTGTCTGTTTGTAAACAACTTTGTTTAGATAATCTTTTAGAACCCACAACCATGAATCTTCAATTCGCTGATAGATCTTCCAAGAAAGCTACTGGGATGTTAAAGGATGTTTTAGTTCAAATCGATAGATTCACTTTCCCAGTTGACTGGTACGTCCTTGACATCGAGAATAATGAGAATGTTCCTCTAATACTCGGCAGACCTTTTCTTTCTACAGCCAGAGCCCTCATTGATTGTGATGGTGGCAAAGTGACTATACGAGTTGGTGATCAGGAGGTGAGCTACAATGTCCCTAAAGCTATTCAGAGACCCTATGATTATCCAACTGGCTTCTCCATTAAGGACATGTCAGATGACTTTAACGACTATATGGAAAAGCAAGTCATGGCTGTTGAGACTAAATATGAGCGATTAGTGGAGAATCTGAATAATCATGTTTGGGTGAATCTTGAACAACTAGGAGCTGAAGTTGATGAAGGTTCTTTAAATGGTGAAGCTTTGGCAGTAGGACCACTGAGTAAACTCAGTGATGTTGAGTTGAAAAGTGGGGAGCTTAAATCTAGTTTAGAAGAACCACCTGCGGATTTGGTACTGAAGCCTTTGCCTCAGCACCTGAAATACATTTTCTTGAGAGAAGGTGACAAGCTTCCTTTAATTATCTCTGCCAAGTTATCCCGGTTAGAAGAAATGAAGTTGTTGAATGTGTTAAGGAAGAATGAAAAGGCTTTCGGATGGCAAGTGGGAGACATTATAGGGATATCTCCCGATATATGCATGCACAAGATCAAAGGCGAAGAGGGTGCTAAGTGTGTTAGACGGCCCCGAGAGGAGGCTCAACCCTCACATGCGGGAGGTGGTTAAGAAAGAGATTATCAAGCTTTTGGACTTGGGTATTATTTTTGCAATTGCGACGGTGAATGGGTGTCCCCTACTCAAGTAGTTCCTAAGAAAGGAGGAATTACTATAGAAAAGAATGAAAAGGGTGAAGAAATAGCATTGAGACTAGTAATCGGTTATAGAGTACGTATTGACTACGAAAAACTTAATGAAGTCACGATGAAAGATCATTTCCCCTTCCTTTCATTGACCGGATGCTTGAGCGTCGGCGGGACATGCATTCTACTTGTTTTCTTGATGGTTATTCGGGATACTTCCAAATAGACATAGACCCAATCGACCAAGAAAAGACCACTTTCACTCGCTTCTTATGGTACATTCGCTTATAGGCGAATGCCATTCGGTCTCGCAATGCCCCACCTACATTCCAAAGATGTATGCTTGGCAATCTTTGATGGGCTTGTTGAAAAGTGTATGGAGATATTCATGGACGATTTCTCGCCTTTGGTCAATCCTTTGATCACTGTCTTGACAATCTTGATCAAGTTTTATCCCGCTGTGTGGAAAAGAACTTAGTCCTAAACTGGGAAAATTGCCATTTTATGGTAGACGAAGGAATAGTTCTTGGCCACAAGATATCAGAAAGAGGAATGGAAGTAGATAGGGCAAAAGTTGAGGCTATAGAGAAGATGAAATTCCCTAAAAATGTGCGTGAAGTAAGAGGTTTCCTTGGACACGTTGGTTTTTATAGGAGGTTCATTAAGGATTTTTCCAAGATAGCTAAGCCCCTTTCCACTTTACTCGAGAGAAGATGTTGTTTTCAATTTTGATGATAGTTGCAAGCATGCGTTTGATGAGCTTAAAAGTCAACGATTTCCGCCCCGATCCTTATCTCTCCCGACCGGAACCTACCCTTTGAACTCATGTGCGATGCATCCAACTACGCCGTTGGTGCGGTCTTAGGTCAGCGAATTAAGGGAAAATTCCAGCCCATCTCTTACGCCAGTCACACACTGAACCCCACACAAGTGAACTACATAACCACTGAAAAGGAATTATTGGCTGTAATCTTTGCTATGGACAAATTTCGTAGTTACTTGTTGGGCGCCTCAGTCATTGTTTGGACTGACCACGCTGCTCTGCGCTATCTTATGACAAAGAAAGATGCTAAACCGCGCTTACAACGTTGGATACTGATCCTGCAAGAATTCGATGTTCAAATTAAAGATAAAAAGGGTAGTGAAAACGTAGTAGCAGATCATGTTTCTAGAATGCAGAATGATGAAAAGAAAGAACCTGAAGAGATAGACCTTTACTTTCCTCTCGAGCATGTTATGCATATAGACGAGTGCACTCCAGATGTTCCATGGTTTTCCTCTATCGTCAACTACCTGCATTCCCAGTATTTAAATCCAGAATTTTCATATCAGGAGAAGAAGAAATTTTTCTCTGATTTGAAAACCTTCGTGTGGGATGAACCTTACCTCTTTAAAATCTGTAAAGATGGATTGTTGAGAAGATGTGTCCCCGAATCAGAGCAACGCGATATCATTGAACAATGCCACAGTGGACCTACTTGTTGAAATAGTGTCCTAAACCCAATCGGGTTGGACCGGATCCGACCGGGTCGGATCATTTCTACTATTTCTTTATGTTTATACATATATAAAATGGATTTTATGTTGTCATATATATGTTCTTTTAAAGAACCAATTATGAATTGTTATGTGACAACGTCCTTAGTATTAAACTGTGATAGAGAAAACATGATAGACGATTATGGTTGATGAGATCTCTAATCACTTTAATAAGTTTGATACTTAAATGTCTCTAGGCTGATGTACTATTAAACAGGGCATTGATAGTATAAACATACTAGCACGTATTAGATGTCTTCTGTCTTTAAGGGCAGGGATAGATCTCGTCTATCGAAGTGTAGTGACACTTGGACTGTACGTGGACGTGTATTAGAGAATGCGTACGTTAGACTGACCCACTTACACGGATAAGTGTCACACTATGTGACGGTTGTGTAATTATCCTTAAGACCGGAGTCTTCATGTCATCACGGTGTGGATTGCCATGCTTTGACACTATTGAGGTTTCCCCTAGCCACGGGGCGATCATGCGGTAGTGATTGGGTATGATATTGAAGCATGCGGAGTATACATGATTGGTCGTCCGGGAATCGCGTATCCTATGATTGGGATCGAATATCCGAAATGGCCTTCTTATAAGGAATGTCTTACTCTCGTGAATCTTTGCAAAGTGGGAGTAAACGAGTTACTTCGAGAGAGCTTGATATCCAGATTATAAGATACGGTCGTTGATGTTTTGACACTCGACGTACGACCGTATGGATATTATTACAGCGATAGGATTGTAAGTTACACGGTAACTGTTTCACATGAAAGGTAGTAGTCATTGCATTTGACTCTTCCGATGATTGGGGGTCACGGTGTGTTGCTAGACGCTATCCCGTGATCGTTAGGCATGGAGGGCATTTTCGTAATTTGCACTTTGTGTCTACGGCCAACATATTCGGAAGCCTATCGGGTCACACACATAAGAACATCTAGCCGGATTAAAATGTGGTTATAGATGATAACCAAATAAGGAAAGTTTATCTCGAGACTATAAGGGTTATAGTGGTAAATTAATATGGTGGTATTTATTTATTATGAATAAATTAAATATAAGATATTAATTGAGTTGAGCTTCCAGTGGATTCTTCTGTCTCGGACTTATTCATACCTGGCTCTAGATTGTGGGACGTGCAGAAGGTGAGGCAAGTCTTTCAACCATGGGAAACAGACGCCATTCTTGGGACTACCGTCGCCCCGGATGGTCACCCAGATCGACGCATGTGGCACTATGATCAGAGGGGGGTATACACTGTCCGGTCCGGTTACTTTCTGGCTTTATCACTCTATCGACCGTTGTCTGTGGCGGGACCGTCTACTTCGGGGGGCCAAGGTCAGCTCTGGAGAAACTGTTGGCGACTTCCTGTTCAGCCGCGTATTCAGCATTTTTTGTGAAGATGTTTACATGACTGTCTAGCTATTGGCCAAGGCCTGCAGAGGCGGAACTTGGGGGATGGTCTTTGCCTAGCATGTGGGGAAACATTAGAAACACTGAGGCATGTTCTCTTTGATTGTGAGTTGGCCGCTAGAGTTTGGCAAGTGTCGCCGTACAGCCGCATCTTACAGCATCTTCGGTCCGCCACCTTTGCGGAGTTCTTTATGCGACTGATAGCGGAGAAGGGAGTTCTGGACGCGGCTATGTTTGTCTGGCTAATGTGGGGGATCTGGAAGGCTCGCTGTTCGGCAGTTTTTGATAGTCAGCCGGTTTATGTCTCCGCGGTTTGTGGGCGATCTTTGACAGCTTCAGCTGAGTATGTAGAGGCACTGGCGAGTTATCGAACCCAAGGCTCAGGCCCACCTTTGCCAGATCGATGGTCGAAACCGCAGCTTGGGGTAGTGAAGAGCAATGTTGACGCATCAGCCACGAGAGACGAGTGCGGGTATTGGGGTGATCTTTCGGGACTCACATGGCTCAGTTTTACACTCATTTGCGTATCATTTTGATCCTGGGGACTCGGTGGAATATTTGGAGCTTAAGGCCATCTCTTTGGCGTTAGAGGAGGCGTTGCACCTAGGGATTCAAAGGTTAGAAGTGGAAAGTGATTGTTTGGCATGTGTTGCGCGTCTTCAACGACCAGTAGAGGATTTTACTGCTCATGGTTGCCTCGTCCAGGATTGTCTGGCGCGTTTATCTAGTTTTGCGCATGTTTCCTTTTCTTTTATTCGGCGCGTGGGGAATGTCCCAGCGCATCTTTTAGCTCGTCATGGTTTGTTTGTTTTTTCTCGGACACTTTGGGGATCTTCACCCCCGGGTGACGTTTTGACCGCCTGTTTGGCGGATCTTGATTAATAAAATGTTTGGTTTCTTAAAAAAAATTAAATACACTTATATTGATAAGTGGCGCCACATATGTGTATAAGTGATACACTTGGATTGTGCAATTTAATTAATGGTATTACCTATTATTAATATTATTAATAAATAAAATAATATATATATATTGAATGCATGCGTGTGTGCACATTGAATGCAAATTGGATTTGCATTATATTTGGTATATATATTAATAGATTTATATGTGTTATATATATGTGATATATACACATGTGTAAATTGATTTATGGTAATATAATAAAAGATAAATATTGTCAATATAAGATATTGACAATATCTTGGAAATATTCAATATGAGATATTGACAATATCCTAGATTTATTTAATATAAGATATTATAATAAATGAGATAAATCAATCTAATATATTTTCCTTATTTTATTGGGAAAAGGTTTTCTTCTCCTCCACTCTAGTATGTGGCGCCACTTTCCCTATAAATAGGAAGTGGGTGTCAAGCTCTTTTGTACATCATAATTCCGAGAGCTAACAGTTCTTGTGAAAAATAGAGAGCATCCTATAGAGAGTTGGAGAGAGGGGAAAAAGGCCGGTCTAGCAACCGGAGTTTTCCAATAGCAATCCATGGTGGGATTCCGGCGGGTCGTTCGTGTGGACTAGCGGTAGAGGCCGAACACTTGGGCGGCTCATGCGAACTACTCTCCTTAGACGGTCAAAGCGTCGATCTTTTAGATCAACCAAGGTAACCACCGTCTACTAACTCGTTTGTTTATTGCTTAAACGAAGTCGATCTTGGGTCGATAGGAAATAAATTTTTGAATTCCGCTGCGTTCCCGCGTATATTTCCTAACAGTGGTATTAGAGAGAACTTCGAGCTTAAGCAATAAGCATGTTATTTTGCGTAGTTAATTTTATCGTTTAAATCACGTAATTAAAAGATGAAAGATTTTTGATTCGCAAATCGATACACGAAAAGAAAAAAAGAAAATAAAATAATGGGGCGACTTTTGGGGTGCTCGGCCGATCGGCGGCGGCGGCGGCTCCCCTTTGAGGCGGTCGACGTCGGCTGGTGCTTCTTTTTGGTGGATCCCTAAATTTTGTTTTGTGTATTTTGTGTTTCAATATTGTTCATAGTTGTGATTAAAATCTTCTTTGTTTAGTTGTGTCATATGGCTAACCAATGGTTCAAATAGTTTGGGCCATTGGGATGCCACATGGCATTAAAATAATAATGGTCTTTCCAAACTTTGTTTAGAATAGGCCTAGGCCTTTCCAAATATTTGATTTGGGAAAAGGCCTAGGCCTAGGCCACTTTCAAAATTTTGATTTTGGAAAGTGGCTGAAGCCTAAACCAAAATTATTTGGCCTTTCCAAATATTTGATTTTGAATAGGCCTAGGCCCTTTCCAAATATTTGATTTGTAAAAGGCCTAGCTTAGCCACTTCCAAAATTTTGATTTTGGAAAGTGGCGTGCCTAAGCCAAATTTGGTTTAGGAAACCAAAGGCATCCCTTTTGATTACGAATCAAAAGGAAAGAAACAAAAGAGAAATAATTTTAATTTTGATTTATTTTGGAATAGTTCTAATTAATTAAAATTAAAATTAGAATCGGTTTAAAATTAATCGTTAATTTTATTTCGATTAAAATTATTTAATTAATTAAATGTTAATTAGTCAATTGATTGGATAAAATTATTTAATAGATTAAACGTTAATTGATTAATTAAGACGCAAGTAGTTAAATTTTAATTTTATCTCTTTCATAAGATTTTATAGTATGGATTAGATATAGTAGATATAATATGATTATATGGACCCCGATTGATCATGGACTCGACCGATAGGATATATGTGAATGATTTAATTTTTCTGTTGGTTTAAAATTGTCCTAGGCCGTTATGAAGAACGTGACCTAGTTTATTTTCTGCATTTATCTCATTCCCGTTAGCTCCCCCCGTGTGCGGCGGGTGTATTTATTTTATTAGATAGAATTAAATGTAACAAGAATGGAGCAGAAGATGGAGACCAAAGAAAGACGAAAATAAAGATCACATTGGAGAATGGAGCATTAAAGATTCTATTGGCGGTTGCAGCTACCCTTAGATTGTGACCCGCGGTTTCGTCAGTTTGTATTCGAAACCGCACCTAGGAAAAGTCCATGATCATACCGGTTACTTTACGCATTTATTTATTCTGTGCTTGTATTTATTTTATATGATACGATAGATGCATGACTAGGCACGATCTAGATAAATGTGTAGGATGTATGTCTATAGAGATAGATATATTTGATGAGACCGTAATAAATTAATTAAGAGAATTAAAAATTCAAAATTAATTAAGTGAATTAATTTAAAATTACTCCCACAACAAAAATCGAGTTATAATATGTCTCCCAATATTATAGTGACGGTGAAGAGCCCTTGTTCGGATCCAACTGATCGGCCCACGTCGGGAGTTGACCTACCACGGGTATATCGTCATTATCGAGATATGATCGTTATGAGATCTCATGAATACTTGGGTTACGACTCGACTAAGAATCTTGCGGTGATTGGCCCACGTCAGGACCGTCTGGTTTTAGAGACATAAGGTTGACTACCACATAGATGATGTGAATTGTCAAAGAGTTGACTAGTCAACCCACTGGAAGTCGCGTTAGACGCGATTGGTAAGAAGTACCTACCCGTCGAAATTGACCCGGTCGATCGGCCCACGTCGGGGATCGAGTCAACTAGATAGGATTCCAGCCACTAAAGGATTTTGAAAAAAAATCCTTGAAAGTCAATTGGGAGTAGTTGACTAGTGGGAGCAAAATCATAATCCCAAAGACCATATTTGATTTTGCGTGTATAGACAACAACACTCTTTTATCTTCATTTTTATGTTGTAGTTTTTTAGCAAACTTTTATATTTATGTTTTTCTCGATTAGTAAAACCAAATTATGACTGTTAATTTTGAGAAACGTTCTCAAATATGGTTAAATAATTTTAATCCTTTTAAAATAAGCAATGACATGAGCAATCCCGTTATAGTAGCTAAAGTTAAGGAGACTACATATTTGATGGAGTCCTCCAAGACTTTAATTATTAAAGAAAAAACGGTAGCTCATTGGATACGATCCAATATGATCATTCAGTCATATGATGACAATTAATTCAAACGTTGGATAAGAATGACCACATCTAATTTTGGAAAGGTTGTTTTCAAAATTGTAAGATTTAAGTATCGACTTAATTCTATCATTGCTTAAAGGTTAATTAAATAGTCAATGTTTTGAATACGATTCAAAAGGTTAAATAAACTATTTAATAACTTTAGATTTTCTTTATGAAAGGAAATTAAGGACAAGGCTCTTGTGATCTTTCTTAAGTCTTATGAAGACTACAATAAGAAACATTTTTCAAGTGCTTAAAGGATTGAAAGAAAAGTTAGGGCATGTGCTTAAATAGAGAGCTTATCGAAGTCTTTATTCTAAGCAAGTCTGTTGAGATAAATTATCTAAGTTCAAGTCAACTCTTAGATATATAATATCTTACGAGAGTGATTAAATTAGAAAGGTTAAATCCAGATATGGAAGGTGAAGCAAACGTTGTGACACTTCCATATTCTGGATCTAGTAAACTGATAAGGGAACTAAATAAATGTTATTATGTTCCGGTTCTTATAAAGAACATGTTTTCAGTTGCAGGTTAGGATTTAGTAGACATATTCAATTGTAAAGAATAAATGTTATTCTGATAAAGTTGGAAGATCACTGAATCTAACATACTAGATTGATGTCACTATATAGTTGATATATGTGATGAGATCTCAACTAAATATTTGTGTGACTGTTATCCTTAATATTAGTGGTTACTCTAGACATAGTCTCTCTGGAAGGGAAGCGTGTAATTAAACGTCATTCTGATGATGTTGAACCATATGATTATGAATCTTGTGGGTAATACGTATCTTATCTAAAGATGACTGAAATACCCTTTTTATGAAAAGGTTATAAAATCTAAAAAGTTGTCCAAAGCCTAAACATACCGATGTTTGTTATCTTATGACAATTAATGCCACAAATAATTGTTTGTTAATCTCTACGACTGTTTTAGAAATAGTCAAGTGTACTTATTGAAGTACAACAATTCGGAAAGCCCGAAAAGTTCGAGCTAGTACGAATATGAGATTGATGAGCTACTTAGGAATTAATCTTCAATTGGATTGAAGTAATTAATACCTGAAGGGTGTTTCAGAAGTCGTCTGAAAAGGAATAAGATTCTCTCTTGAAGGATACCATCTTTTGGATATGCAATTAGATTGTGTTCTCAAAATGGAAACTACACTTTATATGATAAAGGTGTGACGCAAGCCATGCGATGTATCCCTTACCCGTTTCGGGATAGTGCCCTTATACTTAACCTAGTTCCAAAGAATAAAGGTTGAATAAATTCCATATTAGATATGGAAGGCGATAATGTCAAATCTATCCTAACCGATAATTTGAAGTTGTCATAAGCAAAGTCAGAAAGGCTTGGAGCCTAGTACGACATATGCGACTTTGTGGAATATCTTAGCAAGTATGCTAGATATTATTTACCTGTCCGCGGAGCAAAATGTTTGTCTCCAAACATGCTGTCTTCTAGAGGAAGTGTTTCTTCCAAAAGAAACAGTGGGAGAAAATAAGATCTCAAAAGAGTTTGAGAACCACAAAGATATATTCAACCATAGGAACGTGAGCGGACGCCACATAGCGATGAGGTGTAGAACACTGCTCAGTGCACACAAAAGTTCTGTAATGTTGTGGATAACCTCAAGCCTCAAAGGGCTGTTGGCATGTTCATCTTAAAGAATGAATATCTCACGACTTATGAAGGAATGTTTGAGAGGCAAGATTGAGAGATATGGCTAGGAGCCATAATATCTGAATTAGATTCCATCAGTGACAACCAGGTTGTGAACTTAGTCTGTCTTACCTAAGGGGAGTGTCCCTGAAAGGCTGACATGGATAGTAATATGATTACCATCAGGCTATAGTGACGGCTGATGGGTACGGGGTGTAAACCTTGTAATTACCTTTATGCTGCCAGCTGAGCCCAGTTCTAATCAGATGATGCTTGTTATAACTTCGTATCATGGCTATATGATAGTGTTGAAGACGTTGGGTAGAAAGCTCGATGTTCATAGACGATAACATGATATGTGAGCCCACGAGATCCATTTATGGACTCAAACAAGTTTCTCTAGACAATTTCTTTGTTTGATAATCAAAGGAGTTTGATTTAGTCAAAAGAAGAATATGCCCCATGTGCAAGATGGATAGTGGGAGTGTGTTACGATTTTTGAATAAGGTATTGGATATATCTCTCAGGAATTATCACCCCATAACACAGTCAATTAATGTTTGGTAGTTCAAGGTCTTTGCGAAAGCTCTTGGATTGGCAGTTCTTGTTTTTGGAAATAAGAATCTATAGTGATAGATTTAACTGCTGTTAGATTATTGTTTACGTATACAGATGTGATGCTAAAAGAAGTTTAGCATAGATCGCAAGATCTATCTGTGTTAGGACGTTGGTCCTAAAGATAAGGTGAAAGATGATGCTTATGGAAGGTTTCCTTCGCTACTGCGATAGGAACCATCTTATAGGTAATGCCGGATGTTCATAGTCCATGAATAGTCATGAGCAAGTATGAAAGTAAATCTGGTAAATGTCGAGAATATCCTTAAACAAGTTAAGGAAAGTTTCCTAGTTTATTGAAACTTGGAATTAAATAAACGTAGATATACAGACGTATATCCTGAGTCTTATGAAGGCGAGTGGGAGCTACAGTCTGGGTTTGCAGTCACTTTGATTAAGTGATACAGTAAGCTGGAAAATGTTCTAGCCTATGGGTCACTGTAAATTCTACAACTGAGCCAAAACACAGTAGTGCCTTAGAGGCGCAGCGGGAGCAGTACATGGATCTAGAAGGTTCATTCCTGAACCTTATACGGTTCTTCCACCTTTTCTATATAGTTGATATAGTAAGTGGATTCATTGCTTGAAGCAAGGACCAGGGTCTCGTCAGAGATTCGTGTGTGTGTTGAGGCGGTTCCTTTGACTTGGTCATTTGGAACGTGAGATGAAGATAGTCTGAGTCCCCGCGGATAGTGATCCGTTCATGGCTAGGGCTGGTTGCGAGTATTGCATGAGATTCTTGTGTTTCAACTTGGTCTCGTGTGTACGAGTGATTGGTTTTAGGCCAAGTGGGAGATTGTTGAAATAGTGTCCTAAACCCAATCGGGTGGGACCGGATCCGACCGGGTCGGATCATTTCTACTATTTCTTTATGTTTATACATATATAAAATGGCTTTTATGTTGTCATATATATGTTCTTTTAAAGAACCAATTATGAATTGTTATGTGACAACGTCCTTAGTATTAAACTGTGATAGAGAAAGCATGATAGACGATTATGGTTGATGAGATCTCTAATCACTTTAATAAGTTTGATACTTAAATGTCTCTAGGCTGATGTACTATTAAACAGGGCATTGATAGTATAAACAGACTAGCACGTTGATGTATGAAAAATATATGATCAAATTATAAGACTTTTTATTATTATTTTATGATATTTTAGTGGGAGGTAGAGTCGATGATGGTCTAGCAATGGCATTAAGTGTTTATAATGAAAAAAAAAACCCCTTAGTTTTTGAATCTTTTTCGTGCATTAATAAGTTGATTAAAATGAACTTTATAAGGTATATTTTTCATGTATTTGAAGATGTAATGATCAATTTGGATATATATAACCAATGTGATCCGTAAGTACATTTTAACCCCAAATTTATTTGTGTAACATGAATTCCTTCACGTAAGCCTTTGACATTGAAGCGAAAATTTTAAACTCGTATCCATTCGGTATCCTAGTGGTTTATCCTATAATAGCAAAGTAACTTAGTACCTAACTTTTGAACGTGTACTGTGAATATCTGAAGGTTTGAATGTGATAGGAAGGATAATAGTTAAGTTCTTTGGGAAATTGGAATGAAAAGAAAAATACCAAATTAAGATGAGCCAATTATATGTCGGATGTAGCTACCAATGATTTGAGTGCAATAGGGTGTTATCACGAAACGTCCTATATCACTATGAGGTTTAAAAGCTCCCGACTGCCAGATGATAGTAGTCCAGCTAGGGTACCGTGTTATCATGAAACATCCTAATGCTGGGAATGAAGGCATATGCTACACATGTGAAATTAAGTCCAGCTAGGGTGTTATCACGAAACATCCTATTGCTGGGAATGAATTAAGCATGGTTGAAAACTTAGTTATCTTCGACTATCCCCGTATAAACCGAATGATATGCATTAGGGATTATCCTAATAAGTACACGGGAGGACGTTGTATGGAACTTTTGCTGCCTATACCTAGGAAAGTCATTAGGACTGTCTGAATGGATACTTATGCGTTTGCTTGAATTATTCAAGAAAGGAAAGTGGAAATCGAAAGGCTTGTCACACACACTCTGTTATACATTTATATTAAGGTTAACGTGTGGTTATGATTCGATCGATTGTATTATCTGGTTGTCCCTTATATCTTATCTTTTCATGAATTTTGTCCCTCATTCATTTTGTTTTATCACTTGTTTTGCTCGAGGACGACCAAAAGCTAAGTGGGGGGTTTGTGATGACGGAAAAATTCACTGTTATTATTATAACATTTCACCCAACTTCTGATACCATTTTGAGCATTTATGTATCAAATCAAGTCATTAATTCCTTAGATTTATCTAAATACGTAATTAGTAAGTATTATATAAAATATCGTATTTTTTTTATCGTGTTTTTATAAGTTTTTGTACCGATTTTAGTAAATCGGAATGTCGTGTCAGATATACGTGGGTATTTGTGGTATTTTATTGCAGATGTATAAGCCAAGACCCCGAGAATCGATATTTTGAAGTATAATCATATCTCTGAAAGGATTTAGAGAGTGTCACGAGCTTAAGTGGTCAATCGAATTGCTTAAATGATTAAGTGGTCAATCGAAGTGGTCAAGTGGCTCAGTGGTTAGTGATACCACTAACGAATTATATCTTCGACGAACAAATGGCTCAGTAAAACGGTATTTTCTGAAGAAGTGTCCTTAATGAAAGTTGTAGATCTTTGAAAGAGCTTTCCAACGCATTTTAAATCACATCAATCGGACTTCTACAACTCAAGTATCATTAAGTCAAGTGGTCAAGTGGCTAATCGATTCGATTTAGTGGTAATCGAGAAATATCTTCGACAAACGAATGGCTCATCAAAACGACATTTTCTGAAGAAGAGTCCTTCATGAAAGTTGTAGATTTTTCCGAGAGCTTTCCGATGCCTCTTGAATCATGTTGTTTGGAGATCCAGAACTCGAGATATGAATTTTAGAAGTTTTATTCCAAAATATATAATTTATATCCGAAAATTAGAAATTAAGGGGAGATGAATGTGATGATTACACCGGATCGATCCGGCCCTTTCCCGGATCGATCCGGCCTTAACTAATTTTGCCTATAAATAGGCTGAATACTAGCACAGAAGAGAGGGTCCCTGCTTTCGGCCATTTTTTTTTCTTGTTCTTATTTTATTAGTTGTAGTACTAATATATATATATATATATATATATATATATATATATATATATATATATATATATATATAAAATATATATATATCAATTTTCCTTCTTTTTCTTTTCCTTTTTCTCGTCTTTCTTTTTTGTTATATATATATATATATATATATATATATATATATATATATATAAATATATATATCAATTTTCCTTCTTTTTCTTTTCCTTTTTCTCGTCTTTCTTTTTTTGTTTTATTTATAATATATATATATATATATATATATATATATATATATATATATATATATATATATATATATATATAAAACTAACTATCTATCTATATAGCTATATATATATCTATATATATATTTATCTAGCTATCTATACATATATATATAGGCATTATGCCATAAATAAAATAGTAGCCGTAGTACCGTTGTAATGCTTGGACAGTTATCGAAAGATCGTTGTTGTTGAAGTCATAACTATTTCCGGAGAATACGGTCTCCGAATCAACAGTTGTAATCTGAAATGATTTCAAGCAATCATACGATGATGAGAGGCTAAAGCACGTTGGAACAAGCCTTGTGAAACCGATTCTTAGCAACATCTCGATTTCGACTTTTGGATTGTTTTGTGAGTTTTTATCAAAGTTTGTATCTTTATTATGTTCTTACTGATTATGCAATTTAAATCGAGATATGGTTGCCGTTTGATGTTTAACGTTTGATGAGAATCGTCGTTAAACTTAAGATCACCGTAGTAAAGGATAGATTTTTAACCTAAAAATAACGAGAGTTGTTAGGTTGAATATCTAGATTGCGAAATTGAGAGATTTTACACCTTTGTTATGAAAGCGTTAATCTTTAAAATCGAAAGATAAAAGATTGATAGGCGAACTTTTCTAAGAGATTAGGAGTTCATACCTTCGATAGGTGAATCACAATTTTTGTTAAATCACCACAAGATAATCTAGAGTCGAAATTGAGGGTTGCGGGAATCGGTGGATCACTTGCTTGTTCGTTGTTAAATTACTTGAAAGAAAAATCGTTGTCTTGTTTTGCTTCGTCTTCATCATAGTAATCGTAGCAATTTTTATTGTCTTCTTAGTTTATAGATTAGAATTAACTTAGTTAGCTCGGTTCGTAATTATCTTTCCTGGCTTTGGATTGACAACCCTCTGTCCAGTTATTTGTTTTCGTTTTTAGTTTTTTATTTCTCGTGACACTTTTAGAAAAATTAAGAACTAGACCAACCTCGATTCCCTGTGGATCGACTCCGGTTTTTAATCGCTATACTACGATCCCTGCACTTGGGGTAAACCGGATTTATTTTATTACTTGTTATATTTTGCTTTGCATAAAATCCGAGACATTAAGCGATACAGTGAGGTGGAAATGTTCTAGCCTATGGGTCACTATAAATTCTACAACTGAGCCAAAACACAGTAGTGCCTTGGAGGCGCAGCGGGAGCAATACATGGATCTAGAAGGTTCATTCCTGAACCTTGTACGGTTCTTCCACCTTTTCTATATAGCTGATATAGTAAGTGGATTCATTGCATGATGCAAGGACCAGGGTCTCGTCAGAGATTCGTGTGTGTGTTGAGGCGGTTCCTTTGACTTGGTCATTTGGAACGTGATATGAAGGTAGTCTGAGTCCCCACGAACAGCGATCCATTAATGGCTAGGGCTAGTTGCGAGTATTGCATGAGATTCTTGTGTTTCAACTTGGTCTTGTGTGTGCGAGTGATTGGTTTTAGGCCAAGTGGGAGATTGTTGGAATAGTGTCCTAAACCCAATCGGGTTGGACCGGATCCGACCGGGTCGGATCATTTCTACTATTTCTTTGTGTTTATACATATATATAATGGCTTTTATGTTGTCATGTATATGTTCTTTTAAAGACCCAATTATGAATTGTTATATGATAATGTCCTTAGTATTAAACTGTGATAGAGAAACCATGATAGGCGATTATGGTTGATGAGATCTTTAATCACTTTAATAAGTTTGATACTTAAATGTCTCTAGGCTGGTGTACTATTAAACAGGGCATTGATAGTATAAACAGACTAGCACGTTGATGTATGAAAAATATATGATCAAATTATAAGACTTTTTATTATTATTTTATGATATTTTAGTATAATTTCATATAAATGCATCGAAAACTTATAAAAATCATAGTTAGTTATAATTAGATGCATAAGTTATAAAAACGATAAAAAATGATGTTTTTTTGTCAGATTTACGTTTGGTGTTTCATTGATATTATTGCAGGATCAGATGTTTACCGAGATCCCAAAATATGACATACTTTGAAGTATAAATCATGAGTTTTTGTGGGATAAAAGATTATGCAAAATCTAACAACTTTGAACGGATCAAGCGTCGCCCTTAATGTTTCTACCGTAACTCATCTTCAACGGACATTTGATCTAACTTAGAGGCATTTTCAGAGAAAAAGTCCTTGATGAAAGTTGTAGGCCTTCAAGAAAGCTTTCCAACGACTATCAAATCATGTCAATCGAGGTCTACACTCGAGATAGGTTTTTACGAACATCGGATATGTTGTATGTCCGGCACGCGCCGGAGAAGGCCGAATATTGCGAGAAAAATCTTTGAAACGGGCCCACAAATCTCGACAAGGGAATATATACTTGTGTAGCCGGCACGCGCCGGTTGGTGTCCGGCACGCGCCGGCCTTGTGGTACACTCTATAAATACCCTCAATTGCAACCATTTTGAAGTGTACCAATGCATATATCTCTCTTACTATATATCTCTATAGTTTCGTTTTGTTGTTTTTAGTTAAATAAAAGGCGTAAACGGCACTGCGCCGGAATAATGCTTTGTAGTATAAAGTCTCGTTATAATGCTTAGAGGATGTATCAAGGCTCATTGATGTCAAGGAGTTGCTATTTCCGGATGATACAACTCGAATGCTTCAATTGTAACCTGGTAACTTTTCTAATGTATTTATGTTTATGTATTAATTATAGTATCTATATTTTAGTTATTATGTTGTTAGGCTAAACTTAGTATCTAGCCAAGATATGAAATTGGATTAGTATTATCTTTTTAGGGAAATGGATGATGACTATACTAAAATTGGATAAAATCGGTTATAATGAATCTCTTTCTATATTCGTATTGAATTAGCTACTTGATATGAAAGAATTCATAATCTAATTATGAATTGACGCCTCGTAGTTAGGTTATGAACTCGTTAATAGAAAGACCGGAGGGTAAAATTGGCCGAGTGAAAACGTGACAACGGAATCCGATTTCTAAACCGGGGGTAGATTTGTTTCGGGAGAAACAAACTCTTATTGACATATGTACTCAAGAGATTATTACGTTTAATTCGTTTGTTTAATTGACATACCTTAAAATTGGCCGAATGACAAAACGGGAGTGACCCATGCTTGAGGATGACCTTGGACAAATGATTGGACATATGACAATTTCAGATGCTCGTGTGAGGATGAATTGTTTAGTTTAGAAGTGCACCGTTCCGTATAATTGATTTAACTTAAAATAATGATCGAGCACATCTAATTTCCACTAGAAAGATATAATCATTCAATAACATATTCTTGGCTAGTCTCTAATTATAATATCTATCTCCCTCCCCTAGATATTGTTTTGGTACCTATATATATTTATATCTATATATATATGTATTGATATATATATATATATTTATATACTTATATATATACTTGTTTTAGTTTTATGCTTTGTTAGTTTAGAGTTTGGTTGGATGATAAAATTGCGACTTAGATTGAGATAATAATAGTTTCTCGGTGTTTAATCACACGGTGAATTACCAAGTTTTCCACGAGGATCGACACCTGACTCACCATACTATCACTACAATTTGACCCGGTACACTGCCGGTAAGGATCGTAACACCTAGAAAAGGTCCGTCAGCTTTCTGGCGCCGTTTCCAAGGTTAGGTTTAGGTCTGTCAGTATTTTGGCGCCGTTGCCGGGGAACGACGCTAATTCATTGTGTTCGAATGATTTCTACTTATATTAACTCAAAAGTCTCGAGGATAAGTCAACACTCTTCTTACCCCATTTCTATTTTCTTTTTCGTTGGTACTTACCTAATAAGTAAGTTACCAATCTTTACTTTTATCGATTTCAACTATTTTCGGTTTTCGTTAGTTGATGACCAGAAAGAGTAAGGCCCCACTTACTCCTTATAAGCACGACATAGATACTTACGAAAGGCGTAGTTAAGAGCGAGAAAAGAAAACAAGGTCATACTAGTCGGGGAAATCTGACGGAGAATCATCATCAAATCAAAATACGAAAATGGTGAAAACGGTGATGAAACACACGAACAAGGGCTAGATCATGCTCAAGGGCATGGCCAAAATCTTAATCGGGATCTACCAATACCAAATAACCGGAATAGAAATAATCAAAATCGGAACCGAACAATCGTAATAATAACCCACCAAATCCGAGACCTATTTGTGATCGGACCTTAAGAATAAACCGGACTAATAATCCGGTTCGTTTACCCAATGAAGGAGCAAATAATTTTGAAATAAAATCTCATCTTTTTGGTCTAATTGACGCAAGAGCCCAATTTCTAGGAGAGGATGATGAGGATCCACATCACCATCTCTATCTTTTCGAAGAATTGTGCAATACGACCAAAAGTCAAGGTGCTCGTCGTGAATTAACAAGGATGTCTATGTTTCCTTTTTCTTTAAAAGGAAGAGCACGAGATTGGTTTATGTCACTCCCACATCATTCATTGACTAGTTGGGAGGAGATTCAAACCGAGTTTTTAAAGCGAGTATTTTACTCCGGGTAGAAATTTGGAATTAAAGGTCGAAATTGCCAACTTTAGACAAGGATGCGAAGAAACGCTTGGGAATGCGTGGGAGAGATTTAAAAAGTTGTTAAGATCTTGTCCCGATCATGGTTATTCCTTAGATATGCAAATCCAACTTTTACGTCGTAAATTAAGGAAAGATTCACGTGCGGATGTAGATCATGCATGTGGTGGTTCATTAATGATGAGTGAAGCCCAAATAGTTTACGATGCTATAGAAAAGATTTCCAAAAATAACGAGAATGTGGGAAACCGGTTCTAGCACCGGGAAAGTAGCATTTGCGGGAGAATGCACATCGAATACGGAAGTTCTAGCACACTTGGAGAATTTGAGTAGAAAGTTTGACAACCTACGAGGCTAGTAGGATTTGTAAAACCGAAACTATCATACCAAATGACTACTCAAGTCATGATAATGTGTCATTAGGGATAGAAGAACCGAAGGATACTCAAGGGAAGAGGTGAGTTTTTTACAACGGCATAGGAATTTGAACAACGCGTATTCAAACTCCTTTAATGCTATTAGAAGAGAGCACCCAACTTTTAGATGGTCCGAAAACCACTAATAAGCCGGGACAACCGCCATATCCGAGTTCGGTATAAGAATCCATATAGTAATCAAGTTCATCAAGGAAATACATCAAATCGGAACCTACAATCGTTACCTAAATCTTATCCACAACATACTACTCAAACTATACCGGTCACCCAAAGTTCAACCCAACTTTGAAGGAGTTGATAAATGGGATAAATTAATGGAAAATATGATGGGTGTAGTATCTACTCAAGCTCGAAATATGGAAACTATGATAACTTCTATAGGTTCGGTCTCACAGGATATGACTATGTTGAAAACGTCTATGGGTGGACATGATACGAGAATGAGAACTATAGAAGCATCATTAAGGAATATGGAAGATCATTTGAGTAGAGAAGGAGAACGTAACAACGGTAGACCTCCGGGAGGATTACCAAGTAATGCGAAAGAAACCCGAGAGAGGTAAATGTTGTGATTACAAGAAGTAGGAAATATTGTGAAGATACTAGAGCGAGAGAACGCATGAAACAATGAGGTAGAAAATGATTTTGATAATATCGTAAAGGAAAAGGACGAACTTGAATTTGCTTGATGAAGAGGAAGAAATTATCGAAGAATTCTTAAAACGAGAATGATGTTGAACACGAAATTGAAGGTGAAGAATGGGTAAAAGTCCACTAGAATTCGAAAGATCCTATGGATAAGGACACGAGAACCCTATTTAGGGAACATGTCGGAGAAAATCGGGGAGAAAAACGGGAAGATTTAAAAGTAAGCGAGAAGGATAAAGTTGATACGGGGAATGTTTTAAAGGAAAATTCTCAAGATAATGAAACTTGGCGATCAAGTAATTCTCAAGATTCAAGGAAAAAGGAAAAGAGAAAATGACTTGAGAACCAAAGGTTATAGATTTAGAATCTTTGCCTTATCCACCGAAAGATCAAATTAAAAAGATAAAAACTGATAAGAAATATGCTCGTTTCCTTGACACTTTTCGTCATATTCATGTCAATATCCCTGTTATAGAAGCTTTAGTCAACATGCCTGCCTATGGAAAGTTTCTTAAAGATATCATATCTAACAAAAAACGATTAGAAGAATATGAGAATATATGCCTTAATGAAGAATGTTCTGCAATACTTCAGCATCGGCTACCTCCTAAACTTAAAGATCCTGGTAGTTTCACTATCCCATGTGAAATTGGAGGATTTCTGTTTAAGAAAGTATTGTGTGATCTAGGAGCAAGTATCAATCTCATGTCTTATGAGGATTATAAGAAACTAGGAATAGGAGAGCTTACGAATACGAAATGACCCTTCGGATGGCGAGATAGATCAATTAAACATCCTAAGGGAATAATCGAGGACGTGTTGGTTAAAATTGATAAATTTTACTTCCCGATAGACTTTGTAATAATGGAAATGGAAGAAGGATATTCGGCGCCAATTATTCTAGGTCGACCATTTCTAGCTACGGGAAGAACTTTGATAGATGTTCAAAAAGGTGAACTAATGCGAGAGTTAATGAGGATAAAGTTTCATTCAATATCTTCAAAGCTATAAACCATCCATACAAAGAACCGAATCATGTTCTTTTATAGATGAATATTCTACTATGTGGGATGCCAAATTTAAAGATTATGAAAATAAATTAGAAGAATGTTTGGCATTTTCTATCTATAAAGAAGATGAAGATGATACTTGAAATGAAAGAAGTAATCCTTTATTTAGATAAAGGAGGGTTTCTTAAACATCCATGGCATCAAAATTTGAAATTGGAAATGGAAGGACCGAGTTTTAAAACCATCGGTAGAAGATCCACCAAGGAATGCGGAGTTGAAACCACTTCCTTCGAATTTGAAATATGCTTTTCTTGAAAATAATAATCTGTTACCAATTATTATTTCATCAACCTTAACAAATGAACAAGAGGATCAATTATTAAGAATGTTAAGACAACATAAGAAAGCTTTTGGATGGACGGTGGCGGATATCAAAGGTATTAGCCACGAGATTTGTGTTCACAAGATTATTTTGAATGAAGAAGCTAAACCTTGTATTCAGCCACAACGCCGCCTCAACCCGAATTTGCAAACAATCGTTAAGAAAGAGGTCATTAAGCTATTAGAAATGGGAATAATCTTTCCCATATCAGATAGTGAATGGGTAAGTCCGACTCAAGTAGTTCCAAAGAAAGGAGGTTTCACAATAAAAGAAAATGATAAAAATGAATGGATTCCGACAAGGGAAATTACGGGATATCGAATGTGTATTGACTTTCGGAAGCGAATGATCATACTAAAAAGGATCATCATCCACTTCCATTCATCGTGCGGATGTTGGAAAGATTGAGTGGACATAAGTATTACTTGCTTTTTAGATGGTTATTCGGGTTATTTACGATATTCATTGCGGCGGGAGATAGAGAAAAAACTACTTTCACTTGTCCCTATGGAACTTTTGCTTATAAAAGAATGCCGTTTGGATTATGTAATGCACCTGCTACATTTCAGCGATGTATGATGGCAATATTTTCTGATATGATCGAGAAATTCTTAGAAATCTTTATGGATGACTTTAGTGTTTATGGAGATTCTTTTGATAAATGCTTATCACACTTAGAACGTGTTTTACAACGCCGTGTGAAGATACCAACTTGGTTCTAAAGGCGGGAAAAATGTCATTTGATGGTATCGAAGGAATTGTACTAGGTCATAGAATCTACGAAGCGAGGAATTGAAGTTGATAAAGCTAAAGTCGAAGTAATTGAAAAATTACCTCCACCAATTAATTTGAAAACGTTAAGAGGATTTCTTGGACATGCGGGATTTTATAGAAGGTTTATTGCGATTTCTCAAAAATAGCAAAGCCCCTAGTCATTTGCTAGAAAAAGAAGTACCTTTTAACTTTGATGATAAATGTATGGAAGCCTTTAAGACCACTAAAAGCGAAATTAACTACGCACCGGTACTAGTAGCACCGATTGGGAATTGCCGTTTGAAATTATGTGTGATGCAAGTGATTTAGGCGTTGTAGGAGCTGTTTTAGGTCAACGGTATAACAAAATTCTCAAAGCTATCTACTATGCTTCTCACACATTAAACGCGGCTCGGCTTAATTATGCAACTGCGAGAAAGAGCGTTGTTGTAATATTTGCCTTAGATAAGTTTCGATCATATATTGTTGGTTCTAAGGTAATAATCTACACGGATCATTCGGCTACGAAGTATCTTTTAAGTAAGAAAGATGCCAAACCGCGTCTTCTTAGGTGGATTACGTTACTTCGGGAATTCGATATTGAAATTAAGGATAAAAAAGGAAGTGAAAATGTAGTAGCGGATCATCTAAGCGGGATGGATAATGATGAAGGAAAAGGAAAAGAAATTCGGGATTCGTTTCCGGATGAGAAAGCTGTTTAAGATAGATACTCCCTCAACCATGCGATTATTAAAAAATAGAATACCATCAAAGGAAGATTCGCCATGGTTTGGGGATATTGTTAACTACATTACACAGTAAGTACATCCCACCTCATTGGACTTGGCAACGAAAAAAGAAGTTCTTTTACGACTTAAAGTTTTATTATTGGGATAAACCGGATCTTTTCCGAAGATGCTCGGATGGAATAATTAGGAAATGTATTCACGATAATGAAATTTTAAGTGTATTATCATTTTGTCATGATCGTGAGGCGGGAGGTCATCATGGAGGATGGAAAAGCTGCTTTCAAAGTTTTACAATGTGGTTTCTATTGGCCTACCTTTGTATAAAGATGCATATAAATATGCAAAATCTTGTGAATCATGTCAAAAATGGGGAAATATATCGAAAAAACATGAAATGCCTATGCAACCAATTTTAGAATGTGAGCTATTTGATGTATGGGGCATAGATTTCATGGGACCTTTCCCTATATCTTTCGGAAAAAGATTTATTCTAGTGATGGTTGATTATGTTTCTAAATGGGTAGAAGGCTGAAGCTCTCCCTACTAATGATACCGAGTAGTGCTAAGGTTCCTTAAAAAGAATATATTCACACGATATGGCATTCCGAGGGCTATCATTAGTGATAGAGGTTCACATTTTTGTAACCGACCATTTACTAAGGTAATTGAGAAATATGGTGTAACTCATAAACTTGGAACACCCTATCATCCACAAACTAGTGGACGGGTAGAGGTGTCTAATAGAGAAATTAAAAGAATCGTGGAGAAGACGGTGGACTCGAATCGTAAAAACTGGGCAGAAAGACTTGATGATGCATTATGGGCAAACAGAACAGCCTTTAAAACACCGATTGGTTGTTCTCCTTACAAATTAGTATTTGGAAAATCTTGTCATCTCCCTGTTGAATTAGAACACCGAGCTTTATGGGCTATTAAATTTCTAAACTTTGATCTAAAGGCTGTCGGTGATCATAGATTACTTCGATTAACGAGAACTAGAAGAATTTCGACTCGATTCTTATGAAAATGCTCGAATGCAAGGAACGCACGAAAGCTTTTCATGATAAGAGAATCTATAGTCGTGAGTTCCATGTAGGTGATCGAGTACTTTTATATAATTCACGTTTGAAGTTGTTTCCGGGAAAGCTTAAATCTAGATGGACGGAGTCCATATGACGTAACAAAAATCTATAAGTACGGAGGCATTTGTTGAACTAGCGATGGAAAGACAACTTTTATAGCCAATGGACACGGGGTGAAATTGTTCGTGGAAAGCGAAGGGATACCTCAACCGAAAGAAGTATTATTACTTATCGACCCTCCAACGAATTAAGAAAGCGAAATTTTAAACTTAGCCGATTACGGGTACTATCTTTCTAATTCACCTTTTAATATGCATTTTAAAGTAGTTTCGTCTTTTACCGGATAGACGTAAAAGAAACTGGATGCCTTTCATAGATAGAATAAGAGTTTTTATTTTACTTTTAAGATTAGGTCGAATAAGGATGTCGCGTTTAAGATAGAAGCCTTAGTTTCTAAATTAAATAAAGAATTGCTAATCGAAGTCGAGAGAAAGAGAACTTTGTAATGGAAATTCAAGGAGTGCAATAAAAAGAAGAGCAAGGTTTCTAATGAGATGTAGAATCTGTGGAAAAAGTGAACATGATGGACAATGTGGAAGAAATACAACCATATCCCGGGATGAGTGTTTGAATGTTATTAAGAAGGGAACGATTAGGTGGTTATCCGAAAATCCCGAGGGAATACAAAGAGATAATTCAAACGCATCACTCTAGGAGAAAGGTTAAGGGACCGTTATGATAACAATCTTGAGGATGCGAGATTGAGGGAGTTAGCAAAAAATCCTAAGAATTTCAGTGTGTGTTTTAATTTTTCAAATTTTAATTAAATTTCGTATTTTTAAAGTTATTTTTCTAAACTTAAAAAGAAAAATATTTTTATGAAAAATTTATAATAAACCTATTTTATCATGTAAAGTAGGTATATTATATCAAAAATATGTGATTTCAATATTATATTAGTTTTTATATTTTATCAAGTTTTATATAGAAAAATCGTATTAAACTTAGATTATATAACATAAATCATAGGATTAACATCAAATGATTTTTATGTGATATAATTAGAGCTTATTACACAAAAAATGACAAAAATTCCGTTTTGTGGGGACTATGTGACCGGCACGCGCCGGTACACTACCGGCACGCGCCGGTGTGTACACACTTAACCCTAAAAAATGCGCCCTTTCCTCATTGCTCACACTCATTTCGAATTGAAGAACAGCCCGAATTCTCCCTCTCTTCTCCTCAAAAATCAACAATTTTCCATCAATTTTCTTCACTCAAACATCACGTAAGTGTTAATCTCTCTTCCTCTCTTCAACTTAATCATAAAGGAAGATACCCATTGGAAAAAGTTGAAGCTTGGCAAGCTCAAGTCTCTCTTTTCTCTCATTCCGGCGACCCCCTTTAATTCCGGCGACCTAGCTTTTCTTTCTAGCATATTAAGGTAAGAATATATATATATTTCAATTTTTAGTTAAATTTCTGAAATTATTTTGAATTTATTTTGATTTTATAGCCTAAGTAATTGTTGGTTCTTGTTGTTGGTGTTGTTTGTTTGTGTTGTTGTATTGTCATACCACTATCGTAGATGGCCTCATCATCTAGAAGTAATCCTAAGAGGAAAAAGAGAAGTACCCATCGTAGTACCGGTAGTTCAAACTAGGCCTTTAACCAAAAGGGAGAAAACTTTAACCTTTGAAAAAACCGCTAGTGCCGAAGCTAAACGAGCACATAATGAGTACTTTAGTAAAAGTAAGGTTTGGTTAGAACGAGGGATTGATTTTTCGAGGATTGGGAAAGAAGTGAAAGAAATTTTCAAGGATAGAGGATGGTTGGATGTAGCTATGGATAGGAAAGATAAGATTAACGTTTCTATGGTATCAGAGTTTTATTCAGTATTATCTACTTATGATGCTGATACGGTTGAGGAGATGACCTATATCCCTCTAAGAAGTGTTAATGTTACTTTTTACCTGCTATGATTAATGTATTCTATGGCTTAACGATATACCGAAAGAGGAGGATTATCACAATGTATGGGGTTTAGAACATCCTATGGCTCTACAAACCAAAGCTTATGAAGCCCAACAAGCCTTTGACCCCACTTCTTTGAATGGATAGAAAATAGGTTTGCTTATGGGAATTGTATTAGGGACATAAGGGCAATAAAACGAGTTCTTAGGCCATAATGTATGTCCTTCCACACATGTTTGTGCATTTGGTCGAGAGGAAGTGGTTATTGCTTGGGCCATGGTTAATGATATTCCTATAAATGCGGGAAATTGATCTTTTCTAAGGCATGTGAGTTTGCAAGCACTCGTTATCGAGGGGACGTCTCCCGTTCCCTAGTCTCATTTACGCCTTATGTGAGCTTGCGAAGTCCCTGTCTTACCCTCGGATAGAGCTGTGTCTCCCTACATTCCTCCCATTGGTCTTAAGGCGAGAGCCTTACCTGCTTTGGAGTAATAGATTACAATAATCCTAATCGTCAACAACAACAACCACCACCTCCACCTCCTATTCACACTCAAGTACCTAGACCACCGAGACGGTCACATCGGCCACGGCGAGCCAAGTTGAGGCTATGTTTCGGCATTTAGTTCAAGCTCGGGCTAGAGCGATGCTAATATAGCTTTGCTTTGTGAGAAGAATAGACATTGGGCTGAGGACATTAGAGTTGGTCGAGAGAGGATTTCGGGATGCTATGAGTGAGTTTGATCTAGATTTCTTTGAGATATCGCTAGACACCCCTATAGTCAGCCTGAACCATATACTATGCCAGATTGGATTCTGCCGATTCCACCACATGTTATTTATCAGGACTATACGCCGTCATCCATAGGACAGGGTGGTATGTTTACAGGTACACCAGGGACACCCTTGGGCATGGGAGGAGTGACTTCGTAGCGGATGTGACGGCGGGATTTGGTTCATTTGGTCTTCGGGGATCGGTTTCTATGTCGACGATGAGGAGCGAGACATCATTTCGAACTTCGTATCGGATCCACGACGGTTCGGTTATGGTATTCATACGACACGGTCGCAAGGAGCTGATTTTACTTCGTTACTATCTACATTTGGATCATCGTCATCTCGGTACGACCTTCTTGGTGACATTGATCTTAACTATGATGAGGACGAGTGATTTCTTTCTTTTTTGTATAACTATCTACTTATGGTTTGCCTTATAATCTTTTATATTTGTTGTGTACGTTAAACGTTTGATGCACTCTCGGGGTAGTGCACGTTGTTACGTTGTTATCTTTTTCGTAGTTTTCGGATGTTTTTAAATTTTTTCCCCCACGTTTTAGAAATATGCAGAATCTATTGTCAGAAAATAAAAGGCTGGATCAAGCTAGAAATTGAAATATCTACGGCGAGCACTATTTGACCGGCACGCGCCGGTTGGTGTCCGGCACGCGCCGGTGTAGTGGGGGCTGCGGGATCTTCTCGGGATATTTCCATTTCGGTCCGGCTTTGCCTATAAAAGGAAACGGATGCGACATTCCTAAAATGCTCATTCCCTTCCTTTGCCTTTAATTCTCTTGCTATAAAGAGTTTAAAATGTCCGATCGTTCGTCCGTAAACAGTTATTCACCTCCACATACACCAAATTCTATCATTCCAAATCCATTTTTTCATCAAATCCCTTACGAGCCTATGTATGCTTCGGTTCACAACCCTTATATAAGTAATTTCAATCAGTCACCGGTGTTGATTGAAAGGGGTTTAAATTTCGAAAGGTTGACAATTTGGGCATTTACGAGGATGGATATAGATGGGTGGGACTATTTTTGTCGTATGCCGAGAGGTAGGATTAATGTTCTTGTGGTAAGAGAATTCTATTCGATACTTTCGAAGCTCATCTTGTGCCGTTAACACGATCATTACGATGAGAGGAGTTGTTGTTCCTTTCACTTCTACCAACATAAATCAAATTTTCTTGATTCCACCAGTCCAAACTTCACCCAGTCATTTTGAGTACCAATGGAGATTGGATACCGCTAACGGTTTTATTACAAAATATTCGGAAGCTTGTTCACTCTTGTTCTACAATTATGATATTGATCAAAATGTCTCTACGTCTGCTTTGCTTCCCCATCTTAGAACGTGGAAGCGATTCATCAATTCACGTGTTTATCCAACTGTTAATTTCTCGGAAGTTAGTGATGATGAATTGATGCTTCTATATGCGATTACTATTTGGAGTTTGTTATAGATTGGGGAGTCTTGATTCATAAATCGGTTTGTGAGTTTTGCGTTCGGGAGAAGACCGAATTATCATCCTTTACCATTTGGATGGTTGATTTCTAGGTTATGTGTTCGTTTGGCAAGGGTTCCGGAAAGAGCGACGGATGAATATTTTCCGGCTCGTATTCCTCGTGTTGGGCTTTTACCAGTCGATATTCCGGGAGGATCGTCAAGTGGTGAAAATTAGATAACTATGTTGGTAGAAAAGAAGGAATAAAAAATCATAAAAGTAGTACGGTACGTTAGAATAAGTCACAATAAATTAAAATAACTTAGTTTAAAAAATTAGTTTAACTTAATTTATGGTTTTCTAGTTTAACACTCCTAGTAGTTTTAAGTTGTGTTTTAGTATTGTAATATATTTGCATGTTTTTAATTTATGTTTTTAAATGTTTTTCTTTTATATTATATAAACGCTCGTCTATTTGACACCTAAAATAATCTACCATGATAGAATTCATTTTATTTTCTAATCCAAATTTTTACTACTCATTAGCCATCGGCACGATGCCAATTCGTAAGTGGGGAGTAGAGATTGGTTAGTAAATAAATTGAATTTAATACATCAAATACTTACACACTTAGTTTAATAAGCAATAATATATAATTATTTGATAAAAATGATATATTTGGATAGAATAAATTTTTAATTAAGTAAAGTAATCTTGATATATTATTCTTATATTAATTATGTCTATTTTAGATTTTTAATAAGATTTTAAGTATATATATCTTGATAAATATTATGAAATATTTTTTTTATGAAATTAGACAAAAGTTACTTATAATTATAATGAAATTTTAGAATAATTTTCTTTTCAAGGCAAAGTATGAAATTGGAATCGGATTAGGGATGATGAGATTTTTGGCATAACTTTGATAAACCGAGCCAAATAAGCCTACCCGAACATAATTTCCAATTTTTGTCCCCACCTCGGCCTTGTAGAGTGATCAAGACACCTCACTCGAAATAGCCATTATTATTAACTAGAAATTACTAACCTAACTTAATAATGGTCTACATTTCTTTGAAAATCCCGCAAGTTTAGTATGTATTTATGGATAGCGGTGACAACATCGAAATTTGATATATCTTTGAGATTGAAATGAATGTTATTCGGAAGGCGGTTTGTTATCAAATATGGTTATTCTCTATAAAAAAAAATTTAAATAATAATAATAAAAATAAAAATATAAAAATAAGAACAGTATTATAGGTATCTTTTACTTTTTTGATCGACAACCCAAAAACAAAATATCGAGATAAAGGCTGCTTTTTGATGATAGTAGTCCGGCTAGGGTATTATCACGAAATGTCCTATTCTTTGGGAATGAAGGTATATGCTATAAATCGATGAAAAAGAAAAAGTCGAATCAAAACTATCAAGAGTTATCACGAGTTTAAGGAAACCGGATTCGTGATTTTCGATCGAAAAGAGTAGTACTCCGATCAATCTTGATAAAGCAATGCCTATGTTCTTAAGTTCTTATTATTTATGTTTATGTAAAAAAAAAAAAAAAAAAAAAAAAAGAGAAAAACCATATTTTGGAAGTTATTAAAGTTGAAAATTGAAAACGATTGTCGGGAGTGTTACTTGAATTGAGAAATTTTTGATCGAGAAGATGAAGGTGTAAGTACGTACGACTTGCTTCTATCTCTTTTGATTTCCCTTTGTTATCCTTTTCGATTAGCCAACTACCACGAGCACGAACGTTACAAGCCAATTTGCCAACTACTTGACTTAGTCATTGATTCCAATAAATCATACGGTGGAGATTAAAAAGTTGTTCTAAATATTTTATTTATACTTATAAAGTAATTCATGAAAAATTTCATTTAAAAAATATTTTATAACTAGTTTATTACGTTATATACATTTTTTTATCTTCTTAATATCTTAGATAGATGAAAATAATATAATTATAATATTGACATCATACGTTACTAAGTTAGGAATTTATTCTAGAAGAATTATATTATCGCTTATTTTGCTCGATGACGATCAAAAGCTAAGTGGGGAGTTGTGATGTATGAAAAATATATGATCAAATTATAAGACTTTTTATTATTATTTTATGATATTTTAGTATAATTTCATATAAATGCATCGAAAACTTATAAAAATCATAGTTAGTTATAATTAGATGCATAAGTTATAAAAACGATAAAAATGATGTTTTTTTGTCAGATTTACGTTTGGTGTTTCATTGATATTATTGCGGGATCGATGTTTACCGAGATCCCAAAATATGACATACTTTGAAGTATAAATCATGAGTTTTTGTGGGATAAAAGATTATGCAAAAATCTAACAACTTTGAACGGATCAAAATCGTCCTTAATGTTTCTACCGTAACTCATCTTCAACGGACATTTGATCTAACTTAGAGGCATTTTCAGAGAAAAAGTCCTTGATGAAAGTTGTAGGCCTTCAAGAAAGCTTTCCAACGACTATCAAATCATGTCAATCTGAGGTCTACAGCTCGAGATAGGTTTTTACGAACATCAGATATGTTGTATGTCCGGCACGCGCCGGAGAAGGCCGAATATTGCAGAAAAATCTTTGAAACTGGGCCCACAAATCTCTGACAAGGGAATATATACTGTGTAGCCGGCACGCGCCGGTTGGTGTCCGGCACGCGCCGGCCTTGTGGTACACTCTATAAATACCCCTCAATTGCAACCATTTTGAAGTGTACCAATGCATATATCTCTCTTCTATATATCTCTATAGTTTCGTTTTGTTGTTTTTAGTTAAATAAAAGGCGTAAACGGCACTGCCGGAATAATGCTTTGTAGTAGAAAGTCTCGTTATAATGCTTAGAGGATGTATCAAGGCTCATTGATGTCAAGGAGTTGCTATTTCCGGATGATACAACTCTGAATGCTTCAATTGTAACCTGGTAACTTTTCTAATGTATTTATGTTTATGTATTAATTATAGTATCTATATTTTAGTTATTATGTTGTTAGGCTAAACTTAGTATCTAGCCAAGATATGAAATTGGATTAGTATTATCTTTTTAGGGAAATTGATGATGACTATACTAAAATTGGATAAAATCGGTTATAATGAATCTCTTTCTATATTCGTATTGAATTAGCTACTTGATATGAAAGAATTCATAATCTAATTATGAATTGACGCCTCGTAGTTAGGTTATGAACTCGTTAATAGAAAGACCGGAGGGTAAAATTGGCCGAGTGAAAACGTGACAACGGAATCCGATTTCTAAACCGGGGGTAGATTTGTTTCGGGAGAAACAAACTCTTATTGACATATGTACTCAAGAGATTATTACGTTTAATTCGTTTGTTTAATTGACATACCTTAAAATTGGCCGAATGACAAAACGGGAGTGACCCATGCTTGAGGATGACCTTGGACAAATGATTGGACATATGACAATTTCAGATGCTCGTGTGAGGATGAATTGTTTAGTTTAGGAGTGCACCGTTCCGTATAATTGATTTAACTTAAAATAATGATCGAGCACATCTAATTTCCACTAGAAAGATATAATCATTCAATAACATATTCTTGGCTAGTCTCTAATTATAATATCTATCTCCCTCCCCTAGATATTGTTTTGGTACCTATATATATTTATATCTATATATATATGTATTGATATATATATATATATATATTTATATACTTATATATATCTGTTTTAGTTTTATGCTTTGTTAGTTTAGAGTTTGGTTGGATGATAAAATTGCGACTTAGATTGAGATAATAATAGTTTCTCGGTGTTTAATCACACGGTGAATTACCAAGTTTTCCCTGAGGATCGACACCTGACTCACCATACTATCACTACAATTTGACCCGGTACACTGTCGGTAAGGATCGTAACACCTAGAAAAGGTCCGTCAGCTTTCTGGCGCCGTTTCCAAGGTTAGGTTTAGGTCTGTCACACGTATTAGATGTCTTCTGTCTTTAAGGGCAGAGATAGATCTCGTCTATCGAAGTGTAGAGACACTTGGACTGTACGTGGACGTGTATTAGAGAATGCGTACGTTAGACTGACCCACTTACACGGAAAAGTGTCACACTATGTGACGGTTGTGTAATTATCCTTAGGACCGGAGTCTTCATGGCATCATGGTGTGGATTGTCATGCTTTGACTCTATTGAGGTTTCCCCTAGCCACGGGGCGATCATGCGGTAGTGGTTGGGTATGATACTGAAGCATGCGGAGTATACATGTTTGGTTGTCCGGGAATCGCGTATCCTATGATCGGGATTGAATATCCGAAATGGCCTTCTTATAAAGAATGTCTTACTCTCGTGAATCTTTGCAAAGTGGGAGTAAACGAGTTACTTCGAGAGAGCATGATATCCAGATTATAAGATACGGTCGTTGATGTTTTGACACTCGACTAACGACCGTATGTATATTATTACAGCGATAGGATTGTAAGTTACACGGTAACTGTTTCACATGAAAGGTAGTAGTCATTGCATTTGACTCTTCCGATGATTGGGGGTCACGGTGTGTTGCTAGACACTATCCCGTGATTGTTAGGCATGAAGGGAATTTTCGTAATTTGCACTTTGTGTCTACGGCCTACATATTCGGAAGCCTATCGGGTCACACACATAAGAACATCTAGTCGGATTAAAATGTGGTTATAGATGATAACCAAATAAGGAAAGTTTTATCTCACGACTATAAAGGTTATAGTGGTAAATTAATATGGTGGTATTTATTTATTATGAATAAACTAAATACAAGATAATAATATTACATTAATTAAAGAATATTCCGGATGCCAAAATATTGGCTAAAGGTGGCGCAGTTTTGGAGTGTATAAGATACACTTGGATTGTGCAATTTAATTAATGGTATTATCATATATTAATATTAGATATTAATATTTATAAATATGTACATACAGCGTGTGTTTGCACCAATTCAAATTGGTGATTCATGCGCACTATATATATATATATATATATATAATTTCGAACCCTAAAATGAGCATTGATCCGCTCAATAGAAAAATCGATCTTAACGCCACGGACCATAGCATATGTGGCTCCAGGGTTGTGCGAAACATATGCATAGAATTCCCACACCACTGTAGCGTTGAACCGTGTCGGTTCCTCAGCCATGCCCAATATATCTTGTTCTTGTAGGGCTCGTGGCAAGATGACACCGCAATCGTCCAAATCTACCCTTCGTTCTCGAGCAACCGGTCTTGCGTTCCAGTGCCCTCGAAACGACTCGTAGATCTCCAATCAGTGAAATTGCTCAACCCCATCTATCAAAGGGTTACAATCTCCATATATGCTATGATAACCACTGGGACGAACATTTGAACGGCTACGGTTGGGACCCATCCTGAATGAGTACATGAACTGATGCTGATTCTGAAAAAGGTACCCTCGGAAAACCGGCAGGTACTTCCGATTTACCGGCTTGATTTTTTCTAATTTCTTTCTGGACTGTGCCTCTGATGATAAGAACTGTAGCACCTCACTAGCACAACAACACTAGACAGCAACATGGGTGAAGAAAATGGGTGTTTTGGTTGGTGAAAATAGAGGAAAGGTTTGGTTTTGGTGGAGGTGTGGTGGTGATAGTGATGGTGATGGTGGCCGACTGGTTTTTAGAAGAAGAAGAATTGGAAGAAATTTATATGATTGAAGGAGATGATAGTGATAAGAATGATGATATTGGTGATGAAAAGGTGGTTTAAATAGGGAAAATGAGTGAAGGTGGAAGGATTTAGTGGGATAGTGGGTAGAGGAGTAATTAGGGTGAGGGATTTGAGGGGGTGATTGATGGGATTGAGGTGGAGTTATGGTGGAGTGTGGGAAAGGATGAAAAATTTGAAAGAGGAAAAAATGGGACGGTTTCGGCTGACCGGTGGTGTCTAATGCAACGTGTGTCCTCCACGTGTCTCTAAAAATTTTGTTTTTTAAATTGACGTTCAGAAATCCGAAAATCCTTCCTCGGTAACCCGGAGGTAATCCTCGTTTTACCGGGGGTCCTTTTTCCCATATTTCTCTGTCTGTCTTTTCTGCACTCCTTATTCAATCTCTCTGCTCAATTCTGACCTCAAATTGACTAGCCTCTTACTCTTTTGTTGCTATTTCCGACTCAATCCTAACTTACTTCACTAGAATCCACAACGAGTAAAAAAAAACCTTCCCAACAAACATCGGTTTTAAGCCTAAGGGTGTGGTAGGATGAAAAAAGGCTCTCCCTTCATCCAACTACTTTTATTCATTCCTAATCTACCTAAAGGTTTAAGGGAATAGTTCTGAGTTTATCGTCGTCGGCTCGACTTTCTTCAGATTTCCGATCATTCCGGGTTTGGAGCCTTAACTTGCCAAAATTTTGCTCCAGAGGCTTGTAACTTCACAAAACCTTTTTGAGCTCTCTTCCTAGCACGCCTTTCTCTCTTAGCTTGCGTACTCGGTCTGCCTCTGCGTCGAGATTTAGACTTTAGACCCAAGGACTCTACATTTGCAACTTTAATCTCAACTCGTTCACTACGCAACACAGAAGGACTGGCTTCCGTGAGCATCTTGTTGTGGTCCATTTCTTCTCTCTCTCTCTCTCAGCATTAGTCATGAATTCCTGCTCAATGGTTTCTACTACAACCTCTCTGCTTATGCCCCTCTATCTCCATAATTTCCACATTTCCTGAAGCATACATCATCTTGCAACTTTCCGGCCTATTTTCTAGGGGTTCTAAGATCTTAAAAGATACAACGTCATTATTCAATCTCAAAGTAATCTCCCCATTATCAAAATCCATGACTGCCCTGCATGTCGCTAAGAAAGGTCTTCATAACAAAACTGGGGCACTTGGGTCCTCTGGTACGTCTATAACCGTGAAATCAATTGGATAAGTGACTCCTCCTGCCTTAATCGTGCACTTCCTAAGTAGACCGGCAGGCATATCTCTAGTTCTATCGACGAAGTTCATGGTTCGAGTTTGATTCATAATGACCGGAAGCTTAATCTTTTGACAGAGGGAAAAAGGCAGAAT
This sequence comes from Gentiana straminea, assembly GCA_036785695.1. NCBI lineage: Eukaryota > Viridiplantae > Streptophyta > Magnoliopsida > Gentianales > Gentianaceae > Gentiana > Gentiana straminea. The sequence goes on along the minus strand of JAVUPR010000514.1, from coordinate 3,170,954 downwards.
GTTGCAACTCGAGCCAGAGTCGCAGAGACCTAATCCTACTGATATACCATTAACAAAAATTTGGAGCCGGAACGTGCCAGGGTCACCTAACTTCACCACAGTGTCTGAGCTTGGGTAATCCTCAAACTCAGAGAACATTGTGTCGGGATCCTTTTCGATATCATCGAATCATAATCCGAAGATGATATTTCAATTAACTCGCAAGGGAACTCACCAGGACGATACGTACCGTACTCTTTAAGTTCTCTTCAGGCTCTTGCTTGATTGCTTCTATCTCTTTTTCCAACCGCTTTTTATCCGCTTCGTATTGCTCCCTGACTACATATCCAGGATACATGGAAATTGGTGTGATGTTCAATATCGTTCTAGGCATATTGCTTGACTTGTTTTTTTCTTTCAACTCCGGTTTGATCGAATCTCTGAGGTGTTCTGATCTTCCTGAGAAAAGACAAAATAAAACAAAGAAAAGGTTAGCAACTTCCGCTTCAGCTGGGTATGATCCCAACTGTTGCAGACCTACTAACTAAAATCAACAGGGAATAACACAGAATAACAGGGGCTGTTCAGAATTCGATTTTTCATGCCTCGGTAACTCGGGGGTTACCCTCGATAAACCGGCTCTGAAATTTCTCTTTCTGGCAGTTTAACATGAGCAGGTTTGATCCAGAACGACTCAAGACTCAAAATTAAATAAAATAAAATGAAAACAACTTCTTAATCAGAAATAAAACGTTTATATTTAAAATTGGCCATTGTCCCCGGCAACGGCACCAAAAATCTTGATCGCGTGTAAGTCACTAATGTTGATATTACTAGAAAGAATACTAGGTACATTGTAGTATAGTAAATGCGAGTCAAGGTCGATCCCATATAGACAATGCAACTATGAGTATAAACGATTTTAACCTAATTAAGAAGCAACATAGAGGCGGTCATGGACCAACAATAACATAAAAGAAAACAAACATGGTATTTCTCCCCCTCTTCTCACCGATCTACTAACTTGGATTAGTTAATCGTTACGTTTACTTCCCCACATAATTTCCTTGAATTAATCGCGAGCTTTAGTTTTAATTATCATTATCATTATCAGCTACGGGTGCAACTCCTTCTCCTATCTACCCCGACAATGATAATATACAATCTATACGCAAGCTACCCTCCTTAATTGGTCCGTAATAGCCCATACGCATAAAGAACTAGAATTGCCGATATCGAGCGCTAACTCGTACCGCTAACCCGCCTAGACAGCTGTCGACATTGATCAACACGTTCTAGGGTCCATTCAAGACTATGTCCAAACTTAGCACTTCACTATTCGTATTTCATGCCAGTTCACGATTACAAAAAGCAGAATGACCAGATCTAACCTACTGTTAATTAAACCTGTCGATCAACGTAGCTATAGTGAATCCCAGTTTTAGGTTTTCTAAATATTGCCTCGGTAAACCGGTATAGACCGCCGGGTTACCGGGTTCTGTTTTTCCTATTCCTAGATCTACATTGCTCAATTACGATTACTCTAAGTAAATTATGGGGTCTTTAAACATGCAGATTAACTAAAACACATAAATACAAACAGATCTACCATATTGAAGACAATAATGAACGTTCAAAGCTTCATACCTTCAACAATGGAGATCTAGCTCGATCTATTCAAGCTAGAGATGATGGAGAAAGGAGGAAACCAGAATTAACTCTTCAAAAGCTTGAATAACTTTATTTCATCAAAATATATAATGTAATTGAAGAATTGATAATGAACTAATGAAAACTTATACAATAATTTGTATGTGCGGCCTTATATAGATACAATAGCCGACTTATGACTCTCTAAAACCCTAACCGACCTAGTAGAGGCGGCAGAATCAATTTCGTGTCCGACAAGTCCTCGGTTTACCGGCCCTAGCCCTCGGTAAACCGGGCCGACTTTTCTTCTTTTTCTTCGGTAGACTTCTTCTTGGACTTCAATCACTTGGCCCAATACACTTCTTTTGGTCCAGATCCATTCTTCAATGCTCCAGATTTGGTACATCCTATAAAACACACAAAACAAGATGAAACAGTACCAAAACCTCGGGAAAATAGCATAGATGCAGAATTACGATCCTAGAAACACTCACATAGCATTTAATACATATCCTACATAATAATGAGCCTATTTATCCTCTCTTGAGCAGAATTCAGGGTAAATATATGTATAATTATTGGTACCATTTATAGCATTATCATGGACCGAAAACTATTGATTGTATATTCATCGGATATACTCTCAAGAGTAGTGCCTATTGGTTACTGGTGCATAAAACTGACATGATGATGTCTTCACCATGTTGTATTCTTTGAAGATCTCTCTCCATATAAGGAAACAGATAAAACAAGCATTAGTAAGCGGACATATGAGTCTTAATTAGAGTGTGATCCTCAAGAACTTGAGGAGCCTCGTTGTAGTATAAGGGCTAGGACTTCCAAGTCCTTTGCTCCTGATTTTCTGACCTATGTGGTAGAAAACGAACCCATGACATATGATGAGGCAATGTCAATTCCATAAGCTCCTTTCTGGAAAGAAGCCATATGTAGTGAAATAAAATCCATCATGAAAAACCCTACTTGGAAGTTGGTTGGTCTTTCAACCGGAAATAAACCACTCGGGTACAAGTGGATTTTCAAGAAGAAGTTAAAGGTTGATGGATTTATTGTAAGGCGTTGTTGGTAGCCCGAGGGTATTGACAAGGAGAAGGCCTTGAATTTTTCTCACCAATTACGAGAATTACTTATATAAGGGTTCTCATCGGTATAGCTGAGTCTATAACTTGGAAATCTATCAAATGGATTTTTGCGGTGAGTTGAAGGAAGAGATGTACTTGGAAAAACCCGATGGGTTCATAGTTCCAGGCTAAGAGAGTAAGGCGTGTAGACTTGCTAAGTCTATCTGTGGGCTCGAATGATAGCCAGAGCAATGTCATATCGAGTTTGACAATGTTATGTTGTTAAGTGGGTAGGACACATATATGTCTACATTAAGAACACGCCTTTGTGATAGTATGTCTATGACATGCTCATAATGGGAAGTACTCATGAGAGTGTCATGAATACGATAAATATGCCGACAAGGAACTTCGATGTGAAGGACCGGGAGTTGCAGATTTGATACTAGGGAGTAAGATCTCTAGAATATTTGATGGACTTGTGGTGACAAACTCATTATATTGAGACTGTTTTGAAAAGATTTAATGTCTTTGGTGAAAGTCCAGTGAGCAATCCACTTGACCTAAGTATGCACTTAGCCATAGAGGTGAACCTGTGGATCTACTGAGATATTCTCAAGTGATTGAAAGTCTGATGTACATAACCATCTGTACAAGACCAAATTAGCATGTGCAATGAATCAACTGAGTAGGTTCACGAGTAATCAAGATCATAATCATTAAATAGGTGTTGAGGTACATGAAGTACACTATGAGTCTAGGATTATGATATACTAGATATCCAGTAGTATTAGAAGGATATTGTGATGCCATCTGGATATTAGATATGAAAGATTCGAAGTCCACCAGTGGATACTTATTCACGATTGGTGGTGTTACTGTGTCCTGGAAGTCTACAAGACAAACGTGCATAGCTCGCTCCACAATGGAAGTTGAGTTCATAGCACTGGATAAGGCTGGAGAAGAAGTTGAATGGCTTAGGAATTTCCTAGAGAATATCCATGTTGGCCAAAACCTATGGCTTCTATCAACATATACTGCGATAGTCAGTCTCCAATAAGGAGGGCACAAAGTAGTATGTATAATGGTATGTCTCGGCACATACGCCGTAGACATAATATTATTAAATGATTGATCGGAGTGATTTCATCGATTATGTACGATCGAAGGAGAATCTTACGGATCCGCTTACAAAAGGTTTAGCTAGAGATCAGATGTCAATCTTGACAACCGGAATGGGACTGAAGCCTATTACGCATGTTTCCTTGTAGTGGCAACCCAATCATGTTGACTGTAGATCCCAAGATCATGGTTCAAAAGGGACAACTAAGATATAAGGAACAGTCCATCACTTACCCATTCTGAGAGAATAAAAGTTCTATCTGCAGAGGGGGTGAGGATAAGCAAAGCTTTTAATGATTCCTATCGCTTGATATTCAAGTGGGGTAGGGCAGAATGCCATTGATAGGAGGTCACCTGTGTAAGTGCGAAGTGAGGCCGCTTCTGTGAGAATTTCGAGGCTTGAATTCTCTAAAGTACTTTCTGAAACAAGTGATTTCCAGGGCCGAGATAGACACAACCATGAGAATTGAAAGGTGTTAGGGGAAATATTTTGTGAGTGCTATTGTCTAGGTTTACACTAAAGGCTGAACAGTTCAAGACCTAGTTCACTGATTAGCCGAGTAAATCGGATAGTACGTCACTAAGGCAGGTTCAAGGCCAGAAGCTACCTCTCCTGATGCAATATTTTTCCGTCTGACTTCTCTTCAGAGTCTGCATTTGCATTGCATTAATTTTCATTCATGTGGGAGATTGTTGGAGAAAAAGCCCGAGTGGAAGGTTGAACGGTCAACTTTAGCGCTAATTTTGGATAGGCTCCGATGTATATCATCGAGAGTTATTTATACGGTTATATTCTACTCACGGAGTAAATAATGATGGGCTTTTCAATCGCTCAATACGGATGTCGGGTGAATGAGAAATTAATATCTAAAGTTAGAGTAAAATCAGTGCGAACGAGAAAAAACCGAAATCGACTTTACATATTTAAATTTGACCGACCTAATAAGGTCGGCTAATTTAATTGTGTAAAGTTGTCGGCTAATTTCTTTTCTTAAAGGAGAATAATATTGTGTCATTCGGCCAATAAGAATCGAGTATTGACACACCCTCTTCACTATATAAAGAGCCCCAGTAAATGAGAATTAGACATCGGATTTTTCTCCTCTACTACATAGAAAAAATCATTCTGCACTCATTGAGTCATGATGTGTCGAAGAGAAGTCGGAACATCGAGTAGTTCGCCGGAGCTCGGATTTTTGAAATGTTTCTAAATCCGAGACGTAAGCCGTTGTATCTTGGGAGACAATTGCGACTATCGTGGGCACCATACCGGAGCAATTTGTCTTAAGGAAAAAGTATCTACTCGCCTCGATTTGATCTCTAGTCATTTATTTTATGCGTCGTAATTTTCTTATTCATTGTTCGAGTTAGATCTGCACGTAATATTGATTTTGTTAGATCTGTTAGATAATATTAATATTTATTTTATAGTTTAATAATCCAATAATTAAGTCCGTTAATTACGGATCTGTTCCGTAAATCACTCCACACACGATACAATATCCCAACACTCTGTCCTCTATCCAATATTCCACGTTTCTCATTCACCATTTCTGCAACTGAATGCGCTACGGAAATGCCGACTTTTCATCTTCTCCGATCAATCATCGGCGTCCCATCCGTCCTCGTTTTCCATTGTTCTCAGTTGAAGATGGTTGTAACTCACCAACTCTTCATCTTGGTTGTTGTTTCATTCTAGAAGCTTAAAAATCGAAACATATACAATAATTCTACGGTTAAGTACCATAAAATTTCGAGTTTGGTTTTCTTTTTAAGTTTTGACTGTGACAAATTCCACAAAATCGGATGCTCTTTATTTTCTTGGTGTGTTGTGCTGCTCTCCATGAAAACTCAGATTCTTGAATTTTGGGGCTTTTAATCTTGATTAAAATGTGTGTTGAGGGGGAGAAGAGAACAAGTCTAACGAGAAAGTCAAAGCATTAGTCTGTTTGTATCTTTTATTTTTTATATCAGTCGGGGATTATAAAATAAAAAATAAAAACTTGTTTAAAAGGTTAGAGGTTTTTATAGTATGCGATAACTAATAATGCATCACATGAATCTAGCGATTTCTATTATTTTAATATTAATTCAATAGTAAATTGGACTGTCTAATTTTTTTTATATAGACTGGACCATAGTATTTCCTCTATTTGATGGTTCCCACCACAAAAATTACTTTATAATTTTAAAAGATCGCTACAATTGTTCTAAAATAAATCAAATCAACTATCACATTGATTTTTTATTTAACAAAACTATAAAAACAAAACTAAAAAACAAAAAATAAATGGTAGGCAGAAGATTGATTAGTTTACTAACTATATATTCGGGCACCACGTCAATAAAAAATCTTGGGCATTGTTAATAACACCACATTCAATATATTCAGACAATACACCTGTGTAAAATTTGAATTTTTAGAGGTTGAAATAACACATTTCGACTTTTCAGGAGTTTAAATAACACATTTCGACCTCTAAAAAAACGAATTTTACACGGCTGTGATGTCCGAATATATTAGATGTGGTACTATTAACGATGCCCAAGATATAAACATATTGGCGTTGAAAAAAATTAACCAAAAATCTCAATAAGTGTGTCCACTCCGAAAAAAAAAAAATCTCAATAAGTGTGAAAAAGGGATAAACTTTGATTCGTAAATGTTTTTTCACACCTAAAAAAATCTTAATACACATATTTTTTTTTGATCTTTTTGCTCAATTGTTTTTACTAATTGATTCGGACTCAAAATTTCAGGCAGAAGATTGATTAGTTTACTCACGAATTTTTGTCGGTAAGTATCAAATGTATTTTCTGACTGATATTAAGTCTAGAAAATACCCAACATCATTCAAATTGAGTCATGGTAAAAATTATATCTCGACTCTAATTCGGTCATGATAGTGTGTAGGTGTGAAAATACTCTCCTGTAAAATCTCAACAAGTGTGAATAGAGATATAAATTTGAAAAAAAAAAAAGGGTCAAGATGTATATCCATATTTAGATGGACATCAAGTTTTATTAAATTTATTTTAAAATTATCATCATAGTATTTTAGTAGTAGGATATGGTTCGTCGGATCAAAAAAAAAAAAAAAAAAAAAAAAAAAAATCGGGATAGGATTCGTCGTGGAGTCTAGTTGATCCCCAAATATATCTCAGTTCCCTCGCCTGTACAGCCAGAGCGTTTTTTTTTATAGCGTATAAGATTCGTACCATAAATGAAGAATTGGTATGGCAAGAAGAAGATGAATTCGTCGGAGTCGGAAGAGCTGAAAATCCCGGTGCTGGATCCTACAATACGACGCGGAGGAAGCCCTATTTTGGGCTATGTCTCAATAGCTTTTTTGATCGTCTCAGGCATATATTTTTTATATTTTTATTTGCTTATCCGTTCCGATCAGGTGTATTTTACAACATATAAGCCTGAAATCCGGTTGGATTCCCTGATTTATTGTCCTACAAACACTTCCAACAACCTTGCTATTTGGGATCTCAAATTCGACATCACAAATACCAACAACTACACAGAATTATGCATCGATCCATTTGAGGTTTATATCTTCTCTTCCTACAATCAAAACAAGTTGTTGACAAAGACGACGGCCCTCACTGAGACGTGGGTTTATCCTACAAATCAGACATCAGCAAGTGTGTTAGCAGATGTTTCTCTTCTGGATCCAACTGTCGACCTAGATCGGACAAATGGAACAATCCGTTTCGATTTGAAGATACATGGCCATTTTTGGTTCTCACTTCTCCCCTATCGAGCTGATTACAGTGTTGACCTTGTCTGCAAAGATGCAAAGGTCGCCCTTTTAACGTCATCATGTAACTCGTCTTGTGCATCAATGGTTGGAGATCCTTTTATGTGTTCTTATGTGTAGTAGTATTTGTTGTACCTTTTTAAGATATTTTGAATCTGAAGTTGTGAGGTGAATGAAATCCAAATCTTGATCACTTTAACAATTTATGTGTGTAACCTTTGTAGAACACTATAAACATAGAAAAGTCGGAATTGCGATTGCAAGAACGCTTGTGTCATAAAGACTTAGACAACATACTTTTATATTGTTCACCATGATGTAGAACTTATTGATGGATATAAAACCATCAAAATTCAGGGTATAAAAAAAAAGTGTTATATCGATTTGCTGTGTCACTGTTTAAATTTTTTTTGAGCTTAGTCGAACCGTAATCAAGAGTAACTAGAATTTAATTTAATTGCATCGATCTCAAACAATTTTTACCTTGCTCGATCAAGCCAGGTTTGGACATAACTATTTTGAACGATTGCTCGACTCAATAGGTAAACGTTTAATTCAACTTGAATTGTTCCCATCCCTAAAACACAACTATGAAAACAACTACCGTGAAAGAAGACTTAACCGAGAAAAATAGTGTTAAGAGAGACCGACGGTATTACTCTAAGAATTCATATGAATTCATAGCATATATATGAAGAATTGGTGTGGCAAGAAGAAGATGAATCCGTCGTCGTTGGAGTCGGAAGAGTTGAAAATCCCGGTGCTAGAAAACACAAATGGTCCTCTAACTAGACACGCTTTTCGATTTTGGTCCTGGTTTTTCTCCGGCGACAATTTTAGTCCTGTAAGTGGTCTTTTTTTTGCAAAAATAGTCATGAACGCCGGAAAGACCACTTACAGGACTAAAATTGGTCTTTTCCGGCGACAATTTTAGTCCTGTAAGTGGTCTTTCCGGCGTTCAGGACTATTTTTGCAAAAAAAAGACCATTTACAGGACTAAAATTATCGCCGGAGAAAAACCAGGACCAAAATCGAAAAAGTGTCTAGTTAGAGGATCAAAATTGTAATTTAGCCTATTTTTTCTGTATTAATTTCTGCCCTGAAAGTCTCCTGCTTTTCTTCCTTTCCTTGGGCTACCTACTAACCAATTATGTGTACAATTAATGCTTGCATCTGTGTTTGTGTTTCATTGCACACTTGAAACATGCGTCTAGCGCCCCCTGCTGAAGGGAATTCTTATGCATAAGTGTCGTGTTTGGCTATAAACTAACATACTAGGGTGCGTACATAATTAACATGCGTTTCTGTACCTAACATACATTTTTTTGGAACATGTTTATCATATGTAGAGATCCAATCGAATGTGCTATGTTATGCAGAATCATCAAGATTTATGTGTGATTTGTAATCGGTGTCTGTCTCACATATGATATAAGCTCAAACGTTGTGATCTATATCATAATATGATGAGCGAAAGAATCACAAATGCCAAATGTGGACACTATAATAGCCACCTCAAATGTGGGCTCTCAAAGAGCATGACCACATGACACACAAAGACATATAAATGGCGTTATAAGACCAACAAAATGAGCCAACACCTACAAAATAAAAAGGTGATTCTGATACCATGTTGTAAATATATGCCCAAACTTATAAGGAACAGTCTTATCCTCAAATCCTAAGTTGTGAGCTGAAGAAAGTCCATATCTTGATATGTTGGGTGAAAGAATCAAAAGTGTTACTCCTAAGAGCACTCGTAATAGAATCTGTAAATGATGTTAAATATGTATTTTACAGATTTAACTCCTCAGATTTATCAAAATATTACTGCAGTAGAATCTGTGTACAGATCTGCACAATTAAGAATCTCTGAGCTTAGACTGTAAATGTACCGCACAATAGTTGCATCTGTACGCTTTGTTTTTTCTTTTCTTTTTTTCTTTTTTCTTTTCCCACTATTCTCATTGGCTATGCTTTTGTATTTATTGTTTTTTTTTTTTTTTTGCATAAATTTATTGTATGTTTTTGCTCCGTGTCATATTGGGGTTGAGGTCGTCTATTGTGAAAGGAGCACAGTACGGTGTGCTGTGACGCAAAACGGCATCGTTTTGCGTTCAAATGACGTCGTTTGGTTCCGATCCTAAAAAAAAATCAGCGCGACGTCGTTTTTGTCCGAAACGACGCCGTTTCGGACTCACAGTAAGGCCACAACAGAGGATCCCAATCCGTCATATTGAGGATATGAGTGTATATGGTTTTTTTCCTTTAATTATTATAATTATTATTATTATACTTTTTATGTGTCACATCTTTTTTGATTTTGTCCCAAATATTAGGGATACAATTCAGTTTCTTAATATATTTAAAGAAAAATGGCTTACAGGTACTCTGGTGAAAATGAGTGATGAAACTAAAAAATATTGATATATTAATATTGTATAGATTGTTTTTTTTCTTTTGGCACGTATAGATTGTTAATATCATAAAGATTGTTAATATGTTACCATAAGTTTACATTGTGTGAATATGTGTTTTTTTTTATATTATGGTCGGTAGATATTTTAATATTATATATATTATAGTGGAGATTCTGATGCAGTTGGCTCTTTGTAGAGATTCTGTAAAATGATAAAAGGTGGTGTTTGAGTCAGTATAATAGAGAATTTGTGAAGAGACACTGATATAAGTACTCTAAGAGCACTCGCATTAGAATCTGTAAAAAGTGGTAAATCTGTATATACAGCTCCAGATCCAACTAAAATGTCTTGCATCGAAATCTGTATACATGATCTCTATTCAACGATTCGGATAAAATTGGACATCATACTCTATATCTACCGCAATCGAATTTTTTTACGATTCAAGTTTTTGCTATTTCTAACATCAAATATATATATATATATATATATATATATATATATATATATATATATATATATATATATATATATTTCGAGTCACAAAAAATGCTTTCTAGAAATATTTCATTAATAAGATCTTCTATACATATTTTGAATATCCATACAAGGTAATATTTATGTTAGAATCTTGACATGTTGCTTCTAAGTTGTGATATGGGAAAGTCCATATCTTGATATGTTGGGTGAAAGAATAAAAAATGCCACTGTGGGACACTTTAACAGTTTATGGGTGTAACCTTTGTAGAACGCTATAAAACATAGGATAACCGCAAATGCTATTGCAACAACGCTTGTGTCATAACGACTTAGACAACACACTCTTATATTGTTGACCATGATGTAGAACTTATTGATTATATAAAACTATCAAAATTTAGGGTATAAAAAAAGTGTTATATCAATTGTTGTGACACAACTAAGGGTGTTAAACAAGCCAAGTTGTTCACAAGCAGTTTCACACTCGACTTGTAAAATGTGCATTCAAATATTATTTAGCTGAACTTGAGCCGAATTCAAGCAATCAATCAAAGTTAACGAGCTGAATTCGAGCTACTTGACTTGAAATGTTTACGAGTTTTATCAAATATTATTATAATATATTAAAAGTATAAATTCTTTTGTATTTCTTTTACAAACCGAACTTGGACACTTTAAAGTTTAACATTTATTCGAACTGCTCGAGCTCTAGTTCGATCTTGAAATTGTTTAAATTTTGTCGAGCTTAATTGAACCGTAATCAAGAGTAATTAAAATTTGATTGCACCGATCTCAAACAATTTTTACCTTGCTCGAGCTAGGTTTGTATATAAGTATTTTGAACGATTGCTTGACTCGATAAGTTAGTTGGACTTGCATCTTTCGCATCCCTAAAACACAACTATAAAAACAACTACCGTGAAAGAAGACTTTACTGAGAATAATAGGGGATAGTGTTAAGAGAAGCCGACGGTATTAATTCATAGCATATATGAAGAACAAAAATGAAGAATTGGTTTAGCAAAAAGATGAATTCGTTGTCGCCGGAGTCGGAAGAGTTGAAAATCCCGGTCTGGAAAACACAAACGGTCCTACAAAACGCCGCATCGGAGGCCCTTTTATGGACTTTGTCGCAACATCAGTTCGTATCGCCTCGGGCACATTTGTTTTGTTTTTTTGTAATTCCATTCATCGCTACAAAGAAGGATTTTACAATATATAAGCCTGAAATCCGGTTGGATTCCCTGATTTACTGCCCTACAAACACTTCCAATAACCTCTTTGTGATTTGGGATCTTAAATTCGACATCACAAATATCAACAATTACTCAAAATTATGCATCGATCCATTTGAGGTTTCTATCTTCTCTTCCTACAATCAAAACAAGTTGTTGACAAAGACGAACCTTACTCAGACGTGCGTTGATCCTGAAAATCATACATCAGCAAAAGCGTTCGCCGATGTTTCTCTTCTGGATCCAAATGACCTAGATCGGACCGATGGAACAATCCGTTTCAACTTCAAGATTCATGGCCATATTTGGTTCGCATATGTTCCCTATCGAGCTGATTACAGTGTTGACCTTGTCTGCAAAGATGCAAAGGTTGCCCTTTTAACATCATATAACTCGTCTTGTGCATCAATGGTAGGTATTGGAGATATAAAGAATGAATTGTCATCATAGTGGAGCAAGAAGGTTCATTGAGGATTTCATCAAACACTTTGTACACTAAAGCGGTTAGTAAGTTAGTTAGGTGGTTGTAACCGACTATAGGTGCTAGGATCATGTATAAGCCCCTATATAAGCTGCAAACTACTATAGAATTGGATTAATTAGTTCTGGTCATTATTTTTTCCTGCTGTAAAATGCTTCCCGCACTTTTCTTCTTCCATGAAATGAAAACATCTTTTCTATCTTTTGGTTTTTTCTTTCGATTTGATGCAACGTGCATCAAGATTGTATAGTTTCTACATGGTATCAGAGCTTATTGATGCTTCTGATTGTTGTTTTACTCTGATTTTCTGACTTCTCGAAGATCGCTATCTTCAATTTTCCAGATTCTTCATAAGTTTCTATTGATTTTCTTGAGTTTGCTCCTGAGTTCTTGGCCGAGTTACAGCAGAAATGGCTCAGAATCAAGTACTGTTACCAGGAAATCCCTTCTACATCCATCCTAGTGAGAATCCTTCACTAATCTTGGTGCAACCACTTTTGAATAACAAGAATTGGCATCCTTGGAGTTGGTCCATGAAGAGTCAGCTCATTACAAAGAACACAATCGGTTTCATAGATGGTTCTATTAAGAAGCCGGCTGCAGATTCTCCTGAATTTCTGGTATGGCAGCAATGTAATGCCTTTGTTACTGGTTGGATAGTGAATTATGTCATACCTTCTATAGCACAGAGTATAATGTACAAACCTAGTGCTAGGATCATTAGGCTAGATCTTGAATCAAGGTTTTCAAGATTTGATGTTTTCATAGTCTCTGATTTGTTAGAAGAAGTTCATACTATCAAACAAGGAGATCTTGATGTTACTTGTTATTTTACCAAAGTGAAGACTCTTTGGGATGAGATTGACCTTATGAGGCCTACACCTACTTGTAAATGTGAGCCGAGATGCACATGTGATGTGCTCAAAGTCTTTGCAGGTTATGCAAAAACAGAAAAAGTAGTTAGGTTCTTGAAAGGTTTGAATCATGAATATTCACAAGTAATGACACAATCACAATTTATGCATCATGTGCCTGATGTTAATATTGTGTTTGCTATGGCCTTGAAACTTGAGGCACAAAGGGAATATGATTCAGCACAAATTTCCCATGGGGACTTTTATAATAGACCTTCAATACATCTGTTGGATCTTCACAACAGAATCAGAACTTATGCAATAAGATCCCTAACTCTAGTGGTGCTGGGCATAATGGTGCTAGAAAAGGTAACAATAGACTAGACAGAAAGAAGCTTCAGTGTACCTTTTGTGGATTCACAGGGCATATAGTTGATAAATGTTACAAGAAACATGGATTCCCACCTGGATTTAAACCTAAAAGCAAGGTCAACATGGTGGAAACAACTCAAGATAATCATGTGGATGAGAGTCCTATTGGTGCTGCACAGGATTCAGAGTCTTTCACATTGGATAAGATGCAGTACCAGCAACTTATGAAGCTGTTAGATTCACAAAGAACAGGAAATTTTGCTCATACGGCCAATCAGGCCACAGTTCTCACAGCTAATTTTGATCCTACATCAGACATAGAAGGATTTTCTAAATCTTCTGGACTTTGGATCATAGATAGGGGTGCCACAGATCATATAGTTAACATGATTGGTTTGTTGGTCAATGCCAAACCTGCCAATCATATGATAGTTGGCCTGCCAAATGGTTCCAGAGTTAGGGTTTCACATGTAGGACAAGTACATTTGAACCCTAATGTAGTCTTATCAAATGTTTTGTGCATTCCTGATTTTAAATTTAATCTAATCTCTTTAGCCAGATTGACTATTAATCCTGCCTTGTCAGTAGTTTTTTCTCTTAACAAGTGTTTGATACAGGACAAGAAGGTTGGGACTGTGATTGGATCAGCTAACAAGAGAAATGGATTATATGTTTTGGATGCTTCATATTCCTCATTGCCTCATGAACACAATGTCTCTGCTGTTACAACTAGTATTTTTGATAATGAGCTTTGGCATTATAGGCTAGGCCATTTGACCAATAAGAGATTAGTAGATTTACAATTGTGTAAAGAACATCAGTCTGTAACTATTGTCTGTCACATTTGCCATTTAGCCAAACATAAAAGAAATTCCTTTCCTTTGAGTACTAGTTCTGTTGATGCTGTTTTTGACTTAATACATGTTGATATCTGGGGTCCCTGCAGGCAACATAAGTACACAATCAGTCTTATTTCCTAACTATTGTTGATGATTTCTCTAGGTTTATATGGATATTTTTAATGAAATGTAAATCAGAGGCTAGGGAACTTGTTAAATCTTTTTTCCAATATGCTTTTGTTCAGTTCAATAAACTCATTAAAGTGAAAATGACTGACAATGGTTATGAGTTTAGTATGCCTGAATTTTATAGAGAAAAAAGAGTTGTGCATCAAACATCCTGTGTAGACACACCACGGCAGAATGGAATAGTAGAAAGAAAACATCAACACATTATGAATGTAGCAAGATCTTTGAAATTTCAATCAAATTTACCATTATCATAATGGGGCTATTGTGTTTCTCATGCTTTCCCTTTAATTAATTTCACTCCTTCACCAGTTTTAAGACACAAGACACATTTTCAATTGCTGCATAACAAGTTACATGCTTATGATGAATTAAAAGTGTTTGGTTGTCTTGTGTATGCGTCTACTTTAGCTCATAACAGATCAAAATTTGAACATGGAGCAAGAGAATGTATCTATATAGGCATACCTCAACATACAAAAGGGCATATATGTTGAAATAGTGTCCTAAACCCAATCGGGTAAGACCGGATCCGACCGGGTCGGATCATTTCTACTATTTCTTTATGTTTATAAATAGATTAAATAACTTTTCTGTTGTCATATATTTGTTCTTTTAAAGAACCAATTATGAATTGTTATATAATAACGTCCTTAGTATTAAACTGTGATGGAGAAACCATGATAGGCGATTATGGTTGATGAGATCTCTAATCACTTTAATAAGTTTGATACATAAATGTCTCTAGGCTGATGTACTATTAAACAGGACATTGATAGTACAAACAGGCTAGCACGTATTAGATGTCTTCTGTCTTTAGGGCAAGGATAGATCTCGTCTATCGAAGTGTAAAGACACTTGGATTGTACGTGGACGTGTATTAGAGAATGCGTACGTTAGACTGACCCACTCACACAGATAGGTGTCACACTATGTGACGGTTGTGTAATTATCCTTAGGACCGAAGTCTACATGGCATCACGGTGTGGATTGTCATGCTTTGACACTATTGAGGTTTCCTTTAGCCACGGGACGATCATGCGGTAATGATTGGGCATGATCCTGAAGCATGCGGAGTATACATGTTTGGTCGTCTGGAAATCGCGTACCCTATCAGTAGGGGTGAATATCCGAAAGGGCCTTCTTATAAGGAATGTCTTACTCTCGTGAATCTTTGCAAAGTGGAGGTAAATGAGTTACTTCGAGAGAGCTTGATATCCAGATTATAAGATACGGTCGTTAATGTTTGACACTCGACGTACGACCGTATGGATATTATTACAGCGATAGGATTGTAAGTTACACGGTAACTGTTTTACATGAAAGGTAGTAGTCATTGCATTTGACTCTTCCGATGATTGGGGGTTACCGTGTGTTGCTAGACGCTATCCCGTGATCGTTAGGCATGAAGGGAATTTTCGTAATTTGCATTTTGTGTCTACGGCCAACATATTCGGAAGCTTTATCGGGTCACACATATGAACATCTAGTCGGATTAAAATGTGGTTATAGATGATAACCAAATAAAGAAAGTTTTATCTCACAACTATAAAGGTTATAGTGGTAAATTAATATAGTAGTATTTATTTATTATGAATAAATATAATACAAAATATTAATTATGTTGATTAATTAAATATACATATATTAGATATGTGTATGACCAATTGCTCACACCGAATTGTGTTCTTGAGTCCAAAGAGCGTTGCTTTTGAAAACCTTTGCTGACTTCACCTTGTTTGGCACGAGGAAATACTCGACCATTGTGACTCATGCTTATTGATATTCTTGTTGAAAATAAGATGTTGTCAATGTGCTTATTTCAAGCATTTTGGTATAATTAGTTGTCAGTGTTCACTTTACGCACTTGTGTTTTTCAACCAGGTTCTCTGTCCTTGTAATAAGTAATAACAAGAATAAAATCAAACTAAATAAATTTGGTATGCTGTTTTTTCCTATTGAAGAGGGCATAAATTCTTGATTCTTACAGCTTCAAGTTTGTTACTTGGGTGTATTATTTTGGGCATGTTTTTGAATGAATACATAAATCAAGAATTTGGGATGGAATTCCATTTGTTTTGGGTTGGAGTTTATTTTGGAGTGTTTTATATGCTAGTGGATAATAAAATATAATAAAAATGATTGAAGTAATGATTAGAAAGTTAAATTTTTTTTTTTAAATTTATGTAGATAAAGAAATGATTGGTGAAAGAAATTGAAATAAAGTAGTATAATGAATAAAATAATAGTAAAAAAAAAAGGAATAAAGTAGATAAAGTGAAAATGTGAAAGATAATTTAATATTTTTTATTTGTAGTTGATGAAGAAGTGATTGGCGAAAGAATTGTAAGAAATAATTGATGAAGTGATATAAAAAAAAACTCAAAAAAAAAACTTCAACAAAAACAAACACAAGCTCCCTTTCAGTTCACAATATTAACTCACCAGAAGTCACATCTAAGCCATCTCCAACCTATGATGAACTGAACTCTTAAGTAGTGTCTACGATTCTCTCAAGTAAACTGTCTGAAGCTCCGCAAAACATCGATGCGAAAGAAGAATCGGTAAAGCAGCATGCTAAAGTTGCTGAAGAAGCTGTCTCAGGTATCAAAACTTTATAAAAATTTTGAATCAGAGTTTGATGTATGCTATTGTTGTGCAAGAAGAACTAATAATTATAGATACATAACAAACACACACAAATGCCGTAGAGGTCAAGGGTTCGATTCCTCTTACGAGGTCAAATGACACCCTTTATTGGTGGCTGTAACTATTAAAGAGCTCTGGGTCAGATTGAACCTGTGGGCCCTAGAGATTGACTTCGGATGTAGTCAGGGCTGGTTACAGATACCGGGGTCCACTTAGGGGTAACCTGAAAAAAAAAAAAACATGGAAAAAAGTATTTGTACTCAATAACTAACATATTATGTTACATGCTAGGATGGGAGAAAGCTGAGAATGAAGCATTATTGTTGAAGAAACAGGTCGATGTCGTCACAGAAAAGAAGTCTGCCCTCGAAGAACGTGTTGGCCAACTTGATGGGGCACTTAAGGAATGTTTAAGACAGCTTAGCTTCGTCAAGCAAGAGAAGATCAAGAAGAAAAGATTCATGAAGCCATTGCACAGAAGGATTGCCTTTGGGAATTCGAAAAAGTTGAACTCGAGAGAGCCGGTTTACACAACTCCAGTCCCTGCTTGAAACCACTGAAACAGATTGTGTTACCTCAACATTTCCTGATCTTTGTATCAAGCTTGAAGCTGCTGAAAGAGAAAATTCAGAACTCTGAGTTAAGCTACTCTCTCGAGACAGAGAACTGAAACGTATGATCTCTGAGAGGGACCTAAGCACTCTTGCTGCAGAAACAGAAACAGCTAGTAAGCAATATTTGGATTGCATAAAAAAGGTGGCTAAGCTCGAAGCAGAGTGCCGTAAACTAAATATGCTGGCCCACAAAACTGCTTCTTCATCAGTTTATGCCGAATCTCATTCTGATTTCGGGGAAGGCTCAATTTGTGATGACATTAGCAGATACGATGGTTTGGAGCCAAAGCCAGGATCCACTAGATTACGACATTCGATTGGAAAGTAGAAGTAGATGCACTTAACTCTAGCCCTTCCCTTGACATTGATCTCATGGATGAATTCTTGAGATGGAAAAGTTTGCTGCTGAAGATAATAATAATAATAATAATTATAAGCCGTCTCGAGAAGAAAGCGGTGAAAAGCTTGAAACTTTGATCAATCAGAATACTGAACTTGAAGAAAAGTTGAAGAAAACCGAAGCAGAGAAAGTAAAACCGAAAATCGATTTGTTTAACTGTCAAGATCATATAAAGGCATCAAGGGATCAATTGGAGGGTACTTTAGTAAATCTCATTGACTTGCAAAACCAATTAGAGGTCACAAATTGAAGCATGAAAAGCAGCAGAATCAGAAGTACAGTTTGTCAAAGCTATGCTCAAGAAGTCAACAACCGATTTACAGAAAGCTGAACTCCGTATCATGGAGCTCCAAAATCAGTTAACAGAGGCAAAAGATTTAGCTGCAGAAGATCTAGAAGCTTCCAATGGAAAAACTTGCCAAGTCAGTAAAATGTTTGGAGGAAACCAAGGTTGAATTGGTTGAGCTTCGAACACAAATGTTTAGCCTAAATGCATCTAAACGTGATATCGAAGCAGAACTCCAGTCAATGAAAATAAACAAACAAGTTACAGAATCACGACTCAAATCACTACAACTCGAGTATCATGCATTGCAAATCAAGATCAGCAGTTTAGAGTTAGACATACAGACAGAACGAACGGAATCTTTTACAGGTAACTGTTGCGAAATGTCTTTAGTTAAATTACGAAATTTCATTGATGAAAGCTGAATCTCAGGTGCACAAAACTTCAATCTGGTTCAATCAGGTTATTTACTGAATCTTCAGAATTTGTGTTTTTCATTGCTTTTTTATTCACGTTGGATTTTCTATCGGATATTAGCATTATGATTTTATTCCTTTACCTGTTATTTTCATACACTTGGAGTTGAAGGGCTTCTGTCATATAGGACTTAAGTCTTGTATAAGTACAAAAAAATTGGTGCAAAAGTGGTGAAGATCTTCAATGTACGATGCACGGATAGTTAGGATACACGCCTGGGACAAATTTGTAATTTTGAAAAGTTGGATACCATGTTCGGATATGCATATCCATAACTCGGGTATGTGAAATGAAGAACAATGTTGAAAATAGAGTAAAACAACCGGATAATGAATGAAAAGATATCCAAAATGAAAACTACCAAAAATGAAGTCACTAAAATTTGTTTTAGTTTGTGTTTTAATATTTATTATTTAGTTCTGATAGTTTTATCATGTACAGTTTGGTCCCTATATTCTTGATATTTGTGTATGTGCCCTCCATAACCGTATCCATTATTTTTCAAAAATCACGCACCTGCGTATCCTGTATCCCTGTATTCGTACTGTTGCAACCTAGATTTTAGCCAACCCATGAAATCAAGTATGCCTATTATTCTTCTGCTTTTTTTTTTTTATTAATTGGTTTAACAATTCACATTTCTTGTTCTTGATTTGATTCACAGGATAAGGAACTAGCTACTGCTGCTAGTAAGTTTGCAGACTGTCAAAAGACGATTGCATCTCTCGATCGCCAGTTAAAATCGCTTGCTGCATTGGAAGACGTATTGAATGATTCCGAAATGTCACAAGCCATCATTGTATAGAAAAATGATGGATTCTAGAAAACGATACGTTCATCATCTGACAAAAGGAGAAAAAGACACAGCAAAGATTTGAAGCCCCTCAAAAGGGGAAAGGACCATGAGAGAGAGAGACGGATCCCCGATTCAAAGTTACGTAAATTCGACAAGATCTGTGAAGAAATTTTGTGATTTTGTTATGAAGGGTAGTACAATGTTGAATCATCATTTTTGGATGATGAAATGAGTGAGAATGATTGAATCAGGTGGAACTAATTAATAGAGAAAAGTAGATTAGCATGTGTTGATGAAGATATAGATAGTCTGGAAACCCATCAAGTGAAAATATGAGGTCTTCAAAACATGCACTCTTGAAAAAGAACACCATTTATAATGTAGCCGCGTCAGAGCACTTGCATCAGATACATTCTTAATGTTTTACAAATTTAAATACTACATTTCCGACTTTACAGTATCTTTATCTAAAGATGAAATCCATTAGCTTCTTTATTTTACAGAATCTGAATGAGCACCTTCCACTTTTCTCCTTCCTACTAGACATCTCCAATGGTTATAAAGCTTTCCACAGGTTTGCAAACCTTTTTCTCCAACTCCATTGGAGATGATCTAAGGTATGAAACGTCAATATTGATGATTTTTATGTTATGTAAGTAAATCTGTGGTGATGTCATATAGAAAACTTGGGTCCAAAGTATTTTCTTCATGCCAATATAATTCCCCTATTACACATTATGTCACTGTTTAATGTGTTGCAGTGTGCCTTTTCTTTCTGTCTGTGATCCGGTCAGCATAGTGCACCTGACAACAACTATTTTATGATAAAAATATGTTTCCTATCGCATTCAATGGATGGTTAACAAGTGCGTGCATATAATGATAAAATGCTGTAACACATTAATCTTCCAATCCATAAATAAATGAAAGTAACTTTGGTGGCTTTTCCAGAATAGAGGAATCTCAAAATAACAAGTTTAACAGAATACTAGTACTAACCATACTATTATCTGATGCTTAAAAGTGGAATTCAGCCATGCCTGCTTCGAAAGTTTCATACATCTGGACATCTCTGGCGCTTCATTGATTGCATTATGGGGTCTTTGACCTGCAAAATATAAGAGAAAATCAAGATGCAGTATACATATTTTAAACAGTTATGTGCTTTTTGATGGAGAGATAAGAAGGCACTTCAATGACGATATTTATATACCTTGCTTGCTTTCTTGAAACGTTTTCCTTGAGTCGACCTGCTACAAATGGCAGCCTCATCATATTCATTGTTGTTAGGAATGTCTCTCCCAGTTTCCATCCCTGTAGCAAACTTTCTCTAGACGCAGCTGGCTGCAATAATGACCGGAGGAACTAAGTTATAAAAGTCGGAACTTCCAGAAAAGAATAAGCAATCGATGATAATTTATGATTCTTGTCTAACCTCCTCGTGTCTCTTTGAGATGGTCTGATCACTTCTAATGGATCCATTCTGATAGCCGCCATCAGATTTGTCTCTGCTTCGAGTAAGATCAGATCCAATAGAGTGAAGGAAACCACATGTTGATAGGTCCTTGTAGTTGTTCCCTGGTTAGCCACAATAACTCTACTATTTATTAAACCTTTGAATCTAGTTTTGACTAGTAATGTATAGATTTGAAATGTATACCTATGTTCTCCCTTTCGGGATGGTCAGGCTTGTTAGCAAAGTCATTTTCTTCCACTTCCTGTACAATTCAGGTGTTTCATTAGAAAATGTTTAGTCTTGAGGAATGTAGGAGTATATGAATTTAAAGCTCAGTGTTACTGCATTCACCATGACATCCATGTCCAGAGCCTTCTTGACTTCCATCAGCTTTTTATCAGAAGATTCTGAGTGTATTACGCGCCTCCCTGCAAAGAAAATTGAAAAAAAAAATCAAATCACATCAACAACTTTAGGTTTACTTATTCGCTAAACCAGAAAATAGACTCTTTGACTTTCACCTAGTTTTCGGCTGCTCTTAGTCTCAAGGAAACCCTCCTGAGCCATTTTATCAATCAACTTGCGCACAGTAGTCAGGTTGGCCTCTCCTTCAAGTTTGCTATGCAGCTTGGCAGGAGTAATGTAGTTCAATGGAAGAGCATAATACAACGCCTGAAATGAAAATAATGGAAAATGGCATGAGCAATGCATAAAATTGATAGCTTTTTTCATTTCACAACGTTCAATGGCTTTCATATTTTCTCAACTGATGAAACTTAATCTCTGCAATTGTATCTTCATATCGTTGCAGCGATTGTTTACAATAGCTGGCAACACACTTTTACATGACGGATCATATGAAAGCTCTCAAGACTGATAGAGACGCAATATGTGACACTTCACTAAAATCTGAAGTTATTGATCACAATGGACCTTACTTGATCAGTGGCTTCAGATAGTAGCAATGTTAGAGGTGAATTCTTTATAATGTTAAGTTCTAGTATTTTATTTTATTTTTGGTTCTTACATAAAAAATCCTAAATAACTATTGTTAGTTCTTATATACCTTCATGTACATAGGATCTTCAACTAAACCAGGTTTTCCATTCGAATGCTTCTGGCCTTCCCCTTCTTCTTTCACAGCATCAAACTCATAGTCGAATTTCCCCTGATAAATATTCCGTAACCAAAGAATGTGAGGAAAGAAGCATTAATGAGGACAAGTTTAATCTAATACTCCAATGGAAACCTAGCAAAGAAGATGAATGACCTCCTGCTTATTAATGGTATAGCTGTCTGCACCAGCTTTTGATAGGAACCCCTCCATCACAAGCTTGTTAATGATTTCTGATAAAAGAAAAAATAGATTCAACTGCACTAGGAGCTTCGCAGCACATAACAATATATGTTTTTAGCTATAGCATGAACAAGTCTGCCTTACCTTCAAGCAGTGCCTGCAATTAAATTTTAATGGAACTTCAGAATCAGATAAATTATAATCTACATGATAAGAGATTCTTGGCTTCACTTTAATATAGAAAGGATCGTTATTCACCTCTGATATATCTGAGAAGTTTGAGAGAATATCTGTAAGTTCAATTGTCTTAAGGTGATAAGAACTGATCCATTCTTTCACCCGGCTAGATTGCTGCTCGTCCTCCGCTGGATCCTGAGTACTTTCTGAGAACATGAATTCGGATATATTATTACTGATTACATGGAAATTTATCACAATGTTAAATAACAAGAAAAGTTACCGTCGTCAACCCATGCACTGTTGTCCTTTTCTTGTTGCTTACCTGCCAAGGGAGGATTGCATTGATTATTTGATTAATGAATAAAAACTAAGGAAAGTAAATGAACATGGAAGCTTTTTACCAGCCGGAGCAACTACATAGTCTACATAACGGTCGTCGTCTGAATTACTGGCCTGAAAAATCAATACGATTTCATGAGCATGAGCAGTAATGTTTCTTTGATTTTCTTGACAAAGCAGGAAACTAAAAGCAACGGGGTTATTAACACTCATACCAGACTATCAGATGAGCTGTCCTCATCTGTTTGGGGAGAATCTGCATGCAAGCTCACGTCGTCTTGGTTTTCATCAATTTCATCCTCACAAGGATCAAGAACACTCTTAACCTGCATGAATTCCAACAGAACGAAGGATGGTTAGTCATTGATTGAGATTCTGAGCCTTTTACTTCTGTCTTCTACCTTAAAACTTACTTTCAGAGCTAACACTAAATGCTTGCTGTTGACATTTCCAACCTCCATCTTTAGAGGAGTTTTAGTCCAAGGATTATGAGCTTCCTCTTCTGAGCAGCCTTGGAAGAATGGTGGCTCATAATCAGCTGGCTGCAAACATCAGCTAACATTTAAGTATATAAGTTTTTCTAATACGCCTAAATTGAGCCCCTTTCCTGTATAGAGGGGATGCGTCCATGCACCGAGCTGCCCTCTTTCTAACTAAGTTCTATTGATAATGTACTGAAACACATGCAGAATTTGCAATATCTACACTGCAGTAGATGAAATTATTAGGTGTAGCTGAAAGGAGAGTTTTACTCTAACGACAGAAATAAGCTACCAAACAACTTTAGTCATCAAAGGCAAGTGCACGTCCACATTATACGTTATTACAAAACAGTATGATTGGGAATTAAAAATATAAACACCATTTCAAGAAGTACCATAAGCCACATTTTTCAAAATTGACTCAGCCTGGAAGAATTAATATAGGTTTCTTTTGATGAACCAGGTTTGAAAAGATTAGACAGAGTATTAACAATCATTGACAGTTAGAAACTTACTGTGACATCATCATAGTAGAAAAGTTTCATCAGAATGATGCGCTGAAACAAAACATGTCCAAGTTTAGTACAATTTCAAGGAAAAACATTCAAAAGTCAAGACATAGAGAAGCTACATGCAAAAAAAACTGAATGGCTCCTCAAAAAATTACCTCGTTCGGCATCTTATCCAGAGTTCTCATGAGTTGAACTAAAGTCCGGACCATCTTACAAGCAGAGCTCCTGAAATTGAGTGCTCACATCATTGAGTTAAGATGGCACTTGCAATTCAAAACAGAATCAAACAGGAATAGTAGAACTGAACACATTATTTGACTTCAAATCTTCAATCACCTCATTTGATTGGGAGTTATATCTGTCATGGAGTTACATTTGACGGTTCCTCCTTTCTTGCTGCCAGTGCGGTTAATGTTCATAGAAACTTCCTGGCTGTCACTATTAGAGTAACTGAAAGAGACTGTAACAGAAAGAAATGTTCAGTCAATGTAACGTTACAGCAATATTAGCACTGTTCTACGTAAGTTTTAAATATTTTTATTGAAGTATAAAAGTTTATGTAGTTTTATGTATAAATGTATTGTTACATGTTACATAGACCGGTTAGTTATCATTTATTATCTTTCTAGATTACCCACTCTATAAAGGATCTTCTAAGTAGTCATTAATACTTAGTTAGCTTTTTCTCTTTCCTAGACTAGCATGCGTACTAGAAGCTCAAGAGTCACTTGTATTTTTTCTATTAAAGCTGGCTGTTTTGGCTAAGGCTGATAATAAGAAGAGTTTATATTTTTCTCTTACTTATCTTGTTCTTCTCTCTAAATTCACTATATGGTAGCAGAGCCCTGAACTTTTTTCAGGCAACCGATCCATTCCTTCCTCTCTTTAAGTTCTGTTCTTTACAATGACAGATACTACCTCTTCCTCTGTTCCTCTTTCATTCAATGGAGTTGATAATCCATCACTCCAAATCACTACAAAAAAGCTGTCTGGACCAAACTATGTTTCATGGTCTCGCCGCATATACTTATATCTTAGGCAGTAGGAAAAAAGGATACCTCACCGGATCCATAACACCTCCTACGTACAAAAACTCGAAAGAATTTGATACTTGGGAAACCGAAGATGCGTAGTAAGGTCATGGCTTATGAATTCGATGATAGAAAAAATAAGTTCAAGTTTCTTATATGCAAAATCAGCCCTCGCATTTGGAAGAAACCGGAGTCCTTGTACTCCAACGAAGGTAACTATGTTCAAGTCTATGGGGCCGAAACTTAAGTCGAGAAATACCGTCCAAGCCGGACAAATTTATCAATGAGTATTTCAATACTCTAACCAACCCGTGGGAAGAATATGACCAACTTACTATCAAGGAATGGAAATGTACCGAGGATGCGACATTCACAACAAGGAAATTGAAAGAGATAGGTCGTTAGACTTCCTGTGAGGCCTAGACAACTCTTATGAAGTCGCTAGGGAAAGGATTCTTGCTATATCACCCTTTCCCTCTATCAATGATGCCTTCGTATTTTAAGAAAGGAGGAGTGCGAAGAGGTGTCATGCCTACAAACGGAGGCATACCGCCCACTCCAGGAGAAGGAATATCGTGTTTAAAGCCTCGAAACCGACTCGCAAATGCCGCATACAACAAAAACAAGAGGAATGAGAATTGGGCCAACCTCCTATGTGATCACCGTAAGAAGAAGGGTCATCTTAAGGAAAAATGTTGGTTACTACATGGAAAACCACCTCATATTCTTAAAAACCAAAGAAGTCAAGCCTCGTTGATGGAGCAATGAGCCAAATAAAGCCTATAAGTGTGTCCGATCCGGGGACAAGGATTCACCGAAATGCGATGAACACTCTTCAAATGATGTTCAAGAAACTTCACCAAAACTAACCGAATCACCTGTTGGAGCTACAAAGACAGATGAACACAAATGGATTGTTGACTCGGAGCTACTAGCCATATGACAAAGAATTCTCTCGTGTTTGAAACTTTTTCAAGTATTGATTCTCGCACTTTGTTACTATAGCAGATGGTTCTTCTAAAAAGGTATTAGGAAAAGGTAGTGTTAGACTTCAACCCAACCTTACCCTAGAAAATGTCCTCTACGTTCCAACTCTCAATTGTAACCTACTTTCTCGTCAAACAAGCTTTGTAAAGACAGAAATTGCTCGCCTAACTTTCGGATACCCATTGTGAGTTTCGTGATCCGAAGTCTATGATGAAGATTGGCGTGCAAGAGCACTAGGGGAGGCCTGTACCTGTTCCATAGCAAGATCTTAGAGAATCCAAGAGGATTAGTGGCTAGTTTAGACTCTAAATGTAATAAACTTATTCAATTACATTTTAGACTAGGCCATCCTAATTTTGTGTACTTGAAGAAGTTGTATCCTTCCTTATTTTCTCGGAATCTCGTATGAATGATTTGAAATGTGAGTTTTGCATTCTTGGAAAACAAACTAGAAATACTTACAAATCTGTTCCTTATAAACCCACAAAGACCTTTTGTTCTTGTCCACACCGATGTTTGGGGTCCATCTAGTGGTCTCGAACCTATCCAAAAAACCCCGGTTTGTCACATTTATTGATGATCATTCCAGGACTTCTTGGGTATACCTAATGAACCAAAAATCCGATGTCACCGACATATTCAAAAATTTCTACAACTTTGTTGAAACTCGCTTAACACCAAAATTCGATTCTAAGGTCGACAACGGACCGAATACTTTAACTCCCACCTATCTCCATTCCTAACTGAAAAAGGTATTGTACATCAATCCTCTTGTACTAACACTCCCCAACAAAATGGGGTAGCTGAAAGGAAAAATCGACACCTATTAGAAGTTGCCAGAACCATGATGTTTGCCTATAATGTGCCTGTTCTCTATTGGTGTCAAGCTGTCCTAACAGCCACATATTTGATCAATAGGATGCCTTCTAGATTGCTGAAGTTCAGAACCCCTATTGATGTCCTAAAAAGTGTCTATCCATGCACTAAACTCCTATCAGATATCTCTTTAAAGATATTTGGATGCACTGCCTTTATCCACAACCACAATCCTACCAGAGGAAAGCTTGATCCAAGGTCTGTTAAAACTATTTTCCTTGGATATTCTCCTACAAAAAGAGGGTACAAATGCTTTGACCCCAAAACACATAAGACCTATGTCACCTTTGATGTCACCTTCTTTGAAGATCAACCGTTTTATGCCAAATCTGAAATCAAACCCCTTGTTCAAAACCTTCTTCCTGAAAATAATGCCACCTTGCCCATTAGTGTTGATGATCCCATCATACCCACTGTTTTTCCCACTAAACAACTCACCTATCAACCTGAAAAAGAGGCCATTATCTACACCAGAAAAACTTGGAGACCTGAACCTACTGATGCTCCTAATGACTCTCATATCCAACCTATTCAAGAAACTGAGTACTCATCTACTTTACCTACCTCCTCTGAATCTCGTACTGATCTTACTCCTTCCAGTATTGAACCTGAGTTGCCTATTGCCCTTAGGAAAGGAAGGAGAGAATGCACTCAACATCCTATTCAAAAATTTGTGGCCTACTGTAAAGTCTCACCTCATTATCAAGCCTTCTTATCTAATATTGACACTCACATTACTCCTAAGTCCATTGAACATGCCCTAAGTGATCCTAATTGGAAAAGTGCTATCCTTGAAGAACTATCTGCTTTAGATAAAAATCATACTTGGGATTGTGTTCTTAAACCACAAGGGAGTGAGACCAATGGGGTGTAGATGGCTCTTTACCATCAAACACAACTCGATGGTACCATCACCGCAGATACAAGGCAAGACTTGTTGCCAAGGGTTTTACACGTACTCAAGGTATTGACTTTAATGAAACTTTTGCACCTGTGGCTAAGTTAAACTCTGTCAGAATATTAATTTCCATTGCTGCTGTTATGAATTGGCCACTCTATCAAATGGACATTAAGAATACTTTCTTAAATGGGGATCTGAAAGAGGAAGTATATATGCATTATCCCCCTGGTTTTATGATTAAACCCAATCATGTACTAAAGTTAAACAAGGCTATCTATGGATTAAAGCAATCTCCAAGAGCCTGGTTTGAAAGGTTTACCAAGGCAATGAAGGAGGCTACATATCATCAAGGACACAAGGATCATACCATGTTCTACAAACATGGCCGTTCGGTACAATAACTATCCTCATTGTGTATGTTGATGATATCATCATCACCGGAAACTCGAGGAAGAAATCACTCATTGAAGTCCTTTCGAATCGAATTTGAGGTAAAAGACCTAGGACCTCTCGAAATACTTCCTTGGTATCAAGTTGCAAGGTCATCTAAGGGTATAATACTCTCTCAAAGGAAATATACTTTGGACTTATTATCGATTATGGCTTACTAGATGCAAACCCGTTAGTACTCCCCCGGATAATACCGTCAATTTTGGGAAGGATGATAATGGTCCCGACATGAAGCCGAAAAATATCGAAACTTATTGGAAGATTGATATACTTATCTCATACTCGGCCAGATATATCATTTGCTGTTAGCAAACTCAGCCAATTCATGCATTCACCAAAGGAGATACACTACAATGCTGCTGTCAGACTGTTGAGATTTCTGAAAGGGAATCCAGGTAAAGGCTTACTGTTCAGAACACAAGGAAATAGCAGAATTGAGGCATATGTGGATGCTGATTGGGCTGGCTGTAATATTGATAGAAAGTCAACCTCTGGATGGTGCATCTATGTGTTTGGAAATCTAGTTTCTTGGAGATCCAAGAAACAATCGATTGTGGCTGTGGTTCAAATTTCGAGGCGAGTACCGGGCTATTGCGTATGTATGTGTGAGATTTTATGGGTTCGAAGATTATGAGGAACTAAGACTTGCCATTTCTACTCCTACTTGCCTATACAAAGGATAGCCAATCTGCTATTGAAATTACAAAGAACCCCGTACAAAGATGACAAACCAAGCATATTGAGATTGATA
Organism: Gentiana straminea; assembly: GCA_036785695.1. Classification (NCBI taxonomy): domain Eukaryota; kingdom Viridiplantae; phylum Streptophyta; class Magnoliopsida; order Gentianales; family Gentianaceae; genus Gentiana; species Gentiana straminea. The sequence continues at coordinate 3,142,000 of JAVUPR010000514.1, read as the reverse complement.
GGCATTTTATCAAAGAGAAGATGATGAAGGGTGAGATTCTCCTATCTTATATCAACTCCAAGAATCAAGTGGCCGATGTGTTCACCAAGAGTCCGCCTAGTACTTCTCTACTAAAGTGTATTGGCAAGCTTGGACTGCTAGATATCTACATTCCAGCTTGAGGAGGAGTATTGAAGTATAAAAGTTTATGTAGTTTTATGTATAAATGTATTGTTACATGTTACATAGACCGGTTAGTTATCATTTATTATCTTTCTAGATTACCCACTCTATAAAGGATCTTCTAAGTAGTCATTAATACTTAGTTAGCTTTTTCTCTTTCCTAGACTAGCATGCGTACTAAAGCTCAAGAGTCACTTGTATTTTTTCTATTAAAGCTGGCTGTTTTGGCTAAGGCTGATAATAAGAAGAGTTTATATTTTTCTCTTACTTATCTTGTTCTTCTCTCTAAATTCACTATAATTTTCCCATATGTAAATTTGCTTACAAACTGGCTTATAATCTAATTATTGCTTATAAAGATGTTGGGAGCAAATATGGGAGTTAAAAATACATGAGTTTGCTAATTCCTTTCTAGTATCTTACAAGCATATTCTTCAATCATTGGCCCATCAACGGCTTCACACATGCAGAACAGAAGTGTTTTCAGATATTTTTTCTGAAGTGCGTCATAAACACCTGCAAAGAGAGAACAAAATGTTTAAATTGCGACATTCACATTAAAGATTCAGCACATGAAGTCATAACGACAGCATACCTTTCTCCATCCAGTCAATCAATCTACGTGACTCTGCATCTACTGGCATCAGCTTCTTGATCTTCATTTCTGATTACAGCAAGGGATAAATTAATCATAATAACAAGGATAACATAGACTATAATCTTAGCAGTGCAATGGAAATTTACCTAAGGCTGGAACAGATTTGTCACTGAAATACTTCTCAGGGAAAAGACCTCTGATGTAGCTGATGTTGAATATAGCAATTCGCAGCAGATTCCTTGTCTGCACGTTTTGCAACCACGTAAGCATAGTGGTTGAATAAAATGAATGGAGAAGCTTGTTGTTTTGCATAAGTATAAATGAACCTTAACTTAAAAAACACTGGAAAAATCACAACAGTACAAACAAAACCACTCCAATTTGGACATGTAAGAAAATAATTAGCCAAACAGCTGAAAAGAATCAAAAAGCATTTCCAACAAACTCATTAGAGTACCATTCTGCCAAACAAATCGTTTTTTCTCACTATTTAGACATGATGAACCACAGAAATCAAACAACCTGGAAAAAAACACCATCCTTACTACTCATAGTTAAAATGCTGCTGCACAAAGGTTATATCCACAACAATTGACTCTGAAAATTACTTCAATCCAGAAATGGATACAGGGGATTGGGAATAGAAAGGAGTAAATCATAACAAAACGATACTCTTCAATCTCAATGACAATTTATTGGACCTTGTTTACTCTACGTCTCAGTCTAGAACTATGTAGAAACCGATCAGCTTTAACCAACTACCATTCACTGCAAAATACGAAACTACTCAGCCACATAACTAGTTAACTTCTACTTAATCTTAGACGATTTATAAAGAGGGTAAAAAGAACAACCAGAAGTGCACGAAAGAAAATGGTAAGGCCACAGAGCGTGTTTATCCAATAAATTTATCAGAACAATTTCCAAATGCTTAGAATAATATCAGCAACAGGAATACTTCAATAATCTTCCTAATAGAATGCATCCGACTTAAGGCTTGAATAAAACGTACAAGGTGTGATCTGAAAATTACATTCAAACTTACAGAATCGAAAAACAATGGAACACCATAGCGTAAGTTCTGTATTTTTAAGTACAGTCTTCCTCGATCATCAAGCAACCAAAAATTTACAGTAGAGGTGTTCGGAGTCTAACGAACAGAACAAAATTGCCAAAAACATTGACACGAAAGCAAAATCATGGAATAAGAAAAAGTAGAGAATCGTTCGAGCTGATTAAAACACCTGAAAAAAATGATACGAAAGCGAATTTACCAGAAGAAGTGAATCCTGCTCTGTAATCTCAGCTTCCTTCAATTTCTGAGCAACAACCTTAAAGAATAAACACAAATCGGAATCATAATCAGTACACGAACAAATTGATCGCCGAACTTCAAGTAACGGGAAACGAAATGCACAATATCTTCTCGAATCGATCTTAGCTCACCATTTTTTACACCGATTTAGTGAGATGAAATCAAAAGATTTGGCGAGTGGAGCGAAACTTGAACACTAAGAAAGACGCTGGAGAATGAAAATTTGAAATGACACGAAATTTGAAATGAAGTTCCTTCAGTGAAAGTGAAACTATATATGGGCGGTGGCGGGAGTGACTGAAGCGTGTTAAGCGTGAAGGTGTCGCACAGTTAACAAATTTTATGAAAAAAAAAAACTGAAAAGTAAATATGGAAATAATGCAAACCACGTTGAGGTTTCAATATTCCTGTAATTTATTTATTTTATTTTTTTAATAGTAAAAGAAACTATAATCATATATACGTATATTTTAACAATACGACCATATGATTATACTAAGAAATTTTATATAATAAAAACTGAAAAGTAAATTTGGAAATAATGCAAACTACGTTGAGGTTTCAATATTACTGTAATTTATTTATTTTATTTTTTTATAGTAAAAAAAACTATAATCACATATATTTTAACAATTACGACCATATGTTCCGTAGAAATATATTGAATAATGATATTTTTTACACAATGATATATCTGTGTTTTTCTTTTGTTTATTGAATTTGGAGGAATTGTTTGTCATGCGAATTTAATCATAGTATAAATGTTTTTGCATTTATTATTCTTTTAAATATGATAACGATTCTTAATTACCCAATAAGTATTTAACTTGTATCGGTAACGGTTACCATAATCAAGATAAATACATCAAAAAACAAACGGGTACATGGTTTCATTATAGTATAACCACTGCCTAATTTTCATGATGTCGTTACTGAAAAATTACGGAAGTTGTACATCAGTTGTGGTGAAAGGTCAAAGTTGTAATAAAGCGATTTAGGGTCGGACTCGATTTTCAGGTCAACAAACTCAATATATCAAAACCATCAGTTTGGTCACATCAAGTTAATAGACTGGCTGGTATGTAGCATTCATCTACATTCTCTAGCTTTCCCAAGTGAGTCCATATATTATCGTCTATGTGGTTGTTATTTAGAGGATATGTGTAGTGGTATAAGATCCTTTCTTTGCCCCTGTTTGATTGAAGGAAGATCAAAGACGAGTCTTGAAGGAAAACCTACGATCTCCTGTTTTTGAGTATCAACCATATTCTCCTTGTTTTACTTCAGTGCGGGGTGTTTTATGAGACAAGATGACTGGGCATGTGCCACATGCCCACAACATCTACAATATTAGGGAGGATCTCCCTCAATCTCTATTGGCTGCCAAAAACCCAGATAATTCACTTTGCTAGATCCAAATCCTTTTGGTGATTGGCTTCAGAAAAAATAATAATAACACGTCGAAGCCTCAATTTATTTTTTTTGTACTGATAGATTCTTTCACTACTTTCGCTACTTCTAAACAAAAAAAAACTTCCGTTGTTTAATTCTTCCTCAAATCAAGTTGCCTTCTCAAGCTCTTCAGCCCTTCCTCAATTGTGGATCCGATTTTGGAGGCACGAGTTCTGCTATTTTCAAATGGCTATTGACAACATTCACTCGAAGATGTACGCACAGGCTCGGACTCATTTAGCATGCGAGTTAGGTATTTCAATTATCACTATTACTATTGTTATTTTTCATTTTGTTAGCTATTAATTTCTTTTCTTCTTTTTTTTTTTTTTTTTTTTAGTTTATTGAATGAAAGATGCGTTCTTTTTATTGTTTGTGTAGTAATTCCCGTCAAATAGCTAATGCCCTCTTTTTTTTTTCTTTTTTTTTAAATGCCCTCCTTTTGTATGTTGGCTTCTCAGTTCTCTGTTTGAATAAAATATGTTTTTTTCTACAATTTTTTTATATTATATATTTCCGGTCAAATGTGTGATGCCTATTGATACAAATCAAATTAAAGCCCTACATTCTTTTTCGACATCGGTCACCAAATCATTAGGTTCATTCTTTTGTATGTGGTTTTTGTGTGCGCGCGCATGCGCGTGATTGAATGTCTTTGTTCACCGATGTCGGAACGCTGGATACACACCTCCGTTCATCATGTTCCTTTATGATTCTTATTTCATTTATTTTCTCCAAGTTATTCCTTTAACATGTTATATTGTCTCTTTAGAGATGGTTTTTATAATACGTTTAAGCGGCGGTATGTAAAATGGCGTATATTACAACCATTTATTTCTAACTTCTCACACACGATAAAAGTTACGATAAAAGTGTATTATGTGAAAGTTAATATACGTCACTTACAACCTTCTTACAACCGTTGCACCATAAAGTCTCTCGATGAGATGGTTGCGTTTTGGCGGAGACCGACTGTGCGTGGAGTTTATATTTCCCCGTTGACGTAGGTTCACCAATGGTGAGTGGAGCATCCTTAGATGTTTTCACCAATTGCAACATGTGAGTTTTCTTCTTTCCTCTTTGAAATCATTTACTTATTTCAGCCAGCAACTTACCCACGATCCTTTCCCTGCACGGTCTGCTTATGCGTAATAACTTCCATCAACTATTCCCGTTACTCTACAAAGATTGGTATATTGTTTCTCATTTTTATGCATCTGCTTTTCTCTATTCATTTTATTTAGATAAGTGTCGGCTTTCAACCGCTTATCATCTTTCTGTTAAAAAACTTTAACCGCATTTTCAATTTCCTGTACTTTTGGTGAACAATTTGAAACATCCTTAATCCATGTGATTCTTTTTTCAGATGTTTTGTCGAGGAGGAAGTTACCACAGTTGACGGCAAAAACTGGGATAGGTAACGGGTGCAGAAAACATCAATGATATTGTTGGAAATGGCGTTTCAAGTATGTTGCATAAGTGAGTAAATTTTGGGAAAGGGTGGCAAACTCGGTGGTTTGTTTTGCATCATTGAGTGCTTTCGTATTATAAGATTTATGGACCATATAACATTTTACTCAATTGTGACAGAGAAGGGAGAAGAGTAACTGGGGAAGAATTGTTTAGATCTCAAGGCAGATTCAAAAGGCCGCTCAAACATCGGACCAAACATGTTGGAGATATCCGTCTGAAGGTTAAACTTTTTTTTTTTTTTATCAATTTTAGTCTGGGTGATGTGTTATTTTATTTCTTTTGGCAAATTTATTTGATCTTACGGCTACATGAATTAAAAGACATAGTATTTGCCTGAAATAGGCTGTTATATGGGTGTTAGGCAACACTTCTAAAGTGGACTAGGTTGTAATTGCAGCAGCACACATCTAATAATCTATTCACATGAAAAAAAAACATAGTATTTGTAGGTAATTTGCATTTGTGCAGCTGATTTGCATAAGCCATGAGGTTCTATATACATATTACTCTTTCTATCTTTCGTAGTTTATGCTACTTTAATATAACAATTTATATTTTGCAATTGCTGTAGGTGATTGCACTTGGATAGAAGAGAAATTCATGCTTACGATGTAGAAGATCCTCCTCCTCCTGCTCCTCCTCCTCCAATATGAACAAAAAAGTTTGAGTAGGAGGAGGAGGAGGAGGATATGTATCCTTAAGACTCGGGTTTGGTTGGGCCGGCCCTGGTTCTGGTTTTCAGTTGGGAAATGGAAGTTGATTTTCTTCTTAATCACCCTTAAACGTCTCCTAATTGTATAGGTTGTTGTGGTTTAGAAATGGGACATGGTTTGACTCTCCATTTTCTGTATTTCTGCCATGAAAATCTCCTGCTTTTCTTCCTTTCCTTGGGCTACCTACTAATCAATTCTGTGTACATTACTGTTGCATATGTGTATTTTTAAATTTTTATTTATTTACTATATATGAATTTACAGTTAAAATCATGTAAAGTAATGATACTAATGAAAATATGCCCTAGTTGACCGCTCATGACTCATGCATGAACTGAATGATATGTTGGACAATATTAAAATTGTATAGGTTGTTGTGGTTTAGAAATGGGACTCGATACTATAATTGATGATTTTGCAGTTAAAATCATGTAAAGTAAATCTTAGATATTTTTATGATCATTTTGTTTTCTTGTTACTGTAGTTATATTATCGATTGGTGTTTTGCAGTCGTTTGATGTTGTTGGATACGATTTCGTTGTTTTGTAGTTTTTTGTGATGTGTTTGCTTCAGCTTATTTTACCTTTATCGTTTCAATAATATTATTGTTTTTCATATCATATTTATAATATATTGTTAGATACTATTATTATTATTTTCTTAAACATGATTTGACAAGGTATATTATGCAGGTCTTAGAATCATGTTAGTTTTAATAAGAAGTTTTGATTTACATAAATATATTTTCTCCATTTCATTATTAAAACAAATATATTGTGAAAATAAATTATACTATTTAATTTAACTTATGTGTATCTTGTTCACGTATTAAATAATATTGGATGAAATAATATACGCATTAAAAAAGAAATAAAAATATTTCGTGTTCCCATTCATCATAAGGCCACCTCTAGGCGAGCTAAAAATACTATTCACCTCCTACATGACGATCAGGTGTGGAGCCGGTGGATATGGAACAGGTAGCAGTTGATTACTTTTAGTGTATTTATTCTTCTAATGGGGCAGACATTGATTTGGGCGGGCTACGGTTTTCAGAGTTGACAATTAGCCGGCATCGGTCTTTGTCCGAGGCCTTTACTTGAGAGGAGGTCATGGTCGCTTTGAAGCAGCTGCCTGAAGGAAGCCGTCGGGGCCGGATGGTACGCATGTCATTTTCTTGCAGAAGTGTTGGGGTATTCTGGGCGAAGACGTTCTGCGGGTAGTCTTGGAAGTCTTGAATGAAGGGGCGGATTTGGGTCGGATGAACGAAACATACATCTCGCTTATTCCGAAGGTAGCCACGCCCACAGTTATGACGGAGTTGCGTCCCATTTCCTTGTGCAACTCAATTAATAAGTTGATCTCCTGGGTTGTGGCGAACAAGTTGAAAAGGGTTATTGATGATAGTATATCCGGGAATCATTGTGCTTTTGTTTCGGGACGACTGATTACTGATAATGCCATTATTGCTTTTGAGGTCTTTTATTCATTGAAGTCGGATGCAAATGGATGCCATAATCACGCAGCGCTGAAGTTGGATATGGCGAAAGCTTTTGATCGAGTAGAGTGACAATATCTATGGAGTGTGATGGAGCATATGAGGTTTCCACATTCATTTATGAGTCTTATCCGTCAGTGTGTCTCGACTACCTCATTTAAAGTCCTGATTAATGGGAGGCCGAGCAGATGAATCATCCCAACTCGTGGGATTCGGCAAGGGGACCCATTGTCGCCTTTCTTGTTCATTATACATGCTGAGGGCTTCACCGCTTTGATGAACGATTATGTTAGTCGGGGGGAGGGGGCGCTTCGAGGTATTAGATTTGGGAGGATTTGGAGATTGTTTTTTCACACTTGTTGTTTGTTGATGATTGCATGCTTTTTTTTCCCAAGGTTTTGATGGGGAAGTTGAGACCCTAATGGAGTTGTTCACCTGATATGGTTCTCTGTCTGGCCAGGCAATTAATTAGGAGACCTGCTGCCTATCCAGGAATTTTAGAGGGTTGGATTTTCGGGATTTGGAATGTTTTAACCTAGCTTTGTTAGCTAAGCAGGCGTGGAGGCTTCTGGTCCTTCCAGCCTCCCTTGCAGCTCAGGTTTTGCGGGCAAAGTATATGGGGACAACACTATTTTGGCGCCTTTTTGGGTGTTAGGCCCTTCGTCCTTTGGCGTAGTGTTATGGATGAGAGAGATTTGATGATTAGTAGGATGAGGTGGCGCATGGGGGGGTGAGAATCCAATGTTTATATTCCACAATGCTTGGACGGAGAGGCAACCTTCATTTTGAATCCCGTTTGTTGGGCATGAGTTGGCTACTAATGCTAAAGTGTTGGAACTTTTTCTTCCCAACACGAGGATCTGGGATGTTCATCACATCAGGAGTTTGTTCTGATCATGGGAGAGCGATGCAATTCTGGCTACTACAGTTGCTCCAGGTACCTATCCAGACAGACAGATTTGGTACTATGACAGGGAGGGAGTTTATACGGTGAAGTCTGGGTACTTTCTCGCTCTCGTCTATATCGGCCTTCTTTCTCTTCGGCGCGGCCTTCCACATCTGGGAAGGAGATAGGGTGTGGCTGTTGTGTTGGCATATTCCTGTGCAACCACGTATTCAACATTTCTTATGGCGGTGCATGCACGATTTCTTAGCCATTGACCATGGTTTGCTGTGCGTAGACAAATGGGGGATGTTATTTATCTGGCGTGTGGGGGTTGATGGAGACTTTTAGGAACACCTTGTTTCAGTGTGAGTTGGCGACCCGGGTCTGGCAGACGTCCCCGTTTTCTCAGGTGTTGGGACACCTTAATTTTTCTTCCTTTGGCGACCTCTTCCTTCGGATAGTGGAGGAGGTGGGGGTGGCGCAGGTTGCTCAATTTGTTTGGATTTTGTCGGGGGGTGGGGGGCGTATGGAAGGGTCATTGTACAACAATTTTTTAGGGTCAGGCGGTGCGGGTTTCGGTGGTGTGTGAGCAGTCCTTATCAGCATCCAGAGAGTATGTGAAGGCTTTGGCGGCCTTCCGTGTGCTTCCGCCACAACAAATATCTGTGGATAAGTGGGGAAGGCTAGCTGAGGGGGTTATCGAAGGTAATGTGGATGCGTCTGTTACATATCAATAGGCGGGCATTAGCGTCTTATTTCACGATCATTGAGGTGAGGTTCAGACGTCCTTTGTATATCATTTCGATCCGGGTGTGACAGTGGAATACATGGAGCTTCGAGCGAATAGATTTGGCATTGACGGAGGCAGAGCTCTTGGGTGTCTCCTCGTTGGTTGTTGAGAGTGATTGCTTTGCCTGGGTACAAAGGCTTAATCGGCCTATTGAGGATGTTACTGCTATTGGGTGTCTCGCTCAGGATTGTCCCACTAGATGTAGTAATTTTCATTCAGATTCTTTTGCTTTTGTTCGGCGTGTGGAAAATGTCATCGCGCATCTTTTAGCACGCCACACTTTGTTGATTCAAGATAGGGTCATTTGGAGCACTCGAGGTCCCGGGTGATTTTTTGCCACTTGTTTAGCGGATGTGATTTAGTAAAATGCTTTTTTTTTTTTTTTTTTTTTTTTTTTGGAAGGAAAAATGCTTTGTTATTAAAAAATTTTAAAAAAAAAAAAGGAAAGAACGATAGAATAAAAATTGTTACGCAGCTATCAAAAAAATATTGTGCTGGGATAATATTCGGCAAGACATTGATCAAATAATAAAGGGGAATGTTAACGGCACCATACTTAATATATTCGGGTATTATGTGTAAAATTCAACATTTTAGAGGTCGAAATAACACATTTCGATTTTTCGGGAGTTGAAATAACATATTTTGACTTCTAAAAAATCGAATTTTACACAGATATGATGTCCGAGTATAATGGATGTGGTGTCATTAACATCGTCCGTACTAAATGGTAGGAGGGTATTTTTGGCAAGTTGCTCTGGCTTCCCGTGAGTCTATTTCACCCCCCAAATATATAATCTCAGTTCCCTCACCCGTACAGCCGGAGCAGTTTTTCTCTTTTTCACCATAAATGAGGAATTGGTGTGGCAGGAAGAAGATGAATTCGTGGTCGCCGGAGTCGGAAGAGTTGAAAATCCCGGTGCTGGAAAACACAAACGGTCCTACAAAACGCCGCGTCGGAAGCCCTTTTATGGACTGTGTCGGAACATCAGTTTGTATCGCCTCGGGCATATTTGTTTTGTTTTTTATTGTGATTCCAATCATTGCTGCAAAGAAGGATTTTACAACATATAAGCCAGAAATCCGGTTGGATTCCTTAATTTTTTGTACTACGAACACTTCCAGCAACCTTGTGATTTGGGATCTCAAGTTGGATATCACAAATACCAATAACTACTCAGGATTATGCATCTATCCATTTGAGGTTTCTATCTTCTCTTCCTTTCATCAAAACAAGTTGTTGACAACGACGAACATTACTCAGACGTGTGTTGATCCCGAAAATCGTACATCAGCAAAAGGGTTCGCTGATGTTTCTCTTCTGGATCCAAATGACCTAGATCGGACAAATGAAACAATCCGTTTCGACTTGAAGATACATGGCCATTTTTGGTTCTCACTTCTCCCCTATCGAGCTGATTACGGTGTTGACCTTGTTTGCAAAGATGCAAAGGTGGCTCTTTTAACATCATATAACTCGTCTTGTGCATCAATTATAGGAGATCCTTTTACGTGTTCTTATGTGTAGTATAATAGTAGTTGTTCCTTATTAAGATATTGTTGAATCTCATGACGTTTAATAATGGAGCGAAGGACTTGTTCTGTTTTACCCCAGAATTCTTGTGTATTCATTCCCTTTGGATAATTGTTCTGGTTTTTAATTATATGTTCCTTTTTAATCTCTGTTAAACGTCTCTTAATTGTATGGGTTGTTGTCGTTCAGAAATGGGAAGTGGTCCAACGCTCCATTTTCTGTATTTATGCCCTGCTTTTCTTCCTTGGGCTACCTACTAACCAATTCTGTGTACAATTAATGGTTGCATATGTGTTTGTGTTTCTCTCCACCCTCGAAACAAGCGTCTAGCGGCCCCTGCTGGGAGGAAATTTTTATGCACAAGTTTTGTGTTTGGCTATAAACTAACAGACCAGGGTCAATATATAGCATGTGTTTCATGAGGCTGTGATGATAAAGGACTTCTGTTAAGTATATGTGTGAAACATCCGTTTCAACATCTTGGTGAGGCAACCTCCAATTGCAAAGTCATTTCATGGATTTCTTCATATATATATATATATATATATATATATATATATATGATGTCTCCACATGTCGAGATATAGCATACTGAAAAATCTACTTGTTTTCACGGTGCATTGTAAAACTGCATTGTTTATATCTCTACATATGAAGACATTACACAAAATTTCTGTAACAAGAGATTGTTGTATGGAGTCTCTAAATGTGAAGACATCTACATCACCTCATGAAATCTTTAGTATGATGTCTCAACATGTGAATGTATCATATATGAAAACATCTACACCACATATATTGCATTGTAAATGTGTGGTGTTGATGTCCGTCCCCACATGTGCAAAAAGAGAGAAAACAAAATGACATTTAAGTACTCAAAAACACAAACAAGAAATACGTGTGGACACGGTGCATAACATCTTGATACGACGGTTGTATCATAAAATCTTTCTCTTTAAAATGTTTCCATCCGGATTAAAAATGTGATTGGATGACACGTAATATAACATTAAAGAAAATGAAATAAGCACCGATTATTATAAATACAATAGTCATAAAGTGTTTAAAATTAATTGGACGGAGGATATTAATTTAAGGGTAAGCGGTATTCTAAAAATACTTGTATTATAAAAAAATATAAAAACAAGAGCCAAAAAACGAAGTTAATAGTTAGCCTCCTATGACATGGAATTAGGATCCTCTGTTGTGTTTTGTGTTTGTGTTGCTGTAATTTCTGCTGTGTGTGTAAATATGTGTTTGAAGGTTTTCTTTTTTCTTTTTTCTGAGCTGTGAAATTCCACTTCTAACCCCCTCCCAATGAAATCCAATGAACACAACAGCTTGCTGTGTGTTAAAACACAGCAGAGGATCTGCTCCCCTATGACATGCCAACAATACCCCCGAAAGTGATCTAATTTGAATGCCACACACACACACACACATATATATGACATTGTTAACGACACCACAATGAATCTATTTGGACAACATATTTCGTACAAATTTCGATTTTAAAAATACGAAATCTATTTTTGAACACCAAAGTCGAGTTTTGTGCGTTAACGGTATATTTTTAAAGATGTCGAATTTTATTGTGATGCGCATTAACGGCATATTGATTGTAGTGCCATTAACATTGTTATATATATACTAGCCTAAAAACCCGTGCATCATGCACGGGTGATACTAACTTATCAAAGTAACTAATTAAGAAAGAACTCAACCTACTTCGTATTGTAACTTATCCAAGTATCATTATCATCATAATATTTGTAAAATAATGAAAAAGAAATTCTCAGACTTTGCGTGAGATTTACTTATGAACCCCGTAACATGTAGATATAAATGTATACAATACTGCTCAATTTCACACTAAATGGTTTGTAAAACCATTATTTATCCTGCTCAAAATTGAATTACAATTATAGATTTTTTTAATTAATTTTTAATATTTCTATCCCCGTAATCATAAAAAAAAAAATGACATCACCCATCAATGGATTCTTCTCAAAATGTCTGTTGGATCCAAATACATGAATATTGCTTCCCACATTCTTCGGTTAAACGTTTTGACTGCATGGCAACATAAACAAATTAACAACTTTTAGGTTATACAGAAGGGAATAAATAAACCGAATGATAAAAATATATTTCCTAATTACATTAATCTTTTTTTTTTTTTTGAGAAATCTATTTACATAAATTCACAACTATATTACTGATGCACGTTTTCCTCATTGTTTACTAAAATAGATATCATAATAATCCGTTGAAAAAGTTCACTTGTTTAGACATAAAGAAATTGACTTAAACTTGAAGTGACTTTATGTTTGATGTACATAACGGGAAAATATTCTTGTAATGAAATAAGGATTTCAAGTTTTTAGAAATCTATATCATACAAACGTCATTAATTAATCGAATACCGGCCAACCGATCAATCAAGATGTATGCTAATGTATGTTGCCAAAACAATTATACGCCAATGTAACTAAATGATTGTTTTATCCATTCTAAACGAAAAAAAGCAAAAAGAGTAAAGTACAAAATACTTCCTCTGTCATAATATATGATCTTTTGATTATTTCACACAGTTTAAGATATCTCATAAATGAGTTACTTTTTAATATTTCAAGGCAAAATATTATCTTGTTTTCTGGAAGTGACTAATAGTATTGTATTGTTTAGTGTGAAAGTTAAAAAAATGCATTTAATATTACATTGGAATGTGAGAAAACCTTTTATTATGGGAGAATACCAAAAAGATATTTACTTTTTGAAGCCATGAAATTGAGTTTTCTCTCTGAATATATCAATTTTCTGCAAAACACAGAGCACAGCTTCTAGAATGAAGTGTCCGTGCTTCGTAGGCTCGAATCGTTTATGCCAGTACACACACAAGTACCATACGTAATAGTAGATTATCCGAGAAAAACAGTGTATAAGTGTGTTAACCAATGGTAATGCTTTAAGAATTCATAGCATATATTTCCTCCGTTCCATAATATCTGATGCAGTTGTCAAAAAGATTCGTTCCAAAATAACTGAGGTAGTTCGCATTTCAATGAAATATCTAATGTATTTTTTCTACTTTACCCTTCATTAAATGCATACTTTTGGTACTCCAAATCTCTTTTCTATTTCAAAGGTTTTTTTAGTTGATTGCATTATAGTATATTTCATATAAAGTCAATGCAATAATTGGTTTCTTTAATCTGTGTGCATTTGGCAACTGCATCAGTTATTTCGGAACGGATGGAGTATAAAAGAGGTGAGTGATACAGGTAATCTTCAAGTATACACCATTTTTACATCATCATCATTTCACAACATGTTTTTCACTTGTAAAGATTAAGATTAAGAAAAAATCGAAAAGAATCACTACCACAAAATTAAATTGGTTGTAAAAATGGTGTAGGACTAAGGGAGTAACTAAGAACGATGTAGTTTTTATTTAAACACCGAAATTACTTTTTACTTAGACAACGTAAAATTCAAAAATACACATAAAACGACGTAGTTTTTATTTAGACACAAAAATTAGAGACGATGATCTAAGCCCTCTATCATTGCCCTAAGAATTGGTGTGGCAAGGAGAAGATGAATTCGTCATCGTCGGAGTCGGAAGAGTTGAAAATCCTGGTGCTGGAAAACGAATACGCTCCTAGAAAACGCCGCATAGGAAGCCCTTTCATGGACTTTGTCGTAACAACTCTTTTTATCGCCTTTTTAGCATTTTTGGGCATTTGGGTTGTATATCCAACCATAGCTGAAAAGAAGAATTTTACAACATATAAGCCAGAAATCCGGTTGGAATCCCTGATTTTTTGTACTACAAACACTTCCAACAACCTTGTGATTTGGGATCTCAAATTCGATATCACAAATACCAACAATTACTCAGGATTATGCATCGATCCATTTGAGGTTTCTATCTTCTCTTCCTACCATCAAAACAAGCTACTATTGTCAAAGACGGCCCTTACTCAGACGTGTGTTGATCCCGAAAATCATACATCAGCAAAAGCGTTAGCAGATGCTTCTTTTCTTCAGGATCCAAATGTCGACCTAGATCGGACCAATGGAACAATAAGTTTCGACTTGAAGATACATGGCCATATTTGGTTCGCACTTCTCCCCTATCGAGCTGATTACGGTGTTGACCTTGTCTGTGAAGATGCAAAGGTCGCCCTTTTAACATCATCTAACTCGTCTTGTGCATCAATGGTAGGAGATCCTTTCAAGTGTTCTTATATGTAGTAGTAGTATTTGTTGTTCCTTAATTAAGTTATTGTGAATCCTATGACGTTTAATTATGTCCTGCTTGGATATTTACTCATAAATGGGGCTACTTGTTCTGTTTTATGATCGATCCTACAAGCCAAGGATATGTATCATATTAACATCATACGATCATCTGCCTACTCCATCCCAGAAGGTTCTTGTGTATCCCTTTGGATAATTGTTCTGGTTTTCAGTTATATGTTGATTTTCTTCTTAATCACTGTTAAACGTCTCCTAATTGTACGTATAGGTTGTTGTGGTTTAGAAATGGGACATGGTTTGATGCTCCATCATTTTGGTAACGGTATCTTACCGACCAGAATGGTTGTGTGATGTTTGAAGGACTGTTAGATTATGTATCTTTATTTTAAATTTCTTTGTTTTGTGTGTTCAGTAGTATGAATATGCACCTTGTTAATTTCACGCGTGATGCGGCCAGAAAATTGGCACGCCCACGTGGCACCTCTTTGGAAGATCAACATTTGACTCCGGGAAAGAAACCACTTTTGACTCCTTAGAGACGAGCCCGGAGGGCTCGCCCATCCGTTTTTGTCACCACTGATCCCCGTGTGTCCGACCGCCGTTGGGTCGGATCGTATCGATCTCTCACAGGCCGGGGAGGAGTTGGGCACTGAACTTCTAGTAATCAGTAGTTCGGTCCCTGTCGATCTCCTGACTCGGACTAGGTCCTTGTACAATCTTGTGGTTTTAGGAGCTCGGTCATCGTCCCCGATCCCTGTGAGCCGACCCTGCCATCCCAGTACACCTCTGGCAGAGCCCGTCTTTAATCTTATACCTCGTTTGCATAATAACCAGATAACTATTATAGAATCCTGAATAATAAAGGCTCGAATCTTTATCACTTAATGCTAATATTTGAATACCATAATTATCTCCTATAATCAGGGAGATCATTCAATCATAATCTTTTTCCTTAGGGAATACGTCATTCAGTGTCAATCACAGACACGCCACCTTAAACCCTAGGGCGTAAGCTCCTCTATATAAACTGTCCCTAAAGAACTACGAAGACTTGATTCCAATTGAACCATTGGATACGTAGGCAGCTTGAGAAACGACATCTCAAGTGCAGTCTAAAACAAATCAAATCACCCCCACCATAATCGTTTTTCTGTGTTCTTGAAGCGTTCTTAGGTCATAATCAAGGAAGCGAGTTTAGAGGAACACCTTTGGCGATTTTTGGATCGTCAACGCGGTTTATGCATTCCCGGATTGGATTTGAGGTTGAAATGATGTTAGCCTAGACAGGTTATCAGGAAATCTTGTAAAAACAAGAAGAACGTTTTTGTAGCATCTTTTTACCAAATACACATTTGTTAATGTATATTAGCGCGTTATCACTTTACGTATCACAGTAGGTCCGTGGTAGCCGCAGGGAATCCTGATTCTTCATTTGTATGGATTTTTGTGTTTACAGTTTATGATGTGATTGAGCACGTATGGTGTTTACTTTTTATCAATTAACAACTAAGCTAACATTTCTGGACTCGGATTCTAGTTTTCAATTTGCCATTTAAACAAAATCTAAAACAACAAGTATGAAACTGAAACAATCTGAGAGAAGAGCAACGCTGATCATATAAGGAAGCGTTTGCTTATATCTGTTTTTTCGTTCGAAATGTATTCCAGATTCCAGATTTTATGTGTCTAAAAATGCGAGTGTACAGTTGAGGAAGCTAAATATATATTATGTAGCACACAATGGATTTGCGAGAAAATATCTCGGTGCAGCTGCTTGTATCGCCTATTTAGCAGCTTTCGGCATTTGGGTTGTATATCCAATCATGGCTGACAAGAATAAATTCACATCATATAAGCCTGAAATCCAGTTGGATTCCATAGTTTTTTGTTCTACTAACACATCAAACAACAACCTTGTGATTTGGGATCTCAAATTCGATATCACAAATACCAACAATTACTCAGAATTATGCATCCATCCATTTGAGGTTTCTATTCTTCTCTTCCTACCATCAAAACAACAACAAGTTGTTGACAAAGACGGCGGCCCTTACTCAGGCGTGTGTTGATCCCAGAAATCATACATCAGTAAAAGCGTTAGCAGATGCTTCTTTTCTTCTGGATCCAAATGTCGACCTAGAACGGACCAATGGAACAATAAGTTTCGACTTGAAGATACATGGCCATATTTGGTTCGCACTTCTCCCCTATCGAGCTGATTACGGTGTTGACCTTGTCTGCGAAGATGCAAAGGTGGCTCTTTTAACATCATCTAACTCGTCTTGTACATCAATGGTAAGAGATCCTTTTGCGTGTTCTTATGTGTAGTACTAGTATTTAATCTGTTGTTCCTTATTTGTAATTATTGTCAATCATGTGACGTTTAATTATGGTCTAAAGGAGGCTGCTAGGATGTTTTCTCATTAATGGGCTACTTGTTCTGTTTTATGCTGCTCTATACTTCTGGTTTTTAATTATCTCTATCTTGCTTTTTTTCTTGATCACTGTTAAACTTCTCTTAATTGTGTAGGTAGGTACTAGGTAGTAGTGGTTTAGAAACGGGACATGTTTTGACACCCCATTTTCTCTATTTGTGCCCCAAAAACTCCTGTTTTTCCTCTTTGAAACAACATGTCTTTCTATGCCGAACATACATTTTTTGGAACATGTTTGTCGTGTAAACATTCGAATGTCTTATATTATATGCAGAATTATCAAGATTTCTATATATGTGATTTTGGAAATGGTATCTTTCCTATGATTCTTGTTCATAATCTTGTGTTGTAATGTGAAATGAGAATGACAAGTAAATCAAAAGATTCTTTACTGTCTGTGGGAAGCTATGAAGCACGGACACGGACACGGGAACGGCGCACGACACGACACGGACACGGCGACACGGTTACTTTCAGAATTTGAGGGAACGACACGCCGCCGACACGTTTTAATATATATATATGTATATTAATATATATATTATTAAAAAAACATAGACGTAGGTTGATGCCAATTCGCAGGACGGATTGCATTCCTTGCGTGTCCCTTACGTGTCCCCAACGTGTCCCGCCGTGTCCCTTGCGTGTCCCCGCCGTGTCCCGCCGTGTCCCTTGCGTGTCCCCGCCGTGTCCCCAACGTGTCCCGCCGTGTCCCGCCGTGTCCCCAACGTGTCCCGCCGTGTCCCCAACGTGTCCCCAACGTGTCGGGCCGTGTCCCGCCGTGTCCCCAGCGTGTCGGGCCGTGTCCCCAGCGTGTCGGGCCGTGTCGGAATTCAAAATTTGAATTTAACATTATTTTAATCGAGCGACACGTTTCCGACACGTGTCGGGAGCGTGTCGGGCGCGTGTCGGGCTGAAAATGTGTCGGACACAGCGCACGGCGACCTAATTGAAGTGTCGGTGCTTCATAGGTGGGAAGAGATGTTCTTCTATTTGTCTAGAGGATGCTTCATTTGTGGTTTAAAAGAGTGTCCAAATTCTTTTAACAAACAACTTTCTTAATGGCATCCACGGTTCTCAACGAGCCAAGATCCTCTCAATTACTTGAGGAAATGTTTTCTCAAATAGAAGTGATCTAATCACGCACCAAAAATATGAAAATGGTTTAACCGTGGATTTTTTTTCCTTTCAAAACTACGTCG
The DNA here is from genome assembly GCA_036785695.1 of Gentiana straminea. Classification (NCBI taxonomy): domain Eukaryota; kingdom Viridiplantae; phylum Streptophyta; class Magnoliopsida; order Gentianales; family Gentianaceae; genus Gentiana; species Gentiana straminea. The sequence continues at coordinate 3,123,676 of JAVUPR010000514.1, read as the reverse complement.
TTTTAGTGATAATATGTAAAAACAACTGTATTTGACCCTTAAGTACTTGAGAACAACACAATAGCTAATCCAGAATTTTAATCTAGTGTATGCATCGAAGATCCGAGGGGCGAGGACACTAATAGTATATATGTAATTTTGTAACAATGAAACTGCATTGTTTCACCCTATTCCGCCAGCCTATTTTTATTACTACATTAACTCTAAAATAATTGTAGAAATATCACCCTATTACACCGGAAAATAGTCAGACTAATTCCAGATCATCGCTAGCCAACATGCAGGACACCACCACAAGCAACAAAATAAAACTAATACTGAGATGGAGAGAATCTCATTTCCACAAAATTCTGCCTCTTTCAAGAGGTTTTGATTTGATAAGAAAAACCGAAAGTCAGCCTTATTTACGTCATAATTTAACTTTAAAACATCTAATAACCTAAGCAACAACCCAGAACATCCAACCATTATCGACCTTGTCCAAAAAACAAAAAATATAAGAACATAAAACCAACTACTATAGACATGCATAGATTTTTGTAGCCAGAAACCAACCTCCATTTTCACGAACTTCCCAACACGCCAAACTGGGCATAGAAGAGCCGCATGCAGCCAATTCAACCAAGATTACCTTAAATAGAAATCCAATGAACTCAAAATTTGCAGCTCCGGTCGCCAAAAACCCAAAACCATCCCTAGAAACCTCACTCCATTTCGAAAATCAATGATGAGTTCGACATTCTAAACCATCCCTACTACCCCCCCCCCCCCTCTCTCTCTCTCTCTCTCTATATATATATATATATATATATATATATATATATATATATATATATATATATATATATATATATATATATATATATATATTCCAATTAAGATGATCATATAAAACCATGTAAACTGTTTTATTCCATCTTGTCATAGGTCCTATTAGGATGGACATCAAACTACGTGTGTTGATGTAGTTGATTGAAGTATTACTATCATTGACTGAGATATTAGTTATTTACATGTAGTGATAATTGAGGGGGACCGACGAAAAGTCGGTTTTACTGTGGTGCACACGTAGAGTGGTATACGAGTGGATTGGTGTGGTGCAAATAAAGGTCCCTTAATTAATAGTGTCGATATTCACACACACACACACACACACACACACACATATATATATATATATATATATATATATATATATATATATATATATATAATATATATATATACCTAATTATAATATTGGGTTGGGAAATGTCAAAGAGGGTGTACACGTCGCCTGTTTCTTCAATTTTTTTTCCGTCTGGGCTTTTGCATTATTTAGCCCAATATAATTAAAGAAAAGGTCCAGACCTGTTAACTCATCAATTATAGTAGAGTTCGAGCAAGGGTTTCATTTCAGTTGATGTTTTCCTCCACATGTGAGAAACGGCGGCTGCTTCTTGTTCCTTCTCCACCACAAAATCAGATGTCTTTTGGCGTTACCGGCGAATGGCCCGACTTCAGATGACGTCTTTCCGTTGTCGTCTACATCCATCTGTGATGGTTCCAATTTGACAAGAAATGGATGGCCTTTGCAGCTTCTCGTCGGTGATGTTGTGGTTGTCCCGATGCCGGCCATCCATTTGACAAGAAACTAGAATGGGATGGCCTTTGCAGGTTATCATCAAATGGATGGCCTTTGCAGCTCCTCTTAGTTCCAATTTGACAAGAAATGGATGGCCTTTGCAGCTCCAAAATAATCAGGTATTATCTATTTTCTGTCTATTCCGTGTTTTACATCTAAAAGACTCGATCTTTATCTGACGTTTTGCTAATCTGAACTTGTATTTTGTTGATTGAAGACTGAAAATGAGTTAAAGTTGCATATCTAATTTATTTTACGTAATCGGGTATTATCTTTCATGTTTTGTGTCTATTTTGTGTTTTAAAGGTAAAATACTCAATCTTTATCTTATGTTTTGCTAATCTGAACCTCTGTTTGGTTGAGTGAAGACTGAAAATGAGTTAAAGTTGCATATTTAATTTATTTTAGGTAATCAGGTATTATCTTTCATGTATTGTGTCTATTTCGTGTTTTAAAGGTAAAAGACTCAATCTTTATCTCATGTTTTGCTAACCTCAACCTCTGTTTTGTATATGGATTATTAGGCATAGAAAATGTGGATTATACTACAATAAAGTCAAAGATGAAGACAAGTGTAGCTACAATAAAGTCCAAATCCACATTTTCTATGCTTAATAGAAAATTGGTAATATGCATCATCATCCATTGATGATGTGATGGCTATGCGTATAAGTTCTATTGAGCTGGCCAAGATTTTGGTGTAATTTAGAAAAGTACTTCTACTATATCTATCTGTATAACAGAGTATTATTAGTTTTTGTGTTTATTCCCTCTTTTCCTGTAGACATTCCACTGTTCGTGAAATTGCTATCATGGCTTTAATTGGCTTATCTCTCTTACATGGCGGCAGAGGTAAAATCCTTGCAAACTATACATGACCAGCAAGTTCATGCTACAGATATTGAGTCTTTTAGTTGTGATCATGTTTTGAAATCATCAGCCAAGCGTACAATTTCAATCAGAAGAAGTATGAGTACATTAGCTTCTTGACATTATCTCACACCTTGTTTATTTGTGTATTGCAGGACTTTCATTGAGCTCAAGAATGTAGTCATACTTCTTGATAGATCCTCCGCTAAGTGACAGTCCTTCACTCAAGGAATGATAAAAGAATAAACTGTAATTATATTTTCTTACTCCTTCATAAAATACATTATCTAATATCGTACACCCGGTATTGATCTGTGAACGCTTCCCAGCTAAATTTCTCTCCGGTGGAAAGTGTTCTTCAAATTGGAAAAAAAAAATTTGAGATCAATTTCTTTAAGTCGAAAATTACTCCCTGAATCAGTAGAAGCTATTTTGGTATTCGATTTGTGTGTCTTTGTTTCTTCCATTTGTAATCATGTCATGTTCGATCTATGCTATTTTGTGAATTTTGTGTTTTGGAGTTCTTATTGATGCATGCAGGATCAATTGAGGGGGTCACTTTTTTTCAAAGTTACTTTCCTTTTACCTTTATTATTTATTCTTGTTTGTTTGTTTGTTTTTAACTAGGAAAGGTACTTGTTATTTTTACTGGTAATAATTTGAAAGCGTTTCATCTCTTGTTTGAATGATCTTGTGTATTTTCTGCTTGATTTTTATTTTGCTGTTTTTTTGGCTCCTTAGTTTCATGTCTTATTAACTCAAGAATCTTACTTTCCCATTTCATTTTCATCTTCTTTGTAAATTTTAATGCTAGATTTTCCGCTGGTTAGCTTCAAATTTAATCCCAGTTTCTTAATTGATTTCTACTTGAAAAACGAAGTCCAGGAGGTAATTGTAAGGCAGTAGTACATTGTTTTTTTCCAAACTAGCTTGCTTGATGTCAATTGTAAGGCAGCGGAAAATGTTCTTGGGTTGTCATCAAGTTGGAATCAAGTTGAAAGGTTCTTGGGTTGTCATCAAGTTGGAGTCACCTGGATATGCTTTTGTGGAGGTGATTTTTTTTCTTTTCTTGTTTCTTGAAATAAGTTCTTTAACACCATATGCCTTCGGATAGAAGGTTATAGTAATTTTTTTTCCCTCCTTATCAATTCACAATTCGTTCATTGTGCATATTTCAGTTTGAAGATCCTCGTGATGCTGATGATGTCATTCATGGACGAGACGTCTATAATTTTGATGGGAATCGATTACGTGTTCGGTTATTTCTCCTGATTCAGTATTTAGATTTAAGCATTTAATACCGAATAATGTGTGGCGTTGCATTACTTGGGGTCATATGTTTAAGAATCTGTTTTTCTTTCTACTGTTTACATGGTGGGATGTGAATTTTCATGCAGGACAAGTTGTAAACCTAAAGGCATGCCCTTTTGCAGATGCCTAGATGACTATAACAATCCTCGACCTCGTCCAACAAGCTGCCAATTACAAAAAAACTCGAAAAAAGTCGCTAACGAAGGTTTCTCATTTATTTCTTCTGCCCCATTCACAAACTCACAAAAAAGGATTTTTATTGAGAAAAAAGATTAATGTCAATTTAAGTTTATATTTGTTCAGTTTAATTAATAACTTTGGCTCGTTGATTTTCAGCAACGACTCTAAACAGTGGAATATCTGAGTTCGTGGTTTTAGCCATTCGAGATCTTTCTCCATCTTCCGCTTCTTGATGAAGATAAGGTATACCCTGCTCATGTATTTTGGTTTTAAAAGCCTCTCTGCTTATGTAGATATGATGATTCAATAAAATACAATGACTCCATGAATATTTCATAATAGAGATATGGCTGAATAGTTGAAATTTAGACTCTCTGGGACCAACACGATGCAACACAAGGTGGTTTATTTACTTCAATTGGTATTATAGACCCCTTCGCGTTGTCATCAGAACTTGAATAATGAGAGCTTCTGCAATGTTATTGTGTAATACTTGAAAAGATAACCTCCAACAGTGGTACAGCTGAAAATGATAAAAAAAAGAGATTATTATAATGGTGATGAGAATAATAATTCCAATTTGTTTGGTTTAATCAATAATATTGAACAACAACAAGAAGTTTGTGATGATGCTGAAGATCTCATACGTTTTGTTGATTTTTGGCTTCTTTATTATGCCCAGTTCTTGGGATCTGGATAACAACTTCTTCTCAAGGGTTGATACATATAGATGAAGTTATACTAATGTTTGCATTACCGGAAGTTACTTGCTTATAGTTTTTTCTTTCTTTCTTTTCTGCGTCGTTGTGTTGATACCGTAATATTTCAGATGATGAGTATATAGAGCATGAGGAGACATGGGAAGAGTTACTAGAGGATGCATATTTCTTTTCTGGTATTTTGATACTTTTGGTGATTTTGTAGTTGGATTGTGGAATGTTATGGATATGTTTTTGGTAACTTTGGAGTAAGTAGTTAGTCCGGAAAGATTATTCTAACGTTGATTCTTATCTTTAAAAGATTACATTATTACGAGGCACGATCCATACCCCAGAATGCAACATTTTTTTGTTTTGTAACAATACACTATTCTACTTCCTTGAGCCTTTTTTTTATGTAATCTACTAAAAACTGATGCTTTTCGATTGTATTCCATAAGCCATTCTACCTTTTGTAGGTGTTGTTTGATGCATAACTTTGATTTATTTGTAATGATCTATTTCATCAACCCAAATTAAAGACTATCTTCCCGGGGCCGTTATTCGCTAAGCATATATTTCATCAACCATAAAAGCCGTCCAGATGTTCTTGGGTTGTCATCAAGTTGGAATCAAGTTGAAAGGTTCTTGGAATCAATATGATGTATGCTTAGCATATTATAAACTATTACCACCTATAAAAATGGTAATAGTATAATAATATGCTTTTTGGTGTATAATATGTTTTCTACTTTCAAAACGATCAACGTTCACATGTTGTAATATATTCATATTCCATATTCCAGTATTTTATCCTTAGTTTCATGTCTTATTAACTCAAGAATCTTACTTTCCCATTTCATTTTCATCTTCTTTGTAAATTTTAATGCTAGATTTTCCGCTGGTTAGCTTCAAATTTAATCCCAGTTTCTTAATTGATTTCTACTTGAAAAACGAAGTCCAGGAGGTACTTGTAAGGCAGTAGTACATTGTTTTTTTTCCAAACTAGCTTGCTTGATGTCAATTGTAAGGCAGCGGAAAATGTTCTTGGGTTGTCATCAAGTTGAAAGGTTCTTGGGTTGTCATCAAGTTGGAGTCACCTGGATATGCTTTTGTGGAGGTGATTTTTTTTCTTTTCTTGTTTCTTGAAATAAGTTCTTTAACACCATATGCCTTCGGATAGAAGGTTATAGTAATTTTTTTTCCCTCCTTATCAATTCACAATTCGTTCATTGTGCATATTTCAGTTTGAAGATCCTCGTGATGCTGATGATGTCATTCATGGACGAGACGTCTATAATTTTGATGGGAATCGATTACGTGTTCGGTTATTTCTCCTGATTCAGTATTTAGATTTAAGCATTTAATACCGAATAATGTGTGGCGTTGCATTACTTGGGGTCATATGTTTAAGAATCTGTTTTTCTTTCTACTGTTTACATGGTGGGATGTGAATTTTCATGCAGGACAAGCTGTAAACCTAAAGGCATGCCCTCTTGCAGATGCCTAGATGACTATAACAATCCTCGACCTCGTCCAACAAGCTGCCAATTACAAAAAACTCGAAAAAAGTCGCTAACGAAGGTTTCTCATTTATTTCTTCTGCCCCATTCACAAACTCACAAAAAAGGATTTTTATTGAGAAAAAAGATTAATGTCAATTTAAGTTTATATTTGTTCAGTTTAATTAATAACTTTGGCTCGTTGATTTTCAGCAACGACTCTAAACAGTGGAATATCTGAGTTCGTGGTTTTAGCCATTCGAGATCTTTCTCCATCTTCCGCTTCTTGATGAAGATAAGGTATACCCTGCTCATGTATTTTGGTTTTAAAAGCCTCTCTGCTTATGTAGATATGATGATTCAATAAAATACAATGACTCCATGAATATTTCATAATAGAGATATGGCTGAATAGTTGAAATTTAGACTCTCTGGGACCAACACGATGCAACACAAGGTGGTTTATTTACTTCAATTGGTATTATAGACCCCTTCGCGTTGTCATCAGAACTTGAATAATGAGAGCTTCTGCAATGTTATTGTGTAATACTTGAAAAGATAACCTCCAACAGTGGTACAGCTGAAAATGATAAAAAAAAGAGATTATTATAATGGTGATGAGAATAATAATTCCAATTTGTTTGGTTTAATCAATAATATTGAACAACAACAAGAAGTTTGTGATGATGCTGAAGATCTCATACGTTTTGTTGATTTTTGGCTTCTTTATTATGCCCAGTTCTTGGGATCTGGATAACAACTTTTTCTCAAGGGTTGATACATATAGATGAAGTTATACTAATGTTTGCATTACCGGAAGTTACTTGCTTATAGTTTTTTCTTTCTTTCTTTTCTGCGTCGTTGTGTTGATACCGTAATATTTCAGATGATGAGTATATAGAGCATGAGGAGACATGGGAAGAGTTACTAGAGGATGCATATTTCTTTTCTGGTATTTTGATACTTTTGGTGATTTTGTAGTTGGATTGTGGAATGTTATGGATATGTTTTTGGTAACTTTGGAGTAAGTAGTTAGTCCGGAAAGATTATTCTAACGTTGATTCTTATCTTTAAAAGATTACATTATTACGAGGCACGATCCATACCCCGAATGCAACATTTTTTTGTTTTGTAACAATACACTATTCTACTTCCTTGAGCCTTTTTTTTATGTAATCTACTAAAAACTGATGCTTTTCGATTGTATTCCATAAGCCATTCTACCTTTTGTAGGTGTTGTTTGATGCATAACTTTGATTTATTTGTAATGATCTATTTCATCAACCCAAATTAAAGACTATCTTCCCGGGGCCGTTATTCGCTAAGCATATATTTCATCAACCATAAAAGCCGTCCAGATGTTCTTGGGTTGTCATCAAGTTGGAATCAAGTTGAAAGGTTCTTGGAATCAATATGATGTATGCTTAGCATATTATAAACTATTACCACCTATAAAAATGGTAATAGTATAATAATATGCTTTTTGGTGTATAATATGTTTTCTACTTTCAAAACGATCAACGTTCACATGTTGTAATATATTCATATTCCATATTCCAGTATTTTATCCTTAGTTTCATGTCTTATTAACTCAAGAATCTTACTTTCCCATTTCATTTTCATCTTCTTTGTAAATTTTAATGCTAGATTTTCCGCTGGTTAGCTTCAAATTTAATCCCAGTTTCTTAATTGATTTCTACTTGAAAAACGAAGTCCAGGAGGTACTTGTAAGGCAGTAGTACATTGTTTTTTTTCCAAACTAGCTTGCTTGATGTCAATTGTAAGGCAGCGGAAAATGTTCTTGGGTTGTCATCAAGTTGAAAGGTTCTTGGGTTGTCATCAAGTTGGAGTCACCTGGATATGCTTTTGTGGAGGTGATTTTTTTTTCTTTTCTTGTTTCTTGAAATAAGTTCTTTAACACCATATGCCTTCGGATAGAAGGTTATAGTAATTTTTTTCCCTCCTTATCAATTCACAATTCGTTCATTGTGCATATTTCAGTTTGAAGATCCTCGTGATGCTGATGATGTCATTCATGGACGAGACGTCTATAATTTTGATGGGAATCGATTACGTGTTCGGTTATTTCTCCTGATTCAGTATTTAGATTTAAGCATTTAATACCGAATAATGTGTGGCGTTGCATTACTTGGGGTCATATGTTTAAGAATCTGTTTTTCTTTCTACTGTTTACATGGTGGGATGTGAATTTTCATGCAGGACAAGCTGTAAACCTAAAGGCATGCCCTCTTGCAGATGCCTAGATGACTATAACAATCCTCGACCTCGTCCAACAAGCTGCCAATTACAAAAAACTCGAAAAAAGTCGCTAACGAAGGTTTCTCATTTATTTCTTCTGCCCCATTCACAAACTCACAAAAAAGGATTTTTATTGAGAAAAAAGATTAATGTCAATTTAAGTTTATATTTGTTCAGTTTAATTAATAACTTTGGCTCGTTGATTTTCAGCAACGACTCTAAACAGTGGAATATCTGAGTTCGTGGTTTTAGCCATTCGAGATCTTTCTCCATCTTCCGCTTCTTGTTGAAGATAAGGTATACCCTGCTCATGTATTTTGGTTTTAAAAGCCTCTCTGCTTATGTAGATATGATGATTCAATAAAATACAATGACTCCATGAATATTTCATAATAGAGATATGGCTGAATAGTTGAAATTTAGACTCTCTGGGACCAACACGATGCAACACAAGGTGGTTTATTTACTTCAATTGGTATTATAGACCCCTTCGCGTTGTCATCAGAACTTGAATAATGAGAGCTTCTGCAATGTTATTGTGTAATACTTGAAAAGATAACCTCCAACAGTGGTACAGCTGAAAATGATAAAAAAAAGAGATTATTATAATGGTGATGAGAATAATAATTCCAATTTGTTTGGTTTAATCAATAATATTGAACAACAACAAGAAGTTTGTGATGATGCTGAAGATCTCATACGTTTTGTTGATTTTTGGCTTCTTTATTATGCCCAGTTCTTGGGATCTGGATAACAACTTCTTCTCAAGGGTTGATACATATAGATGAAGTTATACTAATGTTTGCATTACCGGAAGTTACTTGCTTATAGTTTTTTCTTTCTTTCTTTTCTGCGTCGTTGTGTTGATACCGTAATATTTCAGATGATGAGTATATAGAGCATGAGGAGACATGGGAAGAGTTACTAGAGGATGCATATTTCTTTTACGGTATTTTGATACTTTTGGTGATTTTGTAGTTGGATTGTGGAATGTTATGGATATGTTTTTGGTAACTTTGGAGTAAGTAGTTAGTCCGGAAAGATTATTCTAACGTTGATTCTTATCTTTAAAAGATTACATTATTACGAGGCACGATCCATACCCCGAATGCAACATTTTTTTGTTTTGTAACAATACACTATTCTACTTCCTTGAGCCTTTTTTTTATGTAATCTACTAAAAACTGATGCTTTTCGATTGTATTCCATAAGCCATTCTACCTTTTGTAGGTGTTGTTTGATGCATAACTTTGATTTATTTGTAATGATCTATTTCATCAACCCAAATTAAAGACTATCTTCCCGGGGCCGTTATTCGCTAAGCATATATTTCATCAACCATAAAAGCCGTCCGATGTTCTTGGGTTGTCATCAAGTTGGAATCAAGTTGAAAGGTTCTTGGAATCAATATGATGTATGCTTAGCATATTATAAACTATTACCACCTATAAAAATGGTAATAGTATAATAATATGCTTTTTGGTGTATAATATGTTTTCTACTTTCAAAACGATCAACGTTCACATGTTGTAATATATTCATATTCCATATTCCAGTATTTTATCCTTAGTTTCATGTCTTATTAACTCAAGAATCTTACTTTCCCATTTCATTTTCATCTTCTTTGTAAATTTTAATGCTAGATTTTCCGCTGGTTAGCTTCAAATTTAATCCCAGTTTCTTAATTGATTTCTACTTGAAAAACGAAGTCCAGGAGGTACTTGTAAGGCAGTAGTACATTGTTTTTTTTCCAAACTAGCTTGCTTGATGTCAATTGTAAGGCAGCGGAAAATGTTCTTGGGTTGTCATCAAGTTGAAAGGTTCTTGGGTTGTCATCAAGTTGGAGTCACCTGGATATGCTTTTGTGGAGGTGATTTTTTTTCTTTTCTTGTTTCTTGAAATAAGTTCTTTAACACCATATGCCTTCGGATAGAAGGTTATAGTAATTTTTTTCCTCCTTATCAATTCACAATTCGTTCATTGTGCATATTTCAGTTTGAAGATCCTCGTGATGCTGATGATGTCATTCATGGACGAGACGGCTATAATTTTGATGGGAATCGATTACGTGTTCGGTTATTTCTCCTGATTCAGTATTTAGATTTAAGCATTTAATACCGAATAATGTGTGGCGTTGCATTACTTGGGGTCATATGTTTAAGAATCTGTTTTTCTTTCTACTGTTTACATGGTGGGATGTGAATTTTCATGCAGGACAAGCTGTAAACCTAAAGGCATGCCCTCTTGCAGATGCCTAGATGACTATAACAATCCTCGACCTCGTCCAACAAGCTGCCAATTACAAAAAACTCGAAAAAAGTCGCTAACGAAGGTTTCTCATTTATTTCTTCTGCCCCATTCACAATCTCACAAAAAAGGATTTTTATTGAGAAAAAAGATTAATGTCAATTTAAGTTTATATTTGTTCAGTTTAATTAATAACTTTGGCTCGTTGATTTTCAGCAACGACTCTAAACAGTGGAATATCTGAGTTCGTGGTTTTAGCCATTCGAGATCTTTCTCCATCTTCCGCTTCTTGTTGAAGATAAGGTATACCCTGCTCATGTATTTTGGTTTTAAAAGCCTCTCTGCTTATGTAGATATGATGATTCAATAAAATACAATGACTCCATGAATATTTCATAATAGAGATATGGCTGAATAGTTGAAATTTAGACTCTCTGGGACCAACACGATGCAACACAAGGTGGTTTATTTACTTCAATTGGTATTATAGACCCCTTCGCGTTGTCATCAGAACTTGAATAATGAGAGCTTCTGCAATGTTATTGTGTAATACTTGAAAAGATAACCTCCAACAGTGGTACAGCTGAAAATGATAAAAAAAGAGATTATTATAATGGTGATGAGAATAATAATTCCAATTTGTTTGGTTTAATCAATAATATTGAACAACAACAAGAAGTTTGTGATGATGCTGAAGATCTCATACGTTTTGTTGATTTTTGGCTTCTTTATTATGCCCAGTTCTTGGGATCTGGATAACAACTTCTTCTCAAGGGTTGATACATATAGATGAAGTTATACTAATGTTTGCATTACCGGAAGTTACTTGCTTATAGTTTTTTCTTTCTTTCTTTTCTGCGTCGTTGTGTTGATACCGTAATATTTCAGATGATGAGTATATAGAGCATGAGGAGACATGGGAAGAGTTACTAGAGGATGCATATTTCTTTTCTGGTATTTTGATACTTTTGGTGATTTTGTAGTTGGATTGTGGAATGTTATGGATATGTTTTTGGTAACTTTGGAGTAAGTAGTTAGTCCGGAAAGATTATTCTAACGTTGATTCTTATCTTTAAAAGATTACATTATTACGATGCACGATCCATACCCCAGAATGCAACATTTTTTTGTTTTGTAACAATACACTATTCTACTTCCTTGAGCCTTTTTTTTATGTAATCTACTAAAAACTGATGCTTTTCGATTGTATTCCATAAGCCATTCTACCTTTTGTAGGTGTTGTTTGATGCATAACTTTGATTTATTTGTAATGATCTATTTCATCAACCCAAATTAAAGACTATCTTCCCGGGGCCGTTATTCGCTAAGCATATATTTCATCAACCATAAAAGCCGTCCAGATGTTCTTGGGTTGTCATCAAGTTGGAATCAAGTTGAAAGGTTCTTGGAATCAATATGATGTATGCTTAGCATATTATAAACTATTACCACCTATAAAAATGGTAATAGTATAATAATATGCTTTTTGGTGTATAATATGTTTTCTACTTTCAAAACGATCAACGTTCACATGTTGTAATATATTCATATTCCATATTCCAGTATTTTATCCTTAGTTTCATGTCTTATTAACTCAAGAATCTTACTTTCCCATTTCATTTTCATCTTCTTTGTAAATTTTAATGCTAGATTTTCCGCTGGTTAGCTTCAAATTTAATCCCAGTTTCTTAATTGATTTCTACTTGAAAAACGAAGTCCAGGAGGTACTTGTAAGGCAGTAGTACATTGTTTTTTTTCCAAACTAGCTTGCTTGATGTCAATTGTAAGGCAGCGGAAAATGTTCTTGGGTTGTCATCAAGTTGAAAGGTTCTTGGGTTGTCATCAAGTTGGAGTCACCTGGATATGCTTTTGTGGAGGTGATTTTTTTTCTTTTCTTGTTTCTTGAAATAAGTTCTTTAACACCATATGCCTTCGGATAGAAGGTTATAGTAATTTTTTTTCCCTCCTTATCAATTCACAATTCGTTCATTGTGCATATTTCAGTTTGAAGATCCTCGTGATGCTGATGATGTCATTCATGGACGAGACGGCTATAATTTTGATGGGAATCGATTACGTGTTCGGTTATTTCTCCTGATTCAGTATTTAGATTTAAGCATTTAATACCGAATAATGTGTGGCGTTGCATTACTTGGGGTCATATGTTTAAGAATCTGTTTTTCTTTCTACTGTTTACATGGTGGGATGTGAATTTTCATGCAGGACAAGCTGTAAACCTAAAGGCATGCCCTCTTGCAGATGCCTAGATGACTATAACAATCCTCGACCTCGTCCAACAAGCTGCCAATTACAAAAAACTCGAAAAAAGTCGCTAACGAAGGTTTCTCATTTATTTCTTCTGCCCCATTCACAAACTCACAAAAAAGGATTTTTATTGAGAAAAAAGATTAATGTCAATTTAAGTTTATATTTGTTCAGTTTAATTAATAACTTTGGCTCGTTGATTTTCAGCAACGACTCTAAACAGTGGAATATCTGAGTTCGTGGTTTTAGCCATTCGAGATCTTTCTCCATCTTCCGCTTCTTGTTGAAGATAAGGTATACCCTGCTCATGTATTTTGGTTTTAAAAGCCTCTCTGCTTATGTAGATATGATGATTCAATAAAATACAATGACTCCATGAATATTTCATAATAGAGATATGGCTGAATAGTTGAAATTTAGACTCTCTGGGACCAACACGATGCAACACAAGGTGGTTTATTTACTTCAATTGGTATTATAGACCCCTTCACGTTGTCATCAGAACTTGAATAATGAGAGCTTCTGCAATGTTATTGTGTAATACTTGAAAAGATAACCTCCAACAGTGGTACAGCTGAAAATGATAAAAAAAGAGATTATTATAATGGTGATGAGAATAATAATTCCAATTTGTTTGGTTTAATCAATAATATTGAACAACAACAAGAAGTTTGTGATGATGCTGAAGATCTCATACGTTTTGTTGATTTTTGGCTTCTTTATTATGCCCAGTTCTTGGGATCTGGATAACAACTTCTTCTCAAGGGTTGATACATATAGATGAAGTTATACTAATGTTTGCATTACCGGAAGTTACTTGCTTATAGTTTTTTCTTTCTTTCTTTTCTGCGTCGTTGTGTTGATACCGTAATATTTCAGATGATGAGTATATAGAGCATGAGGAGACATGGGAAGAGTTACTAGAGGATGCATATTTCTTTTCTGGTATTTTGATACTTTTGGTGATTTTGTAGTTGGATTGTGGAATGTTATGGATATGTTTTTGGTAACTTTGGAGTAAGTAGTTAGTCCGGAAAGATTATTCTAACGTTGATTCTTATCTTTAAAAGATTACATTATTACGAGGCACGATCCATACCCCAGAATGCAACATTTTTTTGTTTTGTAACAATACACTATTCTACTTCCTTGAGCCTTTTTTTTTTATGTAATCTACTAAAAACTGATGCTTTTCGATTGTATTCCATAAGCCATTCTACCTTTTGTAGGTGTTGTTTGATGCATAACTTTGATTTATTTGTAATGATCTATTTCATCAACCCAAATTAAAGACTATCTTCCCGGGGCCGTTATTCGTTAAGCATACATTTCATCAACCATAAAAGCCGTCCAGATGTTCTTGGGTTGTCATCAAGTTGGAATCAAGTTGAAAGGTTCTTGGAATCAATATGATGTATGCTTAGCATATTATAAACTATTACCACCTATAAAAATGGTAATAGTATAATAATATCTTTTTTGGTGTATAATATGTTTTCTACTTTCAAAACGATCAACGTTCACATGTTGTAATATATTCCTATTCCATATTCCAGTATTTTATCCTAACCATGTATCCCCGATTTCATATCCACCGAGTGTGTACATGCCGCGCGTTGTGCGCCCCCCTCTAGTATATATATATATATATCCTTCTCTATATGAAAAGAGAGCAAAAGCTCAAGGAAATGGCCACGTACACTGTTTTTGTAGTATTTATTTCCGTTTGGGCCTTATTTGTGTTTACACCAAAAGCCTGGTGATCCATTTACCCCAAAAAGCCTACCAATCCTCCCTCGCCAGTCTGAAAACGGTGTTCTCGATCTTCTTTCGAACTTCAATGTTGTTCTCTGCAATTGATATCTTCAGTTTTCGTTTGGAAGATGAACAACTTTTGCTCTTTTGCGTATGAAGAAAATCAAATCACAAGGAGTTTGCTAAATCTAATTGAAAAAAGAAAGAATAAAAAAAGGACCAAACAAGATCCAGCTCTGACCTGCAGCCAAGCATTCAAGAGTCTTATCATTCATCTTCAAAAACGGAAGAACTGAAAACCCCACAATCAAAATGGCTCTCTTCTTCCATACCAAATTGATAACTTCAGAATCGTCTTGGCGCATACAAACAACAATCTTTCTGTTATTTCTCAGACTGTGAAGTTCTTGGCCAGGATATTGAGCGAGACAGAAAACAGAAGCTAGAAGATAACGGATAGAATATTTGTTATCATTGATATTTTTTGCCATAGTACACCATTGTGTCACCTCATACATATATAGCCCTACAAAGGAATAATATCCAACAAACATAACAAACACACCATGTGTCACTCACACAATAGTGACACATGTCAAGCACAATACACACATATCTATATAATCTAACACCCCCTCTCAAACTGAAGGTAGGTGCAACACATTCAGTTTGTTTCTATAATGCTGAAACTGAGTATTAGGCAATGCTTTGGTCAAGGTATCTGCAATTTGATCACTAGATGGTATGTAATGAACTCTCAGGTTTCCTTTCATCACTTGATCCCTTATGAAATGAACATCTATGTCAATATGCTTAGTTTTAGAATGGTGGACTGGATTAGAGGCTAGGGCGGCGAAGACTCGTGTTGTCACACCACAACACAGGAGTCCTAACCAATGGCACGTACATTTCTCTCATCAACCGAATAATCCACATAGTCTCGGCGACCAGTTTGCCACACTCCCGTACTCGACTCGGTGCTTGATCTTGCAACCACAGTCTGTTTTCTAGAACTCCAAGATATCAAGCATTCACCAAGGAAGACACAGTAGCCACCAACTGATTTCCTATCATACCAGCTGCAAGCCCAATCTGCATCAGAGTACCCATTTATGTGAAGAAGAGGACTGGATCTAAAATGTAAACCATAATTTAGTGTTCCCTTAATGTATCTTAACACCCTCTTCAGTGCCCTCCAGTGAATATCTGTAGGAACTTGCATAAACTGACTGAGATTATTAACAACAAAACTTAGATCAGGCCTGGTAAGAGTTAGATCCTGCAATGCACCAATGATGCTTCGTATAAGGTAGGATTAGCCATAGCACCCCCGATCTCGGGACCAAATGCATTCCAACAACCATAGGTGTAGGACAAGCCTTCAAATTTCCCAAATCAACTTTGTTTAGCAATCGAGCCGCATAATGTTTCGAGTTAAAAGTATACCTGTGCCATTTCTGTGAACTTCCAGTCCTAGAAAGTGAGACACATCTCCCAGATCCTTTAGGGCAAATTTGCTATCAAGTTGTTTAACAAACTTGGAGATCAACTGAGAGTTGTTTCCTGTAACAAGAATATCATCTACATACACCAGCACATAAAGAACATCAGTTCCAGTTTTAAAAACAAACAAGGAGGAATCACAAACAGACTGTTTGAAGCCCCAGTGAGCCATTTGCCTACTCAAAACATCAAACCAGGCCCTTGGTGCCTGTTTTAGCCCATACAAAGCCTTTTTTAGTTTGCAAACATAATGAGGTCTTTGAGGATCTATGAATCCCTGAGGTTGTGGCATATAAACTGTCTCTTGTAAGGGACCATTAAGGAAGGCATTATTTATGTCAACTTGCCTAATTTTCCAGTCAAAAGTAACAGCAAGAGTCAAGAGAATTCTGATGGTCACAGCCTTTGCCACTGGACTAAAAGTCTCAGTGAAATCAACTCCATAATTTTGTAAAAAACCCTTGGCAACTAACCTGGCCTTGTGTTTCAAAACTGAGCCATCTGGTTTGAGTTTCACCTTATACACCCATCTGTTATCAACTAGATGGTACCTCTTTGATGGTGGGACAAGCTCCCAGGTGTCATTCCTGCACAGTGCTGAGTATTCCTCCTCCATTGCCTTTCTCCATTCTGGAATAGCAAGAGCCTCAGATGTCTTGGAAGGTTCAGTAGGAACTGGTGAGACAGCTTGGACAGAGTAGGTTTTTGGTTTAAAAATCCCAGATTTGGATCTGGTTTGCATAGGATGATATTGTGGAGGTGGTTTAGGTCTAAGCTGTGGTGTTGGCACTGGAGAAGATTCAGGACTAATGGAGGAATGAGGATTATTTGGAGAAGAAGTTGAACCGTGAGAATGATCGGAGAGATCACCGCTGAACCGTGGTTTGGAGAACTCGGACAGATGTGGACTAGTTGTATGTGATTGAGGATCCGAATAGAGAGGAGGAGAAACAGGAGCTTGAGGTGAGTGATGAGACACGGGGTTAAAGGTTCATCGTGGTGAGAATGTTTATCATGGTGGAGGTGGTGCTATTAGATGGTGAGAATGTTGCGGCGAATTAGGAGCATCGCAGAGGAGATTGGTTGGTCCAGGCAAAGAAAGACAGATCAGATAAGTTAGCAGCAACAACAGTGTCACGATGGGGCCCTAACTTAAAACCTTCTGTGAAGGGAAACTCACACTCATTGAAGATAACATCTTTAGACACATAAATTCTGCCAGATTCATCTAAACACTTATATCCTTTATGGCTAGGGCTCAGACCAAGATAAACACATTTTCTGGTGTGATATTGAAATTTAGTAGTGTTATAAGGTCTTAAATGAGGAAAACAAGCACAACCAAACACATGCCTCATGCTATAGCTAGGTTTCTTACCAAACAAAACCTCATAGGGACACTGATTCTGTAACACCTTTGTAGGTAGAACATTTATAATGTCAACAGCTTCTACAAAGCTATGCCACCAGAATTTAAGAGGTGCAGTGGACTGAGCTAACAGAGTCAAACCAAGTTCAGTTATGTGTCTATGTTTTCTTTCAGCCCTTCCATTTTGGGAGTGGGCATGAGGACAAGGATGTCTAAACATAACACCACTTTGAGCTAGAAAATCAGTGAATGGTCGGTATTCTCCCCCCCAATCTGATTGAACACACTTTATTTTCTTTGAAAACTGATTTTCAACAAGAGTTTTGAATTGAACAAAAATATTGAGAGCTTCTGATTTAAATTTAAGAGGATATATCCAAGTAAATCTTGAATGATCATCAACAAAATGCATATAGTATTGATATCCTTCTGGGGACTGAACTGGTGCCGGCCCCCAGAGATCAGTGTGAATTAGGTCCGTAATGTGTGTGGCATGTGAGTTAGATAGGGCGTAGGGTAAAACATGCTTGTTTTCCAAGTTGACAAGCATCACAAAACAAGAATTTTTCATTAAGAAAGGGAACATTACAACCGATCAAGATTTGTTTTAACACTTCATTAGAAGGGTGGCCAAGCCTCCTATGCCACACATTAGGATCTACACTGAACTTAACTAGAGAACCTACAAGACATTGATGACCTTGAGTTCTAGACTTGATATCTTTGGAGTGAAGACAGCTCTCATTAGGTTCCGGCATTTGGTACAGTCCATCTTTGATACTACCCCTCAGCAAAGTTGTGCCTGTTTTCTTGTCCTTCACAACACAGGAACTAGAGTCAAATTCAATAACAACATTATTATCACTAGTTAAGGAAGAGACACTAAGCAGATTTTTGGTGATATTAGGAACATGTAGAACAGATTTCATGTGAAGAGGATGATTAGTGGTGGTTTTAAGGGTTTTATAACCAATGTGTTGAATTGGGAGATGCTCACCATTTCCTACAAAGCCATCCGAACTCGCAAAACCGTAACTAAGATGCAAGTTATTCAAATCGAAGTGACATGATTAGTGGCACCACTATCAAGATACCAAGATGGATCACCAACCGTTTGAGGACTAGCCACATAAGCGTAAGGATTTCTAGTGGGAGGTCCAGTCACATTGTTATTAAAAGTTTCATCAAACCTATACCAACATGAAGTTACAGTATGCCCTGTTCTGCTGCATAATTGGCACACCATTTTGGCTTGATTTCCATGATTTCCTCCATGGTTCCTCGAATTGGATCCTCTACCTCTTCCACCTCTCGCCGTGATTACCCGACCGTCCACCCCTCTCGCCTCTATAGTTACCATTTCCTCTTCCTCTATTAAAGAAAACCGACCACCACCGCCTTGACCATCTTGATCGAACGATTTATTTCCGAATGAGTGCAAAGTAGGGTGACGATGCTCGGAAGATTGACCACTCAATCGAGCAATTAGTCTCTCATGGGTGATGAGTTGTGACTGAACCTCTTGCCAATTCATAGATCCAACTCTGGCAGTAATATTAACTATGGTGGACTCATAGTCTCGATCCAATCCACCAAGGGTAGCCAAAATTAGCTCGGATTTGCTAATTGGGTACCCAAATGCAAAGAAGTTTATCAGAATAACCTTTCATTTCTACTAGATAATCAGCCATAGTCTTGGATCCCTTTGTGGTTTTAGTCAAGGCATCCTTATACTCCAGCATCTTAGCTTCAGCCTGACTGTTGAAAAGAATTTCCAGAGTCTGCCAAATTTCTTGAGCACTGTTACAGCCAACCACTTCATGCAGAGCTTGTTCAGTCATCGAACTGAGAAGCCATCCAACTAGCAGGTTATCAACATTATCCCAAGCATCAGCTGCTGGATTCAAAGACACACCACCAATCATTGAAGATCTGGGACGATTTCCAGTGAGATGATCTTCAAGTTTGTGTCCCTTGATAATGGGAAGAACAGTATACCTCCATAAAAGGTAATTATTCCGATCTAGCTTGACAGAGCATGTCTGAGCAAGATGACCGGTGAAAGGTGCGGTACCGGTGGTCATCGGAGAAAAGGGTGGCAGCGGAGACCCAGAGATCCGAGGAGGAACATATCCAGGAAAGCTGGTTGGAACATATCCAGGAAAGACAGCAGTACCATCGGAAACAGAACTAAGAAATGGCAATGACTGGTTTCCGGCACCGAAGTGAATAGGAGGTGAAACTGGTATTCCTAAGGTGGGAATGATGGATTCAAGGAGAGAAGACGGGGTTGATACAATGGTGCTCTCATGAAGAG
Organism: Gentiana straminea; assembly: GCA_036785695.1. Classification (NCBI taxonomy): domain Eukaryota; kingdom Viridiplantae; phylum Streptophyta; class Magnoliopsida; order Gentianales; family Gentianaceae; genus Gentiana; species Gentiana straminea. The sequence continues at coordinate 3,103,776 of JAVUPR010000514.1, read as the reverse complement.
ATGTAGAAACTGGTGGTGGAACATGCAGCTGTGTAGACGCTGGCGGTGGTGTAGCCACCGTGGAAATGGGCGGACCACCGGACGACATACCTGTTCTCTGATACCAAGACAGAAAACAGAAGCTAGAAGATAACGGATAGAATATTTGTTATCATTGATATTTTTTGCCATAGTACACCATTGTGTCACCTCATACATATATAGCCCTACAAAGGAATAATATCCAACAAACATAACAAACACACCATGTGTCACTCACACAATAGTGACACATGTCAAGCACAATACACACATATCTATATAATCTAACAGAGCGAATTGGGTGAAAAGAAGAAGCAAAATAACAAGATGAGGTAGAGGTGAGTGAATGAGGGATCGAAAGTGGGTATAGAGAGGGAGAACATCCTCTGGAGAAGCCCGTAGCTGCAGCCATTTTCACTTCAATCTTAGTGATGAAAAGGGATCATCTTCAGAAGTCAAGAATGCAGGTGAGCTGCTAATTTTTATCTTTATAATTTTGTTGTGGGCCTCTTTCAGTGGAATAATTTACTCTTTTGCGTATGAAGAAAATCTCTCATTTTTACGGGTATCTCTCATGTGTATCTCTGCAACACTGGCTCTTTTGCTAGCCTTTTTAATCTACTCGAACAGATTCCATAGTTCCAGCTTGAAGGATTGCAAACCCGTGATGGTAGAGGTGCCAGTGAGGGACGTTGTTCAGGAGGTGACATTATATAAAACAAATGGAGTTCTTCAAGAAAGCCGCGTTCTTTGCCTCTGAAAGCCTCAGCGAAACAATTTACCCATTGGATGTTGTGATGGTAAGGATTTGTTGAAAAGCTTCAGTCTTTGTTGCTGAAAACGTTTGCTGAGACCGACGAAGGATAAACTGAGGTCTATGATGCTTGTATCACTCTCTTATTTAAATAATCTGATATTATCTTTCCTCTTTTGTGTCTATTTCGTGTTTTAAAGGTAAAACTTTTAAAGGTAAAAGACTCGATCTTTCTGTGATGTTTTGCGAATCTGAACCCCTGTTTTGATACACAAGACGGTTGGACCTTAGTAGTAATAATTTGTGTCTTCATTGGCTGGAATCTTGCTTAATCTGTTAAATGTTTAATCTATCTGTCAGTTTCGGTCTTCAATCAACAAAGCCGAAGTGTATTTATGTGTATTAACTCATGTTTAATGTTTCTGTTTGATCTATGCTTATATAGTCCATGGAATACTCATCACTTATATCATCCATGGAATACTCATGTTGTAGCTTAATCTGAAGATTAAAAGAAAACCTAACCCAAATAGAATAATATAATTAAGAAAACTTTTGTGCTAACAGCAAAATTTAACTCCCAGTTCGTTTACAAAACCAAATGTAACAAAAATGGAACAAAACCATGGAAGGAAAGCTGTCTGCATACTCTGTTCTCTAATTAACCTTATTAAGGTCATTATTAATGTCTATGAGCTTGAGTCGCCTTGGGTTTTTGAGTCTGGAGTATGCTTGTGATAAAACAATCTGCACAACCATGAAAAGCAAAATAATCAATAGCTAAGTGAATATTTATCCTGTTTTCATTTTGCTCAGTTCCTGATGGTGATTTTTTTTTATAATCATTGTATACCAGCAATGTGGCAGCTGGGAGATTGTTTGGAATTCCACTCCGCGGAACACATTCCCACGCATTTGTCAGTTCATTTATGGTAAGTATACATTCTCTTCTTAATAAATACTTAGCACTGTCCTGTTTCAGGATCACCATCTTACGAGTGCAAGACTTTCTTGATAGCTTTCTTTTGAAGTATCTTTTGTGTATTTAAATCTTAATTGATAAGTTATTCGGTTAGACGGTGGATTTCTTCTCTGGGCTATTCCTTTAGCTCATAAAAATATGATTTCTTTATAGATGTAGTCATTTATATCCTTTTTATTTTCTTATATGTCAGTGTTGAGGTTTTTTTTTCTTTTGTTTTTGGTTTCTTTTGTTTTTGTGTGTGTGTGTGTGTGGGGGGGGGGGGGGGGGGGGGGGGGTGAATAGATTACTAAATTACTAAATTTATGTTGCTCTGGTAGTTATTGAAGCTTTTGAGTTTACTTCCATTAAAAAAATTCAGAAAACTAATGATGATGGTGATTTCGTAGGAATAATTGTGAGCATGTTCATATACAAGAACTATATAGGTCTTTGGCTTCTTTTTTTTTTTTTTGTAGCATATCATACAATTTTAAAAAAAAAAATCCATTTATCCTTTTTCGTGCAGAGTCCTGATGAGATAATAGAGAAGTCACTTCGTATCATCTCATCCGCCGGAGGTAAGCTCGTCTTTCGATTCGCTGTCTTTGTAATGGCTTTCTGTCAACTGATTTGAGTTCGATTCCATTTGATTTTGCAAAATTTTATTTTCAGTAGTAATTGCACGATTCTAATGGTTCACCGGCTGGGGACGGCCGTGTTTGTTGTATAATGGGAGTATGTTTTACGTTACTGTCTGTACAGGTTTGGTTGATGATTAGGTGAGAACCGACGGCATAAGAATGGTGAAATTGACATTGATAGCTCGAGTTACTGATGGTCTTCTGCTAGGTGAGGGCTTGGATGATGGCCGGGATCTTCCTGATGCAGATTTCTACAAGAAACAGGCTAAATCTTTGTTTATCACTAATCTTTCATGAGCCCAGAATGAACCTTCTACTAGAATGTCTCTTGAAACTGGCCCTTGTATATTCCAGTATCCTTCTGATTTTGCTATTAAAGATGCTATTTTCTTAGCTAAGATCTATCGTCCGCTCCGTTGTGGAACTTTCACTCCACTAACATTGTCAGCTTACTCTTGAAATATATATATATATATATTTTTTCTTGGTATTCCTTTGTGTTGAAATTTGCATTCATACTGATGTCACTCATGCCCTTTGCTTTAAGTTTTGATTGATGATGAAAGGAAATTTATTTACCAACCTTATTGTTATACAAAGGGCCTATATTTGTTCATCTACTTTTGTTTTCTTTAACATAACTTGTCAATTACATCATCGAGGGGCGTGTATGTTATTTGACAATGTGTGACTGGTCATATCCAATGAAGCTTGCTTTCCAGTATCTCGAAGATCTGAAGAATGAATTTGAGCGTGTAAATGGGAATCAAATCGAAACTGCTGCTAGGCCTTATGCTTTCATCAAATTTGGTTATCTTGAGGTTTTGATTATTTGTATCCTGTTCCACCTTGCCATACTTGCATTTATTTCCTCTTGTATCTTATATTCTATTTTCTTCATTGTGTTCTGAAGATACGTTCAATCAGATTCAGAAGGCAAAAAAATTTATACAAATAAAAGCTGTCTAAAAGCTCCCCTGTAAATGAATACAAATAAAATGGTACGTATTAGGTTTCATGAATCTAGGTTATGTGTGGTGCTTTCTTCAATCATCTTGCACTAAATTGCTTACTTCTTGCTGTGAATTCTTTACTTTTCTATGGCTTACTCCGATGGGTAGAGGTATAAATACTATTGTATTGACAATGGAACATTTATGCTTCAACTTCTCTTGTGACCATATGTAAAATTGCTCCTTCAGAAACAAGTATTTGTTCATCTACATTCCTTAATTGCTCTTGTTGTATAGACTTCGCCAGGGCAGTTCGTCGCCGTGCCTTGCACGGCCGGAACTCACTAGTATATATATATACGGTTCCGGTTTGGTCCAGTTTTTATCTTAAAAAACCAAAACTAAATTGTTTTCCACAGTTTGATTTCTTACAATACAAAAATCAATCAAAAAATCATGAGTTTACGCATTTTCGGTTTGAACCGGTTTGGTTTGGCCAGTTAGTTTGGTTTCTGGTTTTTTTTTTTTCACCCCTAACAATCACTCCCGTATAGTTGTGTTTTGTTGGTTCCTTTTCCATATATATATATATATATATATATATATATACTTCAATGATTTACAAAAGATTCTATGGTTATCTTCAATGATTTACAAAAGATTCTATGGTTTCGGTTCAGGTCGGTACTGCAAACAGCAGAAACTTGAGTCGATTTCGAGATTGAGTTGATTAAAGGCGAGTCGTGTCGAGTTGTGGCTCGAGCCGATTTTGAGTTACTCATGAGTAGCTTGAGCCCTAGTTGAAATCACATCTTTTTGCATGAAAGCAAACTGATCAAGGCCTCTATGAAAAGTTAGACTCATCCAAATGCTTAAAAGAACCAACACAACACAGCACAAACACGAGACTAAAAAGACCCAAAAACGCGTTTAACGCACAGGACAAATGAAACCACGAACCGGTGCTCTGAGCATTGTTTCGACCACCAGTCGCTTTTCGTGCACACAACTAAACAAATATAAAGATGTATTATACAATATATAATACCCTAAGTTATGAAGATGAAGAAGAGGTGTTCCCATCCAGTGACAAGAGGACCTTGTACAATTCAGGACGGCGATCACGAAACACACCCCAACTAGACCTCTTGGACTTGATTTTGTCAAGATCAAATTGAGCAACAATTACGGCTTCCTCTTTGTCATTAGCTACTACAACAATTTCTCCGGCTGGACCTGAATTATAATATTGCACCAGAAATTAATCGGTATTTATTTTAGAAATCCCGATACTTACATTCTTTGTCAAACCATTTACCTGCTATGAATGAATTGCCATAGAAGGTTATCTCACTTTTGCCATGTTCTGTCTCGATTATCTCCTTTCCTATACGGTTTGAAGCTACTAACGGTACCTAAGCATATGTTAAAAAGACAAAAAAAAAAGTGCAAAGAGCATTCACATACATTGTGCAACTTTCACAAGAAAAGACCCCCACAAATACACTTTTGGTCCCTTTTGTTACATGATTTTCACTGCGTTCCCCAATGTCAATGTTTTACCCCTCATGTGTGTGTGTGTGTGTGTGTGTGTGTTCAGTTCAATTTGCTACGTCTCAAGTTTTTATTGGTTGGAGTCTGACGTACCGTTAGGGATTGATGTTAGACACAAGGCACTTTAGACTGAAAACGTGAATAAAAAATATAGATGAGGGCTCAAAGCGTTAAGATGAAACATTCGGGATCTACATGCGAAAATCGCAAAATAAAAGGGAACAAAAAGTGTCTTTTATCTCCAAGATACTAATATAGAAAGTTCTGAGTTTCAAACGCAAGGAAGAAACGTGCAAGATTCCAAAACCTTGTTTTTATTGATCAAGATGTGGCTGTCTGAATGGAACCGTTTCGAAGTTCTTTGTGATTAAAATGACTATTATGCCCCCCACCCTAGCTTCACTTATAGCTCCATCATCACTTATGTCATTTTCAAAGTATTAAGCATGTGTGAATTGCCTCAATTAACAGAGAGTAAACAGAAACGCGTGTAGAACTTACCAAATTAGCTCCAGCATGCCCTTGCATCACACGTTTCCAGTGATCTCGAGAATCTAGACCGTCGTCTTGCGGTTCCGAACCAATAGCAGTTGGATAAAACAATATTTCAGCTCCTTGAAGAACCATAGCTCTGGCTGCCTCAGGAAACCATTGGTCCCAACAGATAGCTATGAAAAAATGATACAGGGTTAGGTTTCCAAACATCATTGTATACAACTTAAAAAGGATAAAGACACTTCCAGTCCCCCTTTTATATCACAATTTCTGCACTTCTATCCACAGTGTTTCATCAAGACACTTTTACACCTCATCTATGGATTTTTTTCTTTTTTATATTTTCAGTCCAAAGTGCCACGTGTTCAACCAACATCGGAAGTACAACATGCTTCAATCAACGAAACCTTGACACATGACAAAAATGGGCTGAAAAAGGTAAAGAAAAATGCATAGACGAGAGGCAAAGGAGACAAGATGAAACATTAGGGATAGAAATACAAAAATCGCTTAACACAAATGCCTTTTACAAGGACATGACATCCCTTTTGCTCTGTAGATCAACAATAGAATTGAACTAACTAATGAGAAACTAGCAAATTACATTATCAGAAGAAAAACAAGACTTACCAATACCGATTTTCGTAAACTTGGTTTGGAATACCTGTTTTGCAAACACACATTAGTAAAAGGTGTTTAGTACAAATGCACAACTGATATTCAGTAAAGCGCCTTGAGTTTGAAAGGTGAAAAGCTCACGCCGCACCTTAAACCCCGTGTCACCGGGATTGAAGTAAAATTTCTCCTGGTAACCTAAAGAAGAAGAAAAAACACAAAAACACAACCTTTTCAAAGTGACATCTAACCAACTTGACTAGCAGTCTAGCAGCAAATCCATGCAAGCATACCTGGACCATCTGGAATGTGGGATTTTCTGTAAAGTCCAAGATCGGTCGCACCGTCTGCATCTATTACAGCTACTGAATTGTAATGAGCATTATTTGCCTCTTCAAAGAAGCTAACAGGGATTACAACCCCCAATTCTTTTGCAAGGCTTTGCAACCTTAAATAATAAATGTAATGAGATTCAACAAAGATACCCATAAACTGGGAAAATAAGTGCTGACACTAGTTTAACATGAAATACATGTCATGAGGTGAGCTTTTGTACTCTTGAAGGATGTTACCATGGAGAAAAACGTGAAATAAGTGAAGTAGAGAAAGAAATTAAGGCCTAACAGAAAGCAAACATGACATTTCACCTCACGATGGTTGGATGACCCTTGTAAGGCTTAGCTCGCTGAAAAAAATCCTCACGTTGGGCTTGACAAAAATAGTAGCCTTCAAAAAGTTCCTAATTTCAACAAAGTGTACAAGGATATTTCATTACACTATTCAACAAACAGAAGAAAACAGGAATAAAAGAGAAAGGCACTAGGGAACTAAAGTAGTCTGGTGACTATGGATCTAACTTATGAACTCTTACCTAATACTATGATAAGGGGCTACTCGTAACTCAAATATCGAACTCTATTCATAAAGCCCCGGCATTTATTGATGTGCCAAGGATCCCTTTCAAGTAACCATATACTAATGAAAGAAGGGCACATGGTCTACTAAAGCATCTTTCATTGTGACTTAAGTATCCTTGTATTTCTGTAAGAAATCATATAGATACAACTTTTACTCCTAGGCTTAGATTCCCTTTTAGGTAACAATCCAGTTTAAACCAATACTCTTGTCCTGCTCTAGCATTCCCACGTATAGAAAAGTATACGATTGCGCTAAAATTGCCATTCTGATGAAATTACTTTTCAACAAAAACTAAAATATGAAATACATATGTCAAGAAGGTCATTGCCTTCATTTTCAGAGAGCAAAAGACACAAAGAGAAGACAAAAATTTTGACCAAAAAGCCTTTGAGTACTTCAAACACGCCTTTCTTTATTGTGGCGGAATGAAGCTCATAAAAAAGCAAACATCTGAAACACCTACCATGGTAAATCAAATAGAGGTAGGAATTAAAGAATCGTGACATTTTATACTACAATTAAAATAATGTTTTATACACACGTGGTCAAGGGCGGCTGAATTGTACTACTTTCAATAATGAAATGAATATTGCAGCAGCAGCTAACAAACCTTCGGATGGAATCTTCCACAAATTACTCGATATTTATGAATATCAACTATGGAGACAACATGGATGTTTCAAGGTATGTTCTGCCTAGAGTCTAGATCTCATACTCACAAAGTTAAAACTTGAAAACACACACGTAATAACACTTTTTCATTAATATGCTCTCAAAGAGCATGCTGAAGAGGACACACCTGTATTAGAATGATGTTGGCACCCTTCTGATGAGCAGCTCTAACCAGTCTGTACAAGAACACGGAATTTCGACATTAATAGATATAATAAATTGAAACCGATTAAAAATGAAAGATAAAACTGAAATGTCTGCTTGCGGAATTCAAGAACAGCAAACGATTTAAGCACAAAATACAGGTAAAGATAGCCATTGTGTCCATCCTAAGTGCTAAAAATATCATTATTGGGGTAAAAAAAACAACACAACATCAGGGAACAACCTAGGCTGCAAGCGATATGGCTACCACAACACGGCCATTCTAAATATATCAAAGAAAAGGGTCGTCTTTAGTGGCACCACACTAAATGTCATTGACGATGGACTTTTTCACGGTCCATTCTAGAGCTGATAATCAATTTTCCACCGGTCGTCTGTCACAATCGACCGGTGAAAGTTTGATTGTATAGCCAAGAATCAACTTTCCCATATTGATTGTTTTCGGTGTGGTGTCACACTAAAAACACATTGTTGTCACTAAAGACTGCCCTTATGAAAACTGCATCATACTTATCAAGAACTCAAATTTACTATTCCCTTCTGCTCCATGTGCCCATATAACCAAAAGAACCAAAATAAATGGTACAACCAGTATTAACAACTAAATCTCTTCCTCCATAAACAACATATATACAAATGAATCCATTTTATCACCAGATCACGAAAGCCGGCCAATCCGCCATATATACCATTATATATAGTATTTTCAAGCTCAAATTATAAGTAGTAGTATAAAGGGCCTGGGATTTAGCTAAGCTTCTACTAAGAAATGGAAAGTTTTCTGGGTTCAGTCCTAAAATGGGCTTTTAGTACATAAGCTTTGAGAAGAACGCGGCATTAGCTAAAACGGAAATTTTGAAATCAGATATACAAGTTAAAAAGCAATATCTTTTGTAAGCTAACCTTTCAGCAGTGGCGAGGTTGGTGGAAACATCATCCGTGCAAGCAAATTGAAGAGCTGAAACAGTTACCACTTTGTTCTTGCCGTTCTCCATTACGGAGCCGCTCCGTGTGTTTGTAATGCTTAAAGTATCGTTCCGCCGGAAAACCAACGGACAATATGGACAGTACAAAGATTCTGGCCTCCGGGGAAATTGTACGGAATCAGATTCTCTACTGTCGCTTGTAATGCCTACTAAAACAACGTAGTGACTAAATTAAAAAACATTAAAACGACGTTGTTTTGACGTTATATGCTCACGTGACCTTCATGTATACACTTCTTTCCATCTTTTGTGTGTGTGACGGAGACGATAACACACAATTATAAACATACGCACACTTTGCATCTATTGAGACTCGAATTCAGGATCATCAGGTCTCAAATTCAGGATCATCAGGTCCTGATAAGAGATGGATTTTGATATGGTTCGAAATTAGAATGGACTCGGTTTGAACTGTGAAATTGTTATTTTCAAACCATATCATGCTCGATTCGCTAATTTGTGTCTGGAGTAATCAGAGCCGTCCCTCCAGGGGTTTACATTCTTTACAATTCATGTGGTAAATACTAGTCTATTTACGCAAATGACAAGGTGAAAGATACCAATAGGGCTGTAAACGAGCCGAATAATACCGAACCCAGGCAGGGTTCGGCTCGGCTCGAAAATTTTGTACCTCAAGGCTCGGCTCGGCTCGGGCGAACCTGATTTTTCAGGGTTCGGCTCGGGAAGCTTAAAAAATAAAAAAATATTCGGCTCGGTTCGGTCCGAACGAGCCGAACGGTCCGAACAGGTTCGATCCGAAAAAAAAAAAAAAAAAAGGTTCGATAGAGTTCAATTAGGTTTTCCCTTTCAATTAGGTTTTCCCTTTCCCTTTCAGTATAAAGTATAAACCAAAAAAATTTAATTAATTTATTATTATAAAAATAATTAATAAATATAATATAATAATAATTTAATATTTTAAACGAGCCGAACCTGTTCGATACAGTTCGGCTCGTAGGACGAATATCTTATTTTTAAGGCTCGGTTCGGGTTCGAAAATTCGAACCGGATCACGAATTGAGCTTTTTCGGACCGAATATACCGAACCGTATCGAATACTTACGTTCATTTACAGCCCTAGATACCAATAAAAAATAGACATCTCTTACCGAATACTTTTGCTTCCATAGCGTGTTAGTTTTTATTTTATTTTATTATCTTTTTCTAGAATATAGTTAATGTGTTTAGGAGCAACCCATAAATGCATAATGTGGCCTAAAATTAAAATGGCCTAAATAACTATAATTCAAGTAAGGGACCGTACACCATAAAATTTAAATTAAAATGGCCTAAATCATAGTCTACCCAAGAAAATCTCAATCGGATAATAACAAACGAAAAAGGAAAATCACGAAGCAAATTAATTATAAGCTAAATGATAAGTGCTAAAATAATAATAATAAATATAAAAAATATACATACCCTATACTTTGGAATACACCGGTGTTTTTGTTATCTCTTCAGTTGAAATGCTCCACCATGCTCAACCCCAAAATCAATGATTTATGTTAACCTACATTAATAAAGATTAAAATGTCAAAATCATTAGTAGAGGAAACACCATGTGTCACATTAAATCACCCTTTAAAAATCTTTTTTCTTGAGATCCAAAACAAAAGCTCTACAGCACAACACAAAGAAAATCCAAACAACACCAAAGTTATTGCCTTTACAGCAAGGCTTTTTTTGTTACAGCTTACAGCAAGTCATCTAAAACTCTTACAACAAGATCCTTTTGATCAAAACACACAATAAAAACTTTTATCATCGTATGATACTAGGAAGAAAGGAAAAAAAAAACAGATCTAAATTCTTAGAACATGACACCTATCCTTTTGATCAAAACACAAAAAAAAAAAAGAAAACCCATATGTAGATGCAGATGTAGATCTAAAATCTTGTCAAATTCTTGTTGGCTAATGCTAGTTTAAAAAAATGCTAAGATTCAAGACAAAGAATTTGTAAAAACAACACTAACCTGTACGATATGACAATTTGTGTGCTTGAAGACCAACTGTAAAATAAAAGTTTGAGATTTTAAGGATGTAAAGTTTGAGATTTTAAGGATGTAAAATAGAGGATATAGAGGAGAATTGAAATACTTTGGAAATATAATAAACAGTGCAATGTACAATTCGGAGCAAGTGAATTTTTTTCACGCGGGTTGGTCATTGGAGAAGGAGTGGTATTAGTATATATAGCCATGAGGATAGGGTTTTCTTCAAGGTCATGTTGACTAAATTGCCCTCACAAGTTATCAAAGTGTATTCCTTTTAAATTGCTTTTTTTTTTTTTCATACAGAATGTTGGTCCCTTGAAAAGGCTTTGGTTAAGTTTAGAGGGGGTGAATAAACTTAACACTTAAAACTTTTAGAGTTAACAAACTCAAGAACTTCAAGCAACTTCAATCGATACTTCGAATCTGGCGACACCTTAGTAGCTGCGATAGCGATAGTCTACCGACGCTTTAGTTTACTTGAATTTGTGCAAATGGAATTATATCAAAATTAAGCCTTATTACTTGTTGTTAAATATGATACTAAGTATTAGATACTCAGTAGTGTATGTGTGTGATTTCAGTAGCTAGATTCAGTAGATTGGTGTGTATAATAAACTAAGTGCAGAATATAAATGCAGAAAGTAAGTAGGCGAGATTTTATAGTGGTTCCGGGTGGTGTAATCCCGTCGTCCACCTTCTTCTCCCGTGATGTTGGAGGTAATTCACTAGAGATCTTTGATGTAGGTCGTTACAAAGATTCCTAAGGTTGCTTGTCCTTCACCAATGACTATGGCTTCACAAACTGAAAACTGGGAACAGGTAGGATTGCTGCTCCTAAGTCTTCTACTGGTCCTTGAAGGGTATGATTGCCTCTTCACCAGCTCCACCACAAACAACAGTCTTTCACACAACTGTGCTTCAATGTCTTCAGCAGGTTCTTTATAAAATAAAGAATGAATCAAGTAAATGATTCAGTTGCAGCAGCTTGATTAGGATGATATAATCAGCAGCTTGCAGTCTTCAAGTGTGTAAACTTGATGTAGCTTGAATACATAATACACTTGTAGATTTTCTCTGGATCAATAGCCTTAAACTCAGTAAGTTCAACAGGGTGTTTTGCAGCTCAGAATTATCTCTTATATTTTTCTTTGAAAGTTCATCAATCCACTTCTTTTTTCTGAGTTGAAAGTCCTCTATTTATAGGTAGGAATGCATGTGACTTATTTTTGAAATTCAAATGTAACCGTTCCTGGTTTTGTCCCATCTGATTTGCTTTCTGTCACTATTCATAGGACTGACACTGTCAGAATCCTTTTTGACAGTGCAGTCTGTCCACCCTTTGACTTGTAACCATTGGATAAAGTTCTGAATCATCCCAACGTCCTTTTAATCTCAGCCATTGATTTATTTGATAAATCAGAAGTAGTTGGATGTCATTATCCATGTAATCTTCCAATGTAATCTTGAATTAATCGAGATATATATATCAGCAGGTTCATCAGTCTGCTGAGATACCTAACAGTCTGCTTGAATAATTGGTTGCTGTGTTTAAAACACAATGCAGCAGACTTCTTTTATCTAACTTTTATCTGTGAAGTTAGATTACACCTTTTTGCAAATAACTAAGTTCCAAACATCATCCAACTTAAGGAACTTAGACCTTCTACACAAGGTATATGTAATCAGTTTAGGTTATCACAGACTTGCCTAAATTCTGATTCCATATTCTTGACTTTAATTACTAAGTTTGATCCCTTAGCCTTCATTAACCGAGTTTGAGCCCTCAGCCTTCAGTCTTCAGCAGGTTCCTGACTAGTCTACTGACCTATCTACCCTACTGATAAAGACCAGTCTGCTGATATAACTCAGCTGACTATTACAGTACTTGTTTGATCAAACCTATTCATAAATCAAACTCTAATAAACCTATACATTTGATCTAGACATCTTTTTGCCTTTGCACTATAACAGCTAGTCTGGCACTCATCATCAAAACATAGAAATAAGTCCAACACAGAACTAGTACCCACTAGCGGATCTACCTTACGAGGGGTGGTTCACGTGATCTTATTGAGATCCAAAAATTTCCATACAGATATTACATCGCCCAATCGAACTTATCAACACCAAATCACCAATTTCAATTGAAGTTAGAATCACAAAGCAATCATTAACACTGCTAGTTTAAATTAATACTATTCTGTTCGGGGTAAAATTCACAAGGCAGAATCAATCAAAGTCATTATAAATTACATACAATAACTAAATATGGAATTACAAAAAGAAGGCTCTACCAGTTTCATTAAATTGGAATTGCTTCATGGTAAATTGCAATAAAATTTCAACATACAGATTCATCACATCAAATCAGCAAATCGACTCAATAACTATTACCAGCTCAAACACTTTTAGTGAAGAGAATATACGCCTGCGTAATTCAATTTTACCTAAAACAAAACACACACAAATCAATATAAATGAAAGTTTTCAATATATCGAGCAAACGAAAATAACAATTTTAAGCAGAAGAGTTACCAGTTTCAGAGTATCAACAAGACAAACGTGATTTGAATTAGGATTAACAAGTTGATACATGTGCCTCAAATTGTTAAAAGGGCTTAACGATGAATTTGACGATAGAGAAAGTGTTGACTACTAAGCAAAATACCCCACATAGCTGAGAGTTGTCTTCCGGTGGTCCCGTGTTTTTTCCCCGCGGAGGGTCTCCACACGGTGCTGTGTCAAATACACCAGAAACCATACCCAAAGATATGTCAATTAATATTTAGGGCTTATCACAATACACACTTAAACAAGGAAAACAACAACGATTAAGAAATAAAAACCCACAACACAATCATCCACTATATCTATTACATCATCCGTCTCTTCGTAAACCACATTACTACATTCTGCAATGTTCAGTGGCATAAATACTACCTTTACATTTTAGTATTTCTATTATTATCATTATTATTATTTTTATTACTATCATCGTTGTTATTCGGGGTTTTTTTTTCCTTTCTTTCCTGCTGGTAACCTTCGGCAATAGCAGCATAGCTGCATAGTATACTTTAGTTAGGCCTTTTTATTTTATTTTATAATATTATAAGTAACATTTTCATAGCAACAAGGCAAAGAATACCTAGAACACATAATGCCACATTTTTCCCTTTCGACGGCAGAAGCACCACGAAAGTAATTACCACAAGCAACTATATATAATAAAACGAAAAGATAATCTGGAAACAAATAAAATAACACAACAATAACATTGTTAAATACGGTTGAACACTATTTTACTTTATTACTTTGTAGAACAACCTTGAATCAAAAGCCAAACTTGAATTCGAAACAACTACGGTGATTTCTTCGATTCCTACAACAAAATAACAACCTACGATTAATCTAATGCATCTATTACAACCTAATTGCTTAGAAAAACTCAAGAACCCTAGATTCCAAAAAAGGGCTTTCCGATGTACCTTTTCGTTTATAGTGATTCTTATACCAAAACGTTAGCCTCGTCGCGGTGATCGTCGTGATATGAATTATCTGAAAAACGGAGAGCCGGATCAACCTCCAAGGTAAGGATTTTGTCAAACATTTTTTTCCTTCTTCTCAGAAAAGTGCCGCTTCTCTCTCTTTTCTTTTCTTTTTTTTTTTTTTTTTTTTTTTTTTTTTCCACAAACGACGAAAGCATTCATTAAACAAACATTAGTAACATTAGTCCATACAGGCCCAAATAGGAGTACAATCATGCCGATAGACGCCTACATCCGATTTGAAAAAAATGTGAATGAAAGATCCCACTGAATTGAATTGGGTCCATGAATCTAAGAAATAGTGAGAATTCTTGATCTCTCTCAATATTTCTCTCAATTCGAAAATCGAGGATTTGAATTGATGTCCTCGCATTGATTCCTCCTAAAGAGAAAGCGGCAAGGTTGTGGGCCAACTTATTGCTTTCTCTTTCGGTGTACAAAACGCGACAAGAAGAAAAGGAAGAAATCAGCTGTCTAATGTCTTCTAGGATAATTACCGACTCAAAAGGGGGGGCTGACCAAGCTCGCTACAATTAGCTAAAGACAAGTTATCAGTAAAACAGATTAAGTTCTTAACACCCATAGATGACTTCTAGCTAGACACCAACGTAACGCTTGAGCTTCCGCAGCAAAAACGGAACTGGAAAGCGACCGCGGGGACGCCCAAGCCTCCAAAACAGTGCCGTCCTCCCGGAAAAGAACCGCTCCGTATCCAGTGAGACAAGAGTCCGACCTCCAGGCTGCATCGACAAATGCCCTGACCACACCAGGCGTAGGGTCTGTGCGCTGCAAGACAGGAGAGGAGGAAACAATGTCAGAAGCTACCCTCTCCTCTTGGTGTGCCTGCGTGAAATCTAACCAAGCCTCATAAGCATACTTCACAGTATCATCCGGGGACCAGACCAAAGATTCGAAATATCTATTACAACGAGCCTTCCAAATATACCATAAAGTAAAGCATGAAAGAAGTATACGGTCCTGCATCACCCCCTGGGGGTTTCTAACTGATATCGCATCCCACCAACGACAAACGGTGGCATCCGGCCTCAAGAATACATCCCAAGAGATGCCTACAAGTTTCCAGACCAGTTGCGCAAAGCGACAAGTAATGAAAAGATGGTCAATAGACCCCACAAAGTCGCCACAAGCCGAACACATTGAACTATTAAAATTGAAACGTTTGTGGTTCACACTTGGACCACCCTAAAATTTCAGAGGGGAGTATTAATATGTATTTAAAACACATTAATCCAATATTTATCTTGAGAACATAATATCCAACAATTAATTAAATGGAAAAGGTAAATTGATAATTAAATATCATAAGTTACCTATTTTGCCATTTAATTAAAACTAGGATATTACAAGAGGTGTTTATCATAACATAAACGAATAAATTGAGGTGTTCAGGAGGGTGGACCTATGTGTATTGGGGAGAAGTCACGTGGCAGTGTGACACATGCATATGAAACATTTTATTCAAGATCATATTAATATATATTATGGTTTCTTATAACCTTTTATTTTAAAAATATATAGAATGAATGTAAACATTATATAAAGAGTGAGAAACACTATCTTAATATAGATAGGATTGTTTATCGATTGTTTTAGGTCTAGAGATGACGATGAGCCTATATTGTTATTGTATCATTTAATACATAAATCCTGCGCTAAACCCAAGATCTGAGGCCCTTCTTTAGGTAAAAGTTGTACTTCATTTTAGGATGATTACATTTTTTATCCTTGCGTTTCTTTTTTCTTCTTCAAAACCAGCGTTTCTCTTTTATTATCACAATAAACACATCTATATATACGTTTTTGTCAAGATAAACGTCCATATGTATTTTTTTTTTTTTTTTTGATACAATTATAGCACAAATAAAAATATGTTTATCGTAACAAAAATATATACACGAGAACATTCATTGTCACAATGAAAGATTAGGGTAAAACATCAAAAATTACTTATATTGACATTCAACCACTTTATTTATCTGTAATAAAACATCCGAATGGACTCATATTTTTTTGACGGAGGTAGTATGTAAAAAATCATCAAAAAGAGTAATGATACGGGCACAACGGTTGTGCTACAACGAGTGATACAACGGTGATCTACACCGTTGATCATTAGATTTACATCATGATCAATTTAGACTTAATATAATTAACAGTGTATATCACCGTTGTGTCAATTGTTGTGGCACAACCGTTGTGCTCGTATCATTACTCCGAAATATAAACACTCCACCACGGATGTACACTACATATTTCAAAAGAGATTTTAATATACACTACATCTTTGATAACACATTTTTATATGAATAATTATAATGAACCTTTACAAAACTAATTCGACATATATATTAATCAATAATAACATCATTTGTTAGGGTAAATGATGTGGCGCAATTTATCTTGCATATATTATTTTACCTTGCATTAATAACAGTCAAAGGTCATATTAATTTTTTCCTCAAAATTAATGACAAATAATCAATTTAACCAACTTTCTTAATTTATTTGAAAAAACCCAAAACGGATTTACCTTTTGGGACGGAGGTTAGAGAACTAGTATGTCACAAAATTGTCGTTAATACTCCCAGTGTGCTACACATGCTTTCCACAAATTTTTTTAACTTCCAAACTTATTTTAATTCTTGGGAAACTTGGAAAAATATGCTCAAAAAGACTAACATCTTTAAAAATATTATTCAAAAGTTAACACTGGAAAACTACATCAGCAAAAGCGTTAGCAGATGCTTCTTTTCTTCTGGATGTCGACCTTGATCGGACCAATGGAACAATAAGTTTCGACTTGAAGATACATGGCCATATTTGGTTCGCACTTCTCCCCTATCGAGCTGATTACGGTATTGACCTTGTCTGCGAAGATGCAAAGGTCGCCCTTTTAACATCATCTAACTTTTCTTGTGCATCAATGGTAGGAGATCCTTTTGCGTGTTCTTATGTGTAGTAGTATTTAATTTGTTGTTCCTCATTTGTAATTATTGTCAGTCATGTGACGTTTAATTATGGCCTAAAGGAGGCTGCTAGGATGTTTTCTCATATGCTATTTGTTCTGCTTTATTTTATGCTGCTCTATACTTATGGTTTTTAATTATCTCTATCTTGATTTTTTTCTTAATCACTGTTAAACTTCTCTTAATTGTACGTGTAGGTACTAGGTAGTAGTGGTTTAGTTTAGAGATGGGACATGTTTTGACACCCCATTTTCTCTATTTGTTGTGCCCAAAAAAACTCCTATTTTTCCTCTTTGAACAACATGTCTTTCTATGCCGAACATACATTTTTTGGAACATGTTTGTCTGTGTAAACATCCGAATGTCTTATCAAGATTTCTATATATGTGATTTTGGAAACGGTATCTTACATGTTTCCTGTGATTCTTGTTTATAAGTGATGTAATGTGAAATGAGAATGACAAGTAAATCAAAATATTCTTTACTGTCTTTGGGAAGAGATGTTCTTCTATCTGTCTAGAGGATGCTTCATTTGTGGTTTAAAAGAGTGTCCAAATTCTTTTAACAAACAACTTTCTTAATGGCATCCACGGTTCTCGACGAGACAAGATCCTCTCAAGTACTTGAGGAAATGTTCTCTCAGATAGAAGTGATATATATAATCACGCACCAAAAAAATGAAAATGATTTAACCGTACATTTTTTTCTTTCAAAACTACGTCGTTTTAGTGATAATATGTAAAAACAACTGTATTTATAACCCTTAAGTACTTGAGAGCAACACAGTAGCTAATCCATAATTTTAATCTAGTGTAAGCATTGAAGATCCTAGGGGCGAGGACACTAATAGTATATACTCCCTCCGTCCCATTTTAATAGTCCTGTTTGACTTTTTACACGATTAAGAAAAATGTAATTAATGCTTTGAATCTCATTAAATGATCCAATATGTTTATATTTATGACAAAGTATTACTTAAAGGACATAAATGTAAAAATATTGGATCATTCAGTGAGATTCAAAGTATTAAATACACTTTTCTTAATCGTGTGAAAAGTCAAACATGACTATTAAGATGAGACGGAGAGAGTATGTAATTTTGTAACAATGAAACTGCATTGTTTTTGTTTCACCCTATTCCCCCAGTCTATTTTTATTACTACATTAACTCTATAATAATTGTAGAAATACCACCCTATTACACCGGAAAATAGCCAGACTAATTCCAGATCATCGCTAGCCAACATGCTGGACACCACCACAAGTAACGAAATAAAGCTAATACTGAAATGGAGAGAATCTCATTTCCACAAAATTCTGCCTCTTTCGAGAGGTCTTGATTTGATTAGAGAAACCGAAAGACAGCCTTATCTACATCATAATTTAACTTAAAAACATCTAATAACCTAAGCAACAACCCATAACATCCGACCCTTACCGACCCTATCCAAAAAACAAAAAAATATAAGAACATAAAACCAACTACTATAGACATGCATAGATTTTTGTAGCCAAAAACCAACCTCCATTTTCACGAACTTCCCAACACGCCAAAGTGAGCATAGAAGAGCCGCATGCAGCAAATTCAACTAAGATTACCTTAAATAGAAATCCAATGAAATCAAAATTTGCAGCTCCGGTCGCCAAAAACCCAAAACCATCCCTAGAAACCTCACTCCATTTCGAAAATCAATGATGAGTTCGACATTCTAATAATAGATGATGGGGTTTGATGTTTTGAGGTTGAGTAATTAGCCTGACTTTTTTACTCGGGATTTACCACTAATTAAGAGTATTGAGAGTTGGGCTTTACAAACTCGACCTTAACCGAATTTCTGATAAGTCCAGTCGGTTGATCCCGGGTACTGTGGCTTCTTAAATACAAATATATATATATATATATATATTTTTTTGAGAGGAATACAAATTTTTTTTAGAGACCAAAATTATTAGGGATATAGACATAGTTGAAAAGAAAATTATTAGGGCAATGACATCTCGCGGCATAAGGCGGGAAAACAGCCATATATATACAAGCGCGGAGGAATCACACGAGTGGTGTGTTTTCATTGCTGAAAAGAATGGCGGAGGTGGAGATGGAGAACCAGAAAGAAAACGAAGTGGTAGCCACCGCATTGGCGGCGGCGGCAGCAGAGATAGAAGAGCTGCCGAAGACAATCGTGCGGCGGCTGGTGAAGGAGAAACTCTCACAGCTTTCTCCTAACTCCGATCTGTCTGTTCTTCGTGAAGCTCAGGAAGCGTTCTGTGAGAGTGCTCGTATCTTTATTCACTATCTTTCTGCTACGTAAGTATTATTCTATCAGCATTTCAAGGATTTTAGCTATAATTAGTTAATAATCTGTTGGTTGAGTATTGATTAGTGTTTTAAATCAAATTTTGCAGAGCTAATGATATATGTAAGGATTCGAAGAGGCAGATAATCAACGCTGAAGATGTTTTCAAGGCGCTTGACGAGATGGAGTTTGAGGAATTCGTTGAGCCTCTTAGGGCTAGTCTTGAAGGTTTTTGGCTTTATTTTATCACTTTATTGTCCATTGTATTGATCATTGTTCTGTTGCTAAGCAGCTCAGTTTAACTTCTTCAGCTTCATTGAATGTATTATTGTACCAGCATTCAAATTACTTGCTTTCAGATGATATGCAGGATTGGTAATAGTAATTTTCCTTGAAGTTGAATGGCAACTAAATGTTGGTGTTCTGTGGATTGAGATGTCACATTTGGTTTTATATCTTGTTGCTATTGCTTGATATCTGCAATTATGGATATTACTTGTCAATGAACTTATAATCCAGTCCGTAGTGTACATATTTGTATGAAACTTTTCGGCATTCAATTTGTGGTTTTCCTTCATCCAAATGATATGTATTAGGCATGGTGCTTTGGTAAGATAATGTTTATGGATTAGGCTTGGTGCTTTGAATTATTTAGATGATTTTTAGGTTTGAGCTAATTTTGGTTTCATTGTTTTTCTTTTTAATCAAACAGAATTCAGGCAGAAAAATTCGCAGAAGAAGCTAAAGTTGTCAAAGGAATCAAATGGGGTAGTCAAAGGGAAGGAGACGCCTCAAGTAGAGGAAGAAGACGACGAAGAAGACATGAACACAAGTATTCAAGGTGAGCCTGATATATTAAAGTGGACTTAACTTACTGCTTTATTTTCAGTTATTATCAGAACGGTTACCAAACGGAATATATGTGTGTGTTTGGTGTATGTTTCCCTGTGTACGGAATGTCATGCCCCATATAATATTTCTAAGGTTTATTATTTGCTCTTTTGACAAAGTTTTGTGGGTCGAGACTATTTTTTTTGAATGTGACGAATGACGATGCTCTTGTAAATATGACCTGTAAATTGTAGAAACGTAACATCTTACATCTAGCTTTGCATATCTACCCTTTTGCTACCTCTCCTAAACCCAAGTTCAGTCACAAGACCATAATGATTAAAAGGAAGGAAATAGCAATCATGAAATCAAGAAACATGAAAATTACCCTTTGTGTAAGAATATTTATGGTATATCCTCCAGACTTCCTAGTAGTGGACATGCCTTCAAGAACTGAGCCTTTCGAGACTTTTAACTCAGAATAGTCGAGGAACTCGACAATTTGGAATAACTTTACGACTCTTTGATGATTGGATTACAGTTGTAGTTGCACATTTATGTGTCCTATCTGCGGTCACATGCCCTCACTTAAAAAAAAATCACCAGTTGGAGTGGTTTGGTGACCTATCTACACTTGTCTTGCCCATTGTGTCCCTACTGGAGAAGTTTTCTGAATCGGTCATTAGTAGTAGGCATAGTGGAATAAAGTTTGCTGGCTTGAGTTGGAAAGATTCATTTTTCAGAATAGCTTATAATATTTACTTCCTTCTGGAAGATTATTTTTGCAGTTATGCATAGTATTGTGTCAGTTGGTACCTGGCATTTGTTTGCTCTAGTGGTCTGAGACAGAGACCAATTATTCTTATCAGAAGACAGTTTGTTTTAATGAGTTTCTTTTCAATCATTAACCGTTTGAATGGACCCAATTTACACTATGCTGTGTGGTTACTTGGTATCTATATGATCATGTGCATGCATATTAACTTACTCAAATTCTGGGTTGTTATGCTGCATCGTACATGAATGTTGCTTAGATAGATGAGCAGATGACTAAGAAACTTGTAAAAGTTCAATAATTTAATCATAACCATCATTGAAACATTTGTGGATAATGTTGCTATTGGGAAGTAACTTATTCTTTCGTTGTTTCTCGAAAACAGAATTCGTCAAAAAGAATGCAGCGAAGAAGTCACCATCGTCAAAAGATTCAAAACAAAAGTCAACATCAACAAAAGAATCAAAAGGAAAGGGAAAAATAAACGAGGAGCCACCTGCAGCAGACGTAAAAGGCAAGCAAATTGCAGCAGATTCAAGCGACGAAGTAAACACTAGTGCAGCTTAGTGAGAATTGGCGCCACCACTTTTTGTAAGTAGTATTTCATCAGTTTTGTTTAAAACATAAGAATTTCTTGATTTGCTGTCTCCTCTCTTGGTTGCAAGTGTACTCTACGCCCGTCCCTAAATAAGATTTGTTTTGGAAGTTTTCACACAGGTTAAGGAAGTTGTTGTTAATGGCACCACAATGAATCTACCATGGCACCCTAGCTTTGACTTTACAGAGGTCGAAAATGTACATTCGACCTCTGCAAGGTTGAATGTTGAGCTTACATTCGAATGTCATTGTGGTGCCCCGAAAGTAGATTTAGTGTGGTGGCATAAACAACTCCCATTAAGTAAGTGGATAAATGTTACCTTGGTATTCTAGAGACAAAATGTTCGGGTTAAACGACTCTTATTTAAGGACGGGGTGTTACTTTTTATATGATTTGCAAGTAGTTCTGATTATAGGTGACTACTTTTTTTTTTCAGTACCAACGATGGAGGATCAGATCCGTTGCAGAATTCATAGCAGGTGCTAATCCAAGGTTTTCGTGAACGAGTAATGGCATGCTAACGACTTCATGTACGTGTTGAGAATCAAAATTAACAGGAATCTGCTACAACATCGATTTGTTCTTCAAACGAATCGATAATTGACATCGCCTTTATTATAGTTTCTTATAATTTATATGTATGTTCTGTATGTTGTTGTTTATCAATCTTAGCTTACTGAAGAATTTGTCATCTATTATTGCAAGAAAAGTTTATATAATCGGATTTTGATTTTGTAAAGATTGCTGGCTGAGATTGAATATGTATATGTTGTTAGGTCAAATGTAAGTTGTAACATTTGACTTTATAGAAGTGTATTTCCAACATCTTTGAAATCGAACCTAACCCAAAATCAAGATACTAGGTAAAATTCATTGTGTTGCCTTTAACAAATCGTCCTAAAAAACGTTGCAGATAATCTCAGGGATTGCTGTGTATGTGTTTATTAAAAGCTCTTTTTAATGGGAAAAGGATGTGAATGGTTAACAAAGGATTTTAACCAGAAATCATCAAAAGCATAGCCCCAATGAAAGATGGTATATATTTTCAAAATTCCATCTAAAAAACATAGTACAATATCAAGTTTCTGTCCAAAATGGAAAATGATCCAACACAAAAAAATCTCACAAAGTGAATTCTTAACACCCACTGTAACGAAAACAATAAAACCGATTCTATGGATCTCCGCTTACAGATACACTACAGAAAAATTTCCTTCTTTTTGTGTGTAACGGTGTGATGAATCATTTCATGTATTCCAAGACAGCATGATTAATCTCGTCGAGGAACGAAACGAAGCCCATAACACTAGTAAAACCGCTGCCTTCAACATCTTGTTCTTCAATCAGATAATTCTCAAACACAGTTGCATCATCTTGTCCTCCTCTTATGAACATTAGTTTCGGCGTAATGCTTCTTTCCTGCTTCAGCTTGTTTATTGTATTTCTCAACAAACCTATCCCACCCAATAACAACATTTAATAAGAAAAGAATAGAATAAAAAAGATAATTCTATCTAGTATAACATGTCCCATATCCGACACTGGATACTTAGGATACACACCTATGGATGAATTTTTAATTTTCAAAAGTTGGATATGGGATTCGTATATGAATATTCATAACTCGGACTTGTGAAATGAAAAACCAGTTGAAGATTGAGAAAGTATCCGTGCATAACCTATGATGCATGGATACTTCTATCCAGTAAGATGCCCCGTATACGTCACCGGATACTTGAGATATACACACCTAGGGATGAATTTGTAATTTTCAAAAGCTGGCTATGGGATCCGTATAATCACATTCATAACTCGGATATGTGAAATGAAAAACCATGTTGAAAATTGTGTAAGTATCCGTGCATAACCTATGATGCACGGATACTTCTGGCTAGTAAGATGTCCTGTATCCGACACCGGATACTTAGGATACACACACCTAAGGACGAGGATTTGTAATTTTGAAAAGTTGGATACGAGATTCGTATATGCATATTCATAACTAGGATATGTGAAATGTAAAACCATGTTGAAAATCGAGTAAATATTGTCAGAAATAATGGATGAAAAGTTTTCCAGAATGAAGAAATACTACCAAAAATGTAGAAAACCGGTGCTTATATTTGTAATATTTACATAAATGTTCATAGATCCTATATTTTTCGTAAATCCCACACCTGTGCATCTCGTATCCATGCAAACTAGGAGGTGACACTACTACCAGAGCAGTTCTGTAAATACCAGAGTAAATTTGGTAATAGCACAATTGCTCTAGTATATAAACGGTGCTCGTGCTATTCTATTGCCTTTTCAATTTGCTTTCGCATTAGCAGAAAAGATCTGGCAATAATATAAGCCAAATGACCGTGTGTGCAAGCATCAGAAACATCAAAAGAAGAAACTTACAGTCCTGAGGTGGAGGAAAAGGAAGAGTAGCCGGATCAGCCGTTGAAGCATAGAACACGATGAGTGTAGTGAATGCGTCGAGGAAAAATATTGGACTTCCACTTGTCATCAGCGCAGCACGACTCAATGAATGACGTGGATATGCTTGTTTATCTGGTGTGCTAAATGACATCAACACGGGATATATTGCTCTCTGAAGAGATGATGGCTCTAAAGCACTGCATTACATTAAAGACGAAACAGTGAACTTGCATGTATGTTTTGTCACAGGTGTACACTGTGTGTATCTTTTGAAAACATATTATAGGCTCTTGAAGCAACTACAAGTAATGGGAAACAAAAATACTAGTGCCACAACAAAGGCTCGAACCCATACTTTTGATCCATTTCTGTTTCACGGTTTTTGCATTTTTTGTCTTGACACTTTTACTCTCATCTATGCATTTTTTATAACTTTTTGGTATATTTTGCCACGTGTCAAGTTTTTATTAGTTGGAGCATGTTACACCATCAATGCCGATTGTAGGACACATGACGCTTTAGACTGAAAACATAAAAAAATTGCCTGGATTTGAGGTAAACGTGCCATAGAAATGCAAAAATCGTGAAACAAAAGGGACCAAAAGTGTCTTTATCCTTTAAAGGAATGAATTGTGTACCTGAACAGGCATTGAATAAATATCCGATAATCCGGATGAACACCTTCTTCGTGCAGACGCAGAAGAGGATTTCTCAGCAATGCAAAAACTAAGCGCGGTAAAGGCTGCAGTTGAGGGCACTGAGAGAATGAAACATCGAATTGTACACCTGTTGAACTACTACCGTGCGGCAAAGGAGGGACAAGATTGTAAACTTCATTGTACTGAGCAACAAGCATCACAAGCCAATCATGAAGCAAGATCCTGCCTTCTCGAACTCCTTGCTCTAATGAGGCCGTTATAACCTAAGAAAAAGATAATATGTAAATGGAATCAAACGACCAAATAACAATATTTCCCTATATTTGCATGCCCTACAAGCATCTACCGTTTATAAGTCGTGTATTTATATTTAATGGTTGAAGTATGTTGTTTTTAAATTGTGTAAATTACTCACCTATGCGACAACTTGAGCTTTTGGTAAAGACGGTAATTCAACATGGTATCAGAGCAGGAATTCATGGATATGTATTTATGTCCTAACGACCCAGTGATATCAATTAAACTAACCATACATGCGTAAAATCAGATACGAGTATTAACTATTAACTAGTCAAAAGCTTCGTCATGTGCAGACACGCAACGCCCTCTATTATACATCTTGCCTAGACGACCCATGCCTACCTTCTAGGCACTAAGACCTCGACTCTTTATGTTGGCTCATGCTATTTGTAATAGGCCACGCTTCGCTTAAGAGACGTGTTGAATAGTGTTGT
Source organism: Gentiana straminea (assembly GCA_036785695.1). Lineage (NCBI taxonomy): Eukaryota > Viridiplantae > Streptophyta > Magnoliopsida > Gentianales > Gentianaceae > Gentiana > Gentiana straminea. The sequence continues at coordinate 3,078,189 of JAVUPR010000514.1, read as the reverse complement.
GTTTAAACATATAAACTACTCACCTCCCAAGTCCCAATAACTTAAGCTTTTGGAGAGATGGTAATTCAACACTAACATACTTACCAATACAAGAAATTTATCCAATAAAAAGCAAAAGTTAGGTGTTGTAGAGAACAAACACACCTTGTGTACAAGAATTGAGAGAACGACTTCTGAATCGGTGCTGTCGTATATTTCGTTGATATTATGAGCAGCTCCAAACTGTAGAGTTCGAATCCGAAGTCTTCTTTTCAAGGAATGTTTAGTCCTGAATAGTGTTCACATGTTTCCACCATAAACTCAAAGTTTTAAAAGCTACATAGAAGAATGACAATCAATGGCAACACACTTCATTTGTTTTTAATTACGTAACTCGTTATATTCAATTCAATAAAAGAAAATACGCATTTGAAAAAGAAAAAAAGAAATTGCCAATACCATCAGCTAGAAGCATACCTGCCTTGAGAACTCAATGAAGATTTTGAAAGATCATCAGGTGGAACTACAACAGTATACTGAAACGCAATCTGCAGCATGGGAAGTTCTGAAGTGTGTCTACAAAGAAAATTGAACATAGTGTGTCACTTGAAACATATCCCAGTAAGAGCACTTGCATTAGTTCCGTTTAACAGATTCTCTATTTAACAAACTCAAACACCATATTTCATTATTTAACGTTTTCTCTATTCATCGTGAAATACACCAGAATCTCTACAAGGCATAATTTGAATATACCGGGACCAAACTGGCCAGACTTATACGGAGTCGGTCTGCAAAGTCTGACTCTTACTTAGGGTTTTCAAACCTGGCCCCTAACTCTTTCAACATGGCACCTCAGGAGGGAGTCGAACTTGCGACCTCTCCTAGGCATTCTCACACCGCTACCACTTGAGCCAAGCTCGGGGTTATATAATAATTTGTGTAGTACATGTAGTGCATAATTTAAACTTTTCATACGTTACACATCAGAGTAGAGATTATGTGGGAGACAGCTTTTAGTGGATTTGAATGATTTGGACCACTATTTTACAGATTTACTTTGTTTTACGGAATCTACTCCAAGCGCTCTAACCCGTGGAAGATTTAAGAAAAGAATGCCGGTACATAACAAACATATAAAAGCAAAGAATTAGACTGTTAGCAATGAAGTTTATGAAAGGAAAGATTGCTATTGAGCCAACTGATTTAAGCATCATATTAGAGTTCAAAAAAAAATTAAGCATCGTATTAAATAAGATGATAGGACTACTTTTTATATAACAATATCATAAGTACCTCTAGCTCAATATCTCTATGCTACAACTAATGTAGTGTAAGAAACAGTAATATGCCATACACCGTGGGGTTGACTAACGATTTGAATTCAAATGGAATAAATGGCATTATAATACGCATAAAAGACCTAGAAACGCTTGTTTACCTGGAGAATCCAACAGCATTTGCAAATTCAAAATCATATGCATATGTGGCGAAAGAGTCGCAACAGATTATGTGCTGCACGTTTTCATATTGCGGATCCGGGAAAAAATGTCCATACTGCAGGAAAACATGATGAACAGAGAACAGTACGGGACAATAAAAGCATAAGGTAGGTTATCATATGGCATAGCATAAAACAAATACTTACGGAATGGCCGGTTTTAAATTCAGAAGATGTCCTTAATCGAAGAACACAATTGAAGGCATAAGGGCGACTCAACATGCGATACCTGCAAAATGGGATATAGTATTAAGACTGAAACGAACCTGAAACATCTTCGATATTTATCAAAAACGTAGACTAGCCACATAAAATAATTATTGACAATGTTGAACAACAGTAAAAGTACATACATGACGATCAAGGCAAATAGATATGGCATTAAATCTTACATGGAGCTGTAAGAAGTACTCACATGTCCTGAGGAAGTGTTGAGTTGTCTGTATTTGAGTACAAAAACAGCGAACCTCCACTCTCGATACTAAGAAACTTAAGAGAGGCCAAGTCGGTGTACTCATTTGTGACGGCAAATAAGTCTACACAAACACCTGATTGAGCAGCAACAGCAGCCTGTAATGAAATTATAAATATTTTTTATTAAGGGGGATGAACAGAACACGAGAAGGAAACTGATGATTTAGTAGATCATGCAACGAACATACCAAATCTTTGTAGAATGGTGTCTGCTCTGGAAGTAAAGCCCGGTCTGCATCCTCTCCTTTACTGGCATATTGTTCACCGTATCGTCTTGTGTCAAGTTGCCCAGCACCATAATCAGGTGGACCCGATAGAAAAGCAAAAATTCTAGCTGCATCACAATCAACATGGAAAACGTCAAAAGGATAATATGACATGACAAACTGCAAGCAGAAATGGTCAAAAGTCTCCGAAAAAAACTTAATCAGCCGTTCCCTTACTAGACATTACAGCTACAAATCATAAACAAAATAGCATTTGAAAATTATGACCAACCCATAAAAGCAAATAAAGCATTACAAGTACCTAACGCAAAGGTGTTCCCATACTCAGATCCAAGATAGTTTAGAAGAGCTTCCATGGCAACCCCGAAACCTCTCCCGCCCAACAGAACCCCATCTAATCCTTGGCCAGCACCTGCTGTCCTTTCCCATGAAGTTGTCGGTTTCAATGTTTCAAGTGCAGAAGAGATCCGATCCTTACAGGTATCAACCTGCCAAAATAATCACCCTTTTTCACTCTAAACCTTCAAATGGGGGGATGTAGGGAGGGGGGATGCGATGAAGAAGGTTTATTTCTTTACAAAAACATACTGGAGCTAAAAATGATGACAAAGGCATAACGTCTTCGAGTTCAATTGGCAGGCTGCCCTCAGAATCTGGGGGTATGAAAACATTCTTCACCACTGGTATAGGCCCCTGCACATCATATATTCCGACTTTATGGCTGAAAGTAGCTAACCCGAAAAGAGATCCAGGCCCTAGAGCTACAGAAGAAACCAACAAATATCAGCAATAGGAATGTTGTCATGGCAAGAAAAAACTTTAACTAGTGATGCAACAGAAATCCAACCTTCCAAAGCAGCTAAAAGGGCACTTTTCGTTAGTTCCAAGAATTCTTCTGAACCTGGATAAAATTTCAAGAAACAGCACAGTTAATTTCATTTCAGGAGATCATCATGAAATGTTCCCATCAGTCTATAGATACTTCATATTTTAAATGTACGCTTTACTTATAGAGGAGGAGATAAAACTCAGAAAGAATCCCCAAAACATAAAACGTAGTGTCATGATCCAAACTATAATAAGATTCAAGCACATGTAATTCTAGATAGCTTCAGAAATATGACCAGCCTCGGAAAGCTGACTAGCGGTCAGAAAAGTAAATGATCGTATATTGATCAAAGATTTTTTATAAGGGGCATGACTTAATCTGAGTGAGATGGACTGATTAGTGCAGCAAAAACTGACATGGTCCAAATAATGCCATCATAATCCAAGTTTTTTGTCCAAAAAAATCAGCATTAGTACTAGCCTGGCCTTGTACTTGTTGGGAAGCAGACCAAAACCGAACATTTTACTTCCTAAATAACAATGGGAAAATAACAAATTGTCACACGCCAACTGACTTCTCAGCAAACAAATGCGCAAATTCAAGTTAAGCGCCGCTCACTCAAACTTTAATGCCACATCAAAACATAAAATCATGCAAGCAACTAATCTAAGATGGAGGAGAATGTCGAGTAAACAACACCCTTATCAAGCACTGCAAGATACCAAAATATAAAATGATTGATCCAGCACTTCAAGTCTTACAAGAAAGATCCACTGCCGCCACGTACACTGGTGTTGGCTGAATGTCCTCCACCCCATCAACTGCAGTATCCAACAAAATCCACTCAATAAACAATATATTAGGATTTCGTAACCAAGAAAACAACAATCATCCTGCACAAAAAAACCTCAATTTGGCCAATCCAACAATCACACAGCCACACATCCAAAATCCCGTAGCCACTTTGTACGCTCATATATTAATAGGCAACAAAGAACATAATGACCAGTATCGGCTGCTTCAATGAACCACTACATCTATCCCTCGATTGACAAAAATTCCAAATTCATAAAGCAAACAATTTTAACCCAAAAACTTCTTCAATAAAATTATCTCTGTCGCCTGGAATATATCAACAGAATCCATACATAACTCTACAAATACCAAAATTCTAGTCCATAGCTGCCTAAATGAGAAGAGCTACCAAAAAGCTACAAAGAAAATGAATCAGGAAAATTACGTGGCAATTCAAGGTCGATGAAGGATGAAACATTTTCAGGGCAAGACTGAGGTAATGAATAACGAGTAACAGCTTCAGAAGATAACCCATTGAGGCTCCCACAGAGAGCACAGCTCCAAGCCCACTGTTCTTGCTCACAGTAAGTATTGTAATAAGCCCAGCAATTCTCACATCGAGGAAGTAAATGCCCGTCGGATCCGTACGCCGGTGGATTCCCATTCTCGTCCCTAGCAGCAAATGGAGTTACAGTTACTCCCCAGTGTAGACCACACGTTTCTAACATGTCTTGGTCCGCCGGAAACCGCCCCACCGTTGCCCGGACCGCCATTTCTGAAAATTGAAAAAGAATTACTCTGAAGGGTCTTTGTTTTCCGGCGAATATATTGATTTATCGCAAAATTAGGATAGAGATTATCCGTAAAATGAAGAAAATCTCGGAAATTTGATTGTGTATGCTCGGAGAGGAGCCACCGGCAAGCTCATACATGCAATTTACCAATGGTGAGCTGCCAACTAAGCTATGGAGTCCCCGGACAGTTGACTGCCGGCGAGAAAATAATAAGCAGTTTTTTTTACTATAGTTTATTTTTATTTTTTTTGAAACTATACTATAATACATCATGTGGCATTTATATTTGGTAACAAAATTATTTTATATTCAATTAAATCCGATGAACAAACCGATAAAACATCATCTAGGCTATTTGCGAGACATTCAAACAAGATAAGTCATCCCTAACAAGTAAATGCGTAGAGACGTTCCCGAAAGCTTTACAAAAGAAATGTTAATGAAAGAAAACCAATGGTAAGATAAATTGTAGTCTTGAACTCAACATCCTAATGCTTCCTGTTTGAGACAGTCGATAAACACAATTCAAACAATCGTTCTTCACAATGAGTGAGGTGAATGCAAGCGCCTAGCTTCCGCTAATGCCAAATAAATCGCATGCAACTCCACTAATTCCACATGAATACCCGAATCAAAATGATAAATAGTGGAATGTTATAAAAGAGCCCACGTGATCCTAAATATCATACCAACAGTCGAAGAAGCCTCACAAACTGATGCATCAATATTACATTTAATCACATCCCTACATAGGGCCGCCCACCGTGTTGCGTGAGAAGGTCGTGTTGGTGCGATACTAAAAAAGCTACACGGCTTTGTATATTCCTAAGCCATACGTAGTACTTTAGAGCATATGCTAGCGGCAAGTACCGGTTGATCGTCGAATACTGCATTACAATGTGCCTTCGATATACTCTACATCAACCACACGATTGTCACCACATCTTCATCCTCCTTACTAGTAACCATGCCCGTGAGGAACTCTTTAATAGACGACGAACCTAAGGGGCGCATATAATAAGAAAAAATGTGATGCCTTCCAATTTTTGTCCTCCATTTAGCATTCGAAAGGGCATGCTTTAAAGTTTCCCACTCCTTCCCACAAGCCAAGCATGTACCCTCCCCGATGTTCCGCTTTAGTAATCATGGCCTATTGGGTAAACAATCATGAAGACAAACGTCACACAACGAGATGGATTCTTGACTACACATGCATGGTCCAACAAGACCGCCAAATCTTATATACACCGGTCGAAGACGAGGGTTGTGAAGTGGTAAACCGGGATGATATAAAGACAATACCAAATAATTTTCAGACTTGACTGTGTATATACTAGATACCCTTACTATATCATAGTGCATGTGGCCTATATATTATAATATATATTTTTTTTATTGTTTTTCATATGATGACACGTGTATGATTAAGAGAAATAAAAGCAAGATGATATAACTGTTTACGACGGCTGTGTCGTGCTGTTTCCATAAATGCATTTATATCATAAAGCAATTTTTTGATGTTTGACAAAGTAAGTGTTATTGGTTAGAATTACGACGGTGTACTTTTTTTTTTATCTAATTGTGCTGAACAATAGGTTTGTCTCTCTTGTGCCTCGAGAGGGCTAATTTATGGCGTTATATTCTTATATGATCATTTTAGGGCTGTTTATATACATTCGTTGGTTTTATAGAATAACCACGAGGGTTTGAAACACGGCTGCAACTTTGTACATACTCGATGAGGGCTCAAGTGTATGTTTTGGGTTTCTAAGGACATTCGTAGCAGAAGCCATATATGGTGTCCTATCCCTAAAATGAAGATAAAAAATAGAGTTTACCCTAAATAGCTCCCACAACAGAGTCCATATCCTAATTTATTTTTAAGGATATGAACAGTGCATCCCTACTTGTGGGGATGCACTATTCACGTCCCAAAACATATTTAATTATTAAAAATTATAGGGATATGGATAGGGATGCTGCTAGGGTGAAATAATAAATATTTAATGTGTATGAATAGGGTTGTGAGGTAGGATATGTATTATTTAATATTATTTGAAATGTTATAAGGATAAGGATATGGATGCTGTTGTCGAGGTTTTTAAATTGAGATGTTGTAAAATAGATATATGTATTATTTTATATTATTTTAGGGATAAAAAATGGTGTACCTGCTGTAAATGCCCTAAGTGGCGGCTTGACCCTAGAGTTGTTTTGACCTCGCCGTTGAGACGCCTTTTGCATGCTCAAAGACTCATATTGAATGGGTAAGACACGTTCCCAGCCATTATGTTACTATTGTTGGTCATACGCAATCATTATGCCACATGAGCATCAATCGTGGGAGCAATTGTGTCTCCATTGACGGCGTATGGGGGCAGCTCCCCTATTATCGCCCACAATCATTATCGTGCATGCAACAACCTTTTCCGATCGAGGTTTATAAATAGAGGGAATGAAGGAGAAAAACACAAATATTTCATTTAATTAAGGAGAAATACAACCTTTTGAAACTTTTGCATAAATAACAAAACTATTTTATTTTACTTTACTTAATTTTCCGGCGCATTTTTAAAAAAAAAAAAAATCAACACACTTTCTCTCTCATTCATCTTTTTTAAACACTCATATCTCTCAATCTAGAACTTCAAATTTGAAAATTCTTTCACCAATTTATTTATTTTTTCATGCTCTTTATTTGAGACCACATTCAATATATTCCGACGTGATTTCAGAAAACACGCTGTCGAAATTCACTATTATTCGAAATCAACTATCGAAATTCACTGATTTTTGGGATTTAACTAGGGATGTTCATTGAGTTAATTTCGACAGTGAATCTCACGCAAAATGATGTAATTATATCAAACCAAGTCTCAAAACGAAGAGCATAAAAAAATAAAAAATTTAGTGAAATTTACATCGCGTTTGGATCTCTAAATCAAAAGATATGATCGTTTGAAAATGGAAGAGGAAAAAAAAGGTTCCCAGGTATGATCTAGCCATGCGCGTGGATTTTTTTTTGTTTTTTTGTTTTTGTTTTGTCCTTCGAACTATAAAAAATATTAAAATTGTCATGCACCTTATAAAAGATATATTGTTGTTCAGTTACTCAAAAATATGCCAAATGCGGTCATTGTCCTTAATTCTCCATTATAAATATCATATTATTATCCGTCGTGAACAATATAAACTTATATTTTCATGACTAGTCTTTAAACCCTGCAACTATAATTTTGTAAGAACTACAAACATGATCTTACTGAAAAATGGTATGTATGCAATAATATTCAAGCCTATCCACCAATCTAGATCATATCCATTGATTTTATTTCGTGTTTTACTATAACTTGTCATGAGGATATTCATCCATAGATATGTTTATTAGCCTTTCACCCACCTAAAGTTCATCACATTTTATTTCACTTGAGATAATTTTATAGGATAATCAATAAGAGTGACTACGGTGAGGAATGTCTCAGATGGTGGTGTTTTTCATGTATAACGAAAGTCACTGTCAGTGACATTCTTTATTGATAGAGTTAAAAACAAATTTGTGATGTTTGAAGCAAAATACGAATAAATAAAAATTGTGGTAGGGAAACATGGTGATGCCGATACATTGATTTTTTATTTTTATTTTAAAAATTTTGGTTTTAATATGAGAAAATTAGGTATAAATCCACATTTTCCCCTTATTTGAGCCTTAATCCACACTGTGTTTTTAGTTACAATAAGGACAAAATAAATTTGTTCGGAAAATTTTGCCCTTCCTTCACGCTGATGTAAATATGCGAGCATTAATTATTTTGAAGCATCTATTTCTTACCGTCTCCGACCTAAAAATCATGGCGTTGATGGCTATGCCACACTCAAAGTCACCAGAGCCTTCACTTGCTCCGACTTGCACCTGTAAACAATAACTTTGTACAAATTTGATCCCACAAGCAGCCTTATTTTTATGAACAAGCAGGCCTGTTGATTGGAATGACTCTCACTGGTGCTGTTAAATCCGCTTTCAAGTCCAGTTCTCTCATATCTTGGAAACCCACTGGAAGAATGCGGCAATCGGTGGTGAGCTGCATAGAGAGAACCTGCAAGGGACTACACTCCGGCAAGAAATCATCTGTAATGATATGGTCGGAGCTAGCTGGTAAAGGCCGGTACATTGAATTGAATTCAAAACTTATACATGCATCTATTGAATTTGCCAAGGGGACCCCTATTTGCACAACGATTTGTAAATATGGATACACTAACAAAACTGTTGAGCATTTTTTCTGCTCTTAAGGCCACCGGAGTTGGTAATTGATTTTTTTATCACTTTTTTTATGAAGGCAGAAAGAAATGCAGAAGGTAATCATAAGTCCCTATCATGCTGAAAAGTGGATAGTAGAGAATGATGGGGGGGACAATAATGTCGTACGAATAAATGAAAGGTGACTAGCCAAGCATTACTTGAAAATTCTAAGGGATTTGATGTTATTAAAAGAGCTGAAAGGGTATACCTGCCAGCTCCTATGCATAGCGAAATCATAGAGAGACGTTGGGCTGGAAACAAGACTAAATCAGTAGAAGATGTAAAAGGTAGGATTAATAATTTGTGGAAGAGTACATATCGAGTGGTGATAAGAAAGAGGCTTACAGATGCATAAAGGATTTGAATGTACCTTTTTTTCTCCATGAAATTGACAAAAGGGTTGTCATAATGGCAATGAAGAATAGACAAACCGAAAGCTGTTTATTGGACTTGCTTAAGACGGAAAGAAGGCCGTATTAACTCGAGCCAAATTATCAAATGTTTTGGTAGAATTATTGTCACTATTGATAATTGATTCTATGCAAGTCTTCTCTCATTTTGATGAAAATGGAAATGTTAAACTTGATTGTGATACTGATACTGTGATACTGATACTGTGATACTGATATTGATACCGTGATACTGATACTGTGATACTGTTACTGTGATACTGATACTGTGATACTTGTAAAAAACAATGGTTGAATCAAAGCTCAATTTCAATGCATTTCCACCCAATCTTAGTAGTGTATCCCATGCATCGTTTATTCCTTTAACTTTTGTTGTGTTTTTTTCAAAAGTCATTCTCTTATTTGATAGAATGATAATTTTCTGGTGGTCTGGTTGTTTGGCAATGTCTTGTTCACTTTAAAATTTTATTCACAATGTATTGATAAACGAATCAAGTTGAGCTGAAAATTGATGAACTAAGATGCTTTGTGATTGAGCTGAATTGTGATATTGTTACCGTGATACTGTTATTGTTGTGATACTGATACTGTGATACTAATACTGTGATTGAGTTATGGTGCTGAGGTCGACATATTGAAACCGAAGACGGAGATCTACGAGCTCAATGGCGGACATAGTAATAGACAGGGGTGGGCTAAGCCCACCCAGAATATTTCTTTTAGATATATAGTAATAAAATTATAAAATTTAGTCCAGCCCTCTAGTAGCCCACCAGTTCAGTCCACCACACTAACCTTTTCGCTTTTTTTTTTAAAAAAAAGGAAAAATTAGGTATAAGTCCATTTTCCCCCTTTAATTAAGCATTAATCCACACATTTTTTTTAGTTGCAATAAGGACAAATAATTTCAGTCGGACTAAATTACCCATGTATTCAATCGTACTCTATTCCTCCCCAATCCTGTATTCACCGCCGGCATCAGATAAACCTTATCAATGTCCGGATGAAACCATCCATATTTAAGGAAACCTTATCTAGTCGATGATCATCGCCTCATTCAATCCCTATAAGGACAAATAATTTCAGTCAGACTAAATTACCCACGTATTCAGTCGTACTCTATTCCTCCCCAATCCTGTATTCACCGTCGGCATGAGATAAACCTTATCAATGTCCGGATAAAACCATCCATATTCAAGGAAACCTCATCTAGTCGATGATCATCGCCTCATTCAATCCCAATCCACTCATCCCCATCTCAGTCTAAATAAGCACTTTTCATCTCCTCTATGCTTTTACATTCACAGATTGACGGATTCAAAGTGTAAATTTTTGTGAAGTATGACAAATTCCCGGATGAATCAATAAGATAGTGCTAGAGAAGTTGGTCTGGTTAGCTGTGTAGTAGACCCTGTTGTTTAGTTTCCTTTGCTTTGTCACCTTCTAAGTTGTATCAAATCCCTTTTTAATGCTGTTGTTGGGTTGTAGATTTTGCTATGTAATTTCCCTCTCCGACTAGTAATGTCTGATCAACATTTTTGGTCTGTATCCCCCTATTCAATGAATAGCAATTTGGCATATTTTGATCAAATAATGACATAAATGAATGCTGATTTTGAAGCCTTTTTTTTACCTCGAAGATTATCATTGCAACATAATATGGGTCCTTATCTGAAAAGATTGAAGCTTTTATGCACTAAATTGGAATAAAGAGCATAAGGGACATTCCTCTAGCACCAAAAGATGATGTTCTGAAATTTGATGTGCTTTGATGGTCTTTGAGCCATCTATAGTATTGTTAAGCCCTCGAACCACCTGCCAAAAAAATCCTTAACATAACACCTGGTTGCAAGAAAATGACGGCTGATCGGGACGGGCTTAGCTTTAAGTTGCAAGAAATTGATGAAGAACTCAAGCTTGTTCGGCCTGAGTTTGAGCAATTGCCGACAATTGAAGCTGAAATCGAGATCATTCAAACGGAAATCAAGAGAGGAAGGTAAGTTAATCGCTGCTATTGCTACTGAAATTAGGCACAAACATACCTCTTTTGACTTTAGATTTCTATAATTTGGTTAAGCTCACCAATTATTTATATGTTTTCCTTTATGTGTTTTGGTGGTTGTTGTATTGTACAAAAAAGGTTGCCATTGAAATATGAAAAAAAGATGCAAGCAACTAACAATGATGACTGCTTTTAAACACGGTATTAGTTTTCCCAGATGCCTTGTTGAGGTCAATTTGGATTTCACCTTGCCTAATATGATTCCATCTTGTTACCTAATGGTTTTGCTATAAAAAAAAATTTAACCCGAAGGAGAAAATGTATTTTGAAATCTAAAATAACAGATTCTGAAGGTTTGATACTTGGAGTATCTTACAAATGTGTATGCAGATCCTTTGATAGTGTTTCTGTGTACCATTTTGTTTTTCTTATCAGTTGTGTAGCATTTTTCCTACCAGCGGTGTTGTTTTCTTTGAACACACTACTGATGTAGGTCTTTTATATACAGCTGATTACATGCACTTGTTTTGGGACATGCTCTGTGATATTTTCTCATACGACTCCTTTTTCTTTCAGTTGAGAATACAATGTGCTATTGATGATGATTAATGTGCTACTTTTCATTTATCTTTGCTAATATACTTCATTTCTCCTCACTTACTACTTCTTTCAACTTCTTAAAGTAGTCCATTGAATTAAGCCTTAAATGAGCCTGATACTGTGTTACTGAATATGTGTTACTGATACTATGTGCCTTATATGATACTGTTACTGATATTGTGTGTCTTATATGAGCCAGATATGATACTGTGTCCCTTGAATTAAGCCTTAAATGAGCCTTATATGAGCCAGATATGTGTGCCTTGAAGTAGTCACTTGACTTATGCCTTAAATGAGCCCGATACTGTGTTACTGATACTGTAAATATCACAATGTATTGTTAGTAAAAGGTGTCATTGCAGGTGGTTTTGGCCCAGATGGTTGAAGGCTGTTGATTCAAAATGGTGAGACAATGCTGGTGTTTCATCACAAGTATACAAGAAAAAAATCAAGATCATCACATGCCTAAGAGCCATATGTTGCATTTACATACTACTAGTTAGTTGGTTCTCGTAAATCTATGTTTTTTTTATAGAAATGACATGGGTAATCATTTCCTTGATGTAACTTAATTATCATATATGTTGATGTTAAAGTTGTATGTTTATCATATATGTTGTAATTTTTTTTCCATTGTGATTGAATGTGTTATTTGAAAATACACAAGTTTTTTGGTTGTTAATGTGATTACATTATTGTCCAAATGATTTTTAGTTTACGGTTTGTTTCCGTTTTAATCCATAAAGGAATATTGGGTGTCGGTGTTGTTGTAAAGCTTGCCGAGTCCATGATTTTTGTCTAATCCCACACTGCTATTGTTAATGGTAATGGTAATGATGTTACTGATACAATATTAGTGTAAATGCTGTGATTAAATTCGGCTTTCAATAACTACGTCGAAAGGGTATCGTATGAGATCTCAAAATGAAGAGAAAAAATATGAACTTTGGTGAAAGAATTTTGAAGATCGGTGAATAAAATCAAAAGTTACGGTCGTTTATAAGAAAAACGTTCCGATTAATGCAAATGTTTTTTCGGCTTTCAAAATTTACGTCGGAAGTGTATCGTATGATATCTCAAAATTAGTGCTGTTAACGAGCCGAGCCGAGTAGCTGATGTTCAAGCTCGAGCTCGTTTATTATCTAGTATGCTCGGCTCGGCTTGTTAACACAAACGAGCTTAAAAGACTGTTCGAGCTCGGCTCGTTAAGAAGGGAAAATGTTCGAGCTCGAGCTCGAGATCAAGCTCGTGAACATGCTCGAACTCGAGCTCGGCTCGTTCAATAGCAATTTTTTAGGGGTAAAATAACAGCCTGTCAGCCTTACAAACTCAAAAAAAACAAATACAGAGGACAAAAATACACAAATAAGCCGATAGGCAATAGTCCAAATCCAAAAATACAACAACTAGCAAGCACAAGTTACAACTTACAAGGGTTCAAAATGAGTTAATTGACCGGATTACATTACATAACCCAAAAGCTTAGTAGATTCTTAGACAAAATAGTCCAAATGTCTAATACATAAAAAACAAACAAAATCCTTCTTCATATCACCCCAGCTACTAATACACAACACGACACCTGCATTTGAATAACAAAGAAACTCATTTAGATATTCACCTTAACCGAAAAAATGTACAATTCAACTAACTGAATATGAAAAGATACTCGATCGTTATAAAATCAAATTGTTGTACCTATCGGAAACATCTAAACGCAACCCTTAATTTGACCTCCCATTGATAATTGAATTTTGCAAAAGATATCACAATATGTAAAATATACTTGTCAAATGCAACATTCAAATTTACTTTAAAGTTTAAAAAAAACAATGCTTAAATGAAACACCTCAGACATCATCGGGTACTTTAAAGTTTCAATTCGAATTTTACGGACATTGATTATGAGCTTGAAATTTGCCAAAACTCTAATATTAAGCAAAGAATATTGATCAATTTCTAACTGTCACTACCAAATGTGCATCATCCAAGGTTTCAACAGTCAAAAATAGGATCATTTGATACACATTAAACCACCAAGAACAATTATTTGGTTATTTTTTCAGTTTAGTGTAAATTCTGTTCACTTGATGATTAATTCTATTTTACATATAATCCTAATGTTTACGACTAATTTTATGGTTTTTATCGAGTTGTTTCGTAACATTATCTCCCGTGTTTTAGTGATTTTTATAGGAAATCACTCGCCAAAAGGATAAACTGAGCAAATGATGTTTAAAGATAATAAATTGCAAAAGTGGCTGATTTATGTGTTTTTATCGTTGGTTTTATGTTTATTTGGATGTTGTTACACTTTGCAATATTTTGGATATCTTGTAGATGCATATCTTCGGTCTAAAAGAGGTGTTTAGAGGGTTAGAAGAAGATGCCACAAGTTTACGAGTTCAACGGAGCAAATTTTCCTAAGTACTTAAATCGTTACATATTTTCAACGGAGATTTGACCTAGCTTAGAGGCATTTTCAGGGGAGGACTTCTTCATGAAAATTGTAGATCTTTGAAAGAGCTTTCCAACGCACTTTGAATTACGTCAATCGGACTTCTACAACTCAAATGGTGGTCAAGTGGGTAATCAATTTGGGTAAGTGGAAAATCCCGAAATATACTCGTAATACGACGGGCTAATCAAAAAGGCGTTTTCTGAAGAAGGGTCCTTAATGAAAGTTGTAGAGTTTTCCGAGAGCTTTTTTATGACATTCGGATCATAATTTTTGGAGGTCTACAACTCAAGATATGAATTTTAAAAGTTTCATTCCTAAATCCATAATATTCAGCCGACTTACAATTACTTTCAGCCGACCTTGAGCCACCGCCTCAAACTCCTATAAATTCAGCGCTGAGGAAACCCTAATACAGATACATCATATACCCACAATTCATAATAATACAGCCGCACTTTTTCTGGGAATACAGCCGCATCTTTCAGCAAACAAAAAAAAGGGATGATTTCTTCTCCAATACTTATGATTATCATCATGGTTATTGGCTAAAGCACATAGCGGTAGAGCAACGGGATGAAACCACACAACGTCATCACAACCATGAATCGTTAGTTTATCCTTGTTTATGATTTCGAATATTGTTTTATTTATCGATTGATTCTTGGATTAATTGTTAAGTGTTTTATTAGATAGGAATGTCAATGAAACCATATTTTGCTTTGAATTTATATGGAAATATGATTCAATAGTAGAGCTTTTCAATCGATACGGTTAATGATAATTTGAGGAATCACTTGTTGTTAATTGGGTTGTTTAATTTGGGAACAAATTTATGATCTTGTTATGAATGTTAATTTGTTTTGCTTGGAAAAGAAAACGAATCCTAGAAATTGATTTAAAGGAATTTAGTCGATTTCGAGATTGATCATACCAATAAATCGTATTTGGATCATAAAAAGTGGTTGCGTGATTGTTGTGTGGGGGATCCTTGTTGTTTTACCGTTCTTTTAAATCTTTGATAAACCGAAATCGTTCGTAACAATCGTTAATTGCTACGTCTAGTTAGTTAATTAGTGTTAGAAACCCTAGTTGTTTATCCTTATTTTTCCGCAAATTTTCTGTTACTATTCATCGTTACTGTTCATAGTTACTGTTCATTGCCTTTTAGATCATAATTAGTATAAAATTTAATTTTAGTTAATAAGTTGTGACATTATTTATAACAGCTATATTTTAATCCGATAATTGTACGATTCCCTTAGGACGACTCGGCAACACCCTATACTACGATCCTTATACTTGGGGTGTTCCGGTAAAATAAATATAAAACAAGTTTTATCGAACACCTAAGCACCTTATAATCATCCTCACATAAAGATTAATGACCCTGTGCATTTTCTTAACTATAAAAACCATAACACATACTCTTCAATTAAAGAAAATAAAAAACAGCCACATATAGATATTAAAAGAACAAGAGGAGAAGAGGAAATTAAGAAGAGAGACAGAGAGTAATTTGCAGACACACTCCAATTGGAATCCCTCACATAAAGTGTCATTATTTTGGTATTTCCTCCATTCCACACACACTTACATATGTGTGTATACGGGAGATGTTTTGATCGGTTTTTTTTTTTAATAATTATTATTATCAAAAGACTTGCAAAAAATGAATGATTTTTTTGAAAAGATTTGGTGAATGAAGATTGTATAAATAACACTAATCAACATTTTAAAGCAGAATACTCCAAACTATGTCAAAGATATGGCTCTAGACGGACAATGAAAACAGAAGATGCCAAAACAAGTAGACAAAGCTTCTTATATAACAGCATGCTATTATTGAAAACATAAGTTGATAACATCTAATCATCATCTTCAAGAACATTTATAATTGAAATTAAAACAGAAAAATATCATATTAATCACCATGGTCAAGATTGAAACAACAAGAAACAAGGAAGACGATGCAGCAAAGAAGCATGAAATAAAAAGCACTTCCCGATCCTGACTTACCGTGAACGAGTAGAAGACGATGGGCGGCCGGAACGAAGACAATGGACGGCGAAACCGATTGATTCCGTTATGCTATTGAAAGAACAGGTAGCAGCCAACTAGCCAAGAAGGTGAAGCGACGGCGGCGGACTGAGGCTATCGGCGGTGAGTTAACCGAGTCCGGATGGGAGAGGGGAGAGGCCGAGAGGGGAGAGCGACGGGGGTTGTTTAAGGTTGAACTTGAGGCTGAAATGCTGAATGGAATGGCTGTCGGCTGATGATAATTGGGGATATTTGATATTTGTTATTTTATATTTATTATTTATTAATTTATATAATATATAATATAAGTTCGCGAACACTAACGAGCGTTCACGAACAGGCTCGTGTTTGCTCGTTTAGTAAACGAGCAGGAGAACCTGCTCGAGCTCGGCTCGATAACATAAATGAACGAGCTCGAACAAGCTTAAACGAGCCAAGTTCGAGCCATGTTCATGAACGTTCGGTTCGCTTAACAGCTCTACTCAAAATAAAGCTAAAAAGAAACATGAATTTTGGTAAAATTTTTTTGATGATCGGAATTCTACGTCAAAAGTTACGGTTGTTAAAAGAAAAAAAAAAAAAAAACAGCAACATGAGCATCAATTTGTTGTGCGCGTTCATTAGTATAAAGGTATTTGTGTCCAACGGAAATTATTTGTCCTTATTTCAACTAAAAAAATGGTGTGTCATATTTATTTATTTTATAATAAAAAGTGGATTTTTGACTCAATCAACAAAAAAAATAAAATAAAAAAAAAAAGAAAAAACCTTTTCCTTTTTTCTTAAGGAAAAATGTAATAATAAAAAACATTCCTTTTCAGAACAGAACACGTTTATGTCATTGAAAAAAAACACCATGACTCGTCGTCCTCAATAGGAGGAGCAGCAGCTTGAATCTTCATTCTTCTATTCTTCAAGAATAAAGATAATTGTTTAAGATAATTCTAATCTTCAATTCTTCATTGAACCAATTCTTCAAGAGAAGAAGAACAGACCATTGGCCTCAATTTCATTTTCTAGGGTTCAATTTATTGAAGTTTTTCATTTTGAAAGAAGGGATGATTTAGGCCTTTATGGCTGGCTTTGCAGCATTGCTTGAACATATTACATGTATGTGTCCAATCGGAACTTCCGAAATTGTTAATTTCAGAAATCCCATTGTCTAAACTTTTAATCGATGAAGGGTTATATTGACGGGTTATATGGCTATATAAGCTCCATCAAAAAAATTGTTGGTTATATAAGCTTCTTTAACAAATGTTTGTGCATATAAGCTTTGAATCATAAACTACCCTAAAATACCCCCACCTTCTTCCCTTACCCTGAAACTGAAAACTTAAACCCGCCGGAGAACCCACCGGAAATCCCGTCGGAAAACCCACCTAAACCCCCAAATGCCCATGAACCCCCATGAAACCCTGAACCCCTAAAACCTTGAACCCCTGAACCCCTAAAACCCTAAATCCCATGAACCCCAGCCCCCTGAACCCTTAATTTCACGATTTCCGGCCCTTAAATTGCGATTCCGGCGAGGTCGCGATTTTCATGAACCCCCCCCCCCGAAACCCTGAACCCCTAAAACCTTGAACCCCTGAACCCCTAAAACCCTGAATCCCATGAACCCCAGCCCCCTGAACCCTTAATTTCACGATTTCCGGCCCTTAAATTGCGATTCCGGTGAGGTCGCGATTTTTTTATTTTTTATTTTTAAATCGTGAATCAAGAAGAAGAAGATGATAGGAAGGAAGAAGAAGAAGAAAGAAGAATAAGATGGCAGTTCCGGCGAGCAAGTCGCCATATTTTCCAGCGAGAAAGGAAGAAGAGATAGAGAAGGAAGAAGATGATGATGAGGGCATGCTTGTCATTTAACATGTTTTAAAAGAGGGAGTCTATTTAGCCAAGATTTTGTTGAAATAAGGCTATCTAGCCGGTTCTCCCTATATAGACTTGTAGGTAACTCAATTCTCATTCTCATTGCGATTTTGCTTTGCTCTCTCTATTTCTCTATTGATTGTTTATGAACATGCTGCTATTGTTTTAGCTTTTTGTTGAATTGGGTAGTAGTATTGCTTAGACGGTGTGAGACTGTGACTAGTGTTTTAGTTGTGTCTAAGTCTAAGCTTTTTGTTACTAGCAAATGAATGATACTGGCTCTGGCTCGTTTCGTTTTTAATTGAAGATATGAAACCAACCCTCACCCTGTTCTTAAATCATTTTGGGTAGGCAATATGCAGTTTGCATTTGCAGGTTCCATTTATGTGTATTTACATGTAAAGGAATTAGGCAGGATTAACTTCATTATTTTTAAATGATAATCATCTTAAAAACACCACACTTATTAAAAACCAAATATGTTATTTCCAGGGCATTGTAACTACTGTCAATTTTTTAAATTTAAGAATTAGGCCCTAAAAATATCTAAATTAATATATCTTTATTATCCTTCTTCTACAAAAATAAAAAATTACATTTACCCTATTCACGCGACCTTCACCTCCACTGTGCCGTTGCCGCTGCCGACCGCTTTTACCTCGGCGTGTTTACCTGCTCTATTTATCTCAAGTTTTGTTAAGCAGACTTCCTTATCAAACCATTGTTTTCTGCTTTGGATATGACATGTTCTTTTTTTGGTCTAAGAAGCAACTGTTTGTTGAGGTTCCTTCATTGTTTCAGATTATGTATTCATAAATTGAATAAAACAAATGAGATGAAGGAAGAAGGAGGAGCAGATATGTGTTGAAAAAGATGAAGAATCTTGATGAAGAAAAACAAGTTTGGGCGTTGGAGAAGAAGGAGTTCGATCTTGGTGTAATTGTTTTGGAGGGAAAAAAATGTGGTGCCTAAGCAGATGATGAATTCATAAAAATCAAAAGTTAATGGGTTGTATTGAATTATTTTGGTAAGAGTGAAATTTTATTTTCAAGTGTGGTGTCTTGAGTATAAATGGCAATTTCGTAATTATATTGTGGTGTAATGAGTAAATGTAAAAATCACTGTGGTGCCTAAAGAAGATTACAATGTAAAAGTGTGGTGCCTCTTAATTTAGGTGCCCAAGTAGATTACATGTGGTGCCTTTAAAGACACCCTTTGCATTTGCAGGTTCCATTTAGGTGTATTTACATGTAAAGGAATTAGGCAGGATTAACTTCATTTTTTTTTCTTTTCGAAAGAAGGATTAACTTCATAACTGTCCATAAATAGTGTTAAGTTTACTGATAAACTTGATGTAATTTGTTCCAAAAAATAAATAAATGCTGTTGTTGAAATGACTGATACTAATGTCTAAGCTTTTTGTTGTGTTCTTTTGGACTTGTTTTAGTTGTGTAGTATAACTTCAATGCTAAATGTTTCAGGGACATGGAACTTTGGTAAGCTAGGGAACTTTTAATCAATGAAGGGTCTAAGGTTTTTATGAAAATGGAATACTTTTTTTTGATGAATTCAATAAGCATCTTAGGGTGCAATTGAAGTGATTCAGAGTATTTAGTATATAGTCATGTTGACATTTTAAATAAAAAAACAAGTTTTTGAATGATGAATTGGGTAGTAGTTGAAATGATGTATCCAAATTCTATTTTATCGTCTTTCGTTCACTACTTGTATAAAATGCTATATATTGGGTGTTTTTGTGTAATTTTTTTTTCTCAAGTATAGACTTGAAAAAAAAATCAGGTATAAAACGGAAAATTTTATTCTAGCCCCCCCAACATAAATATCCTGGCTCCGCCCTTGTACGAGCTAATGTTCCAAGAAGAGGCTTATGCTCTTGGTAATGATCTTTGAATTGAGATAGGGTACAAATGTTAAATCATTTGGTTTAGATGTTGCCTTTATTGAGAAAATGTTAAACCATTTGGTGTAGATTTGGAGAAGAAGATGATGGTAGCAATCGACATTGTCGAGCTTTTTAGGTGCTTAGATAATCATTTCCTTAACGTAACTTAATTATCATATATGTTGATGATGACGGTCGATTTGTACCCATTATTCTGCAATCTTTACCCTTGATTTTGATGTGAAATAACCTTAAGAGGGTGATAATAAGTCATTAAGTGCCTAATTTAGATATACCCCGTGTTACGATTTATTATTATGCATTTCGGTAATTTATCAAGTATTTGGTATTACAAACTATGTTTTTGTATGATAAATACAGTGAGCATTATGGACGGACTACGGAGAAGGAATTAAAGATCCGGGACAATGCGAGAGCCCAGCGAGAAGATAGAAGACGGAGCCCGAAAGCGGTGAAGGCTCGGTCGACCGAGCCCAACTATTCGGTCGACCGAGTGGACTTAAAGCCCGGCGAGTCCGGCATATTACTTAAGTCGGTTAGGGTTTAGGGAATCCGATCCTTAGTCGGTTTCTAAGTCGGTTTTGAGCTCTATATAAACACATTGTCATTAGTATTATGTATTCATTCATACATTGATTCAATCATTCATAAAAGAGCACAACAAATTGGGAGTTTTTCGGCAAGTTAGGGGCAACAATGTAAGCCCTTAATCTTCATGTTTTATTTTCAAGTAATTAATTCTTCCAATTACGTTCTTATCGTTTGAATTAATTAAACATAGCTAGATGATGTGATTCTCGGCTATGACGTTAGGTGGTGGTGACACCTTGTCAATGAGGATCCCATGACCTACGTCATAATCTAGATTTATTCATGACTCTACTTGATTTAATTAATGTGTATCTATGATAGTTTATATAAGTGATGTATGAATTGTTTGTTTAATGCGTTTCGTATAAGGAAACACTGAGAGGTTATTTCTAGGGTGTAATTAGGGTTGAATTCGTCCGGGTGACCGAGCAAGGTCGTTCGGTCGACCGAGCCCCTTTACTCGGTCGACCGAGCCCTAATTTTGTCGATTAAGTCGCCACGTCTTTATGGTGGGTTTAACCTAGTTGAATTTACTTTCTCAGTAGGTATGGCTACGGCTACGTCGCTCGTCAGTTTTTCATTAGCGTATTATTAGGAAATACCAATATAAGACGTCTAGTTCGGCTCATGAACGATCTTTCGGGACTTTCAGCAAGATCTAGATTAGTTTTGTATTAGGGAAATGTCGACACCTAGTCATACGTAAATCGTAGATTAACAAGAAACTATACCAAGTAATTGTTAATAGGACGAGGGCTTGAGCGATCGTTTAGGAAGTACGCCTAACCATAGGAATGTTGCCTAAACGAGGTGTACGGTTAATATCGGCATCCTTAGAGGAATGAGCGTGTGAGTTATATGAGATGGAAACCCAAAAGGTGAAGTCACGTAACAATACCACAGTGATCTAGTAATCTAACCGGTGCTAAGTCAAGTTAAGAGGATGACTCCCGTAGCCAATTGAGTATGAATACAGCCAGATTGACAGTTAATGAGTTAAGTTATTTTATATAAGTTGTCTTGGTCCGATCGATAACGTGGGTAATTGGAAGGTTAATTACGTTTGTTTTTTTTAGTTTGAGTTTGTTTATCTTATTTTGTCTTTTATGTTGGTCTTAGACTGTTGTCCAATAACGAATTAGGTGAGTTAATTATTTAAACCTAGGGTCCACATTTTGACTCTCTGAGGGATCGACCTTGATTCACCATCGCTATGCTATGATGTACCTAGTGCTATTGCTAGTATTTGGTGGTCAAGTAAAATAAATTTATAACCTGATTGACCCCGTCATCAAGTTTTTGGCGCCGTTGCCGGGGAGTCAATGGCCCAATGATTGTTTAAATAATTATTTTTATCTACTTCGTTTTTCTCTTTATTGTTTTTATTTTTCTTTTGACGAATTATCTACTTGTATCTTTGTTAAAGGATTAAAGCAGGAATGGGGAAGATATTCGTTCGGTCGACCGAACGTATTCACTCGGTCGACCGAGCCTTTTCTAGCTTTAATTTCATATACAATATCGTTTCCCCAGTATTCTGTTTTCCCCTGTTTGTAGGTTGTAAGTTTGACAACAGTATGAGCAATCATACTGTTTGTCAATTTACTAATTGTTTATTGTTTTTCAAATATTGCAGATAATTCGAAGTAAATCACTCACTTAACTCCGCTCAAGATCGCAAAATGTCATCAAATGATTTTATCAAAGGCCAAGAAGAAGTCAAGGTTTTACGAACCAAAACTACACCAAAAAAGCCGTTAACACCAAAGCTCATGGAAAGGATAGAAAAGATGAAAGCGAAAATCCGAGAGGCAAGGAAATCGAGGGAGGCTAAAGAAGCCTATTGGCAAAGAGGTATGTCTATTTCGAATCCGGAGGAAATTTCTTCGGATTCCGATTCGGCTTTTTAGATTATGATGATTACATGTCCGAGATAGAATCCGAGTCGAGGGTAGCGCGGCTAAGGAGAGCCCTATTGTCATCTCGTTCTAGAGATGAAATATTGGTTAAAGACGAGTCTCGACCGATGCAAAAGTTAGCGGACCCGGGAGCTTTTATGGTTGGAGTAACCCTAGAACAAACCCACTTAGGTTTAGCCTTGATTGATTCCGGTTCGAGCCTTAATATCTTTCCTAAAAGCCTTTGTGATAGGAATTCCATTTTAACACCCACTAACACCCCGCTCCAAGTTAGATTGGCGGATGGAACTAGGACAATCATGACTGGGAGACTGAACAACATGATTATTGGTATGGGGCAATTACGGTTTAAGATAGACATAGTGGTAATGGAAATTGAGGAACATCCTGAATGCCCAATCATTTTGGGTAGATCGTTTATCAACACCGCTAGAGCCTTCATACGGATGACCAGACATGAGATAGTATTGTTTGACGCCAAGGGTTCTGAGTGTTATGGGATAACAAATCCGAATTTCCCTGCACCGGCAAGTGTGAATGTGTTAGAAGTAGTTGGTTCGGAGAAGCTTGATGCCACTCAAGGTCTAGGAAAGGATGCTGATGATAATGTCGATGATAAAGATGAGAGGAAGTCCTTACTATTCTAAGTCGGAATAGGTCGGTTCACTGCACCGGCCGACCAATATTGAAGCCGTAGACCTACCTAAGGATAGGAGGACCGGAGCGAAGAAACGAACTAGGAGAGTTCGTAACAAAAGCTCATCAAAATCGAGAGATGAATCCAACGATCGGCGCTTGTCCGGATGGTCAATTCGGCTGTCTTTTCATTGGACTAAAATCCAAAGGAAGGGCACTCGTAGAAAAGGACGGTAACTTTTTCGGTGAAAGCTGGCCGGGTGAAAACCTGGCAAGTCAAGGGCAGTGTTTAGGAGTGATGATTTTGGGAAGTCGAGCTATACACTCAAAAATTTAGAATTCTTTCGTTTCATTTATTTTATTTTATTTCATCTTTATTTTTAGTATGAATAAAAGTAACGTAGAATGACGAGAGTTTTTTTTTATTTTTGCCGTGTTCCAATGACCATTAGGTTACGGATGTGCAAAAAGTTTTTTTTACTCGAATCATTTTAACGTGAAGTAGAGTAGGAAGAGAAATCATTATAAAATGTATTGATGATGAGAATTTGGTGAAAAGATGCTTAGTTTCAAATTTGTATTATTTGGAAAAAGTGAAGAATTATATGTTAATGGATTGTGGCTGGATTATTCGATTTTTGAGGTGAGGATTTTCAAATTGTGACGTGATAATTTTGATAGACTTATGTGTTCTAGCATAAAATTTTCGTGTGTATCAAAATTTAGGAGGTCAACTATCATTTATTTTTACACATCCCCATTTTTCATTTCCCAATCAACCTTTTCATTTCTCCCATTAATTTATTCCTCCAACAAAACCATTCCACTCATCAATCCTTACCTTTCTATCTCCACCAATCACCTTCCACCATTTCAATCCTTTCATTTTCTAAATCCTTCTATTTAAACCCCTTCTCCTCTTCATCATTTATACACCATAAAATCTTCATCTCCAAATCCCCAATTTTCTTCTTCTTCTTCTCTCCATTAATTCCCATTTCCAATCTTTCTCATAACTTCCATCCACCCAAGATTGGGGATAGTAATCTAAATGATCCCCTCCAATATCACAAGTTGTGACTGTTCATATCTCGATCTCTCGATCCAGTGTCACAGGGAAGACTCGAACCTCGGCGGCGGAGCTTCCATCGGTTCGGTCGACCGAACCTTTCGCTCGGTCAACCGAGGCCATTCTCTCGGTCGACCGAGAGCTTCATACCGCCGCATCTATCCGTCGGCGTTGCTCTCCGCTCCGGCTTCGCAATTATGCCACCAAGACGACGATCCTCCGCACGGTTGTGTAGCGATCAACGATGCCATACCCTTGATCAACGGGGTACCGCAATTCGCTAGCCAAGAGGTATTTTCGGTTTATCGGAATTTCTTCAACAATTCGCCGGTACACCGGGCTCGGGGATTAGATTTGACCAACCGTGGTCAAGAGGCGTTCGATCTAGTGGAGTATTATCGGTGGCAAGAGGTTGTTGCGCCACCCGGCCAAGTTAATGTCGACCGGGTAAGAGAGTTTTATTCTTATTTACGCGTGCACCCACACACGAATTTAGTCCGGGTTCGTGGCAAATCCATTGTAATTACTCCGGGGACTCTTAATAATTATTATGGTCTCGATACCCCGGAGGAGGAGCCGAGTACACGGTGACGTTTGATGAGTCGATGCATGGTTGGAGGAGGTTGGTGCCCATCTCGGGATAGCATGGACAATAGGGGAAGTTGCTCGCACTTTTGAGGAGCCATTCTTTAGGCGGTGGGAAGATAAGTGCTTACATAGGCTTATCCGTTCTAACATTATTCCGGCCAAGCATGTGTCTACGAGTTTATTATGCACATGCTACGCCGATGTATTGGTTGAGCGAGAGGATGGCCTATTAATATTGGGGCACCGATGCGTTCGAGATGACCGCCGATGCCCGCAAGCCTAGACACATGCGCCTTATGGTTCATTGATCACTTCATTATGTGAGGCGGTGAGTGCCCAGTGCTAGGCAGTGACTCCTATGTCAGGCCCATGCCTATCCTATCTTTGGGTTCTGTTGCACCACCTCTTGTGCAAAATGATGATCACGGTCCAGGTGATGACGATGCGCAATTCCAAGATTTTCCTGAAGCGGATCCCAATGTTCTTCCATTAGCTTTCGTTGATCCGAACGATATACCTTCGGACTAAGCATCTGTGTTAATCTATTAATTTTCTCTTTATCAATGTGTTTTTATTTTTGATTTCGGTGTACCAATAAGTTAAGTCGTGTTGTATGGAGTTCGTTTTGAATTTCCCTAATGAATAAAATTTGTCTTATTTAATGTGTTGGATATTTGTGCATTATTTTCACTATAATTATTAAGTATGGGCTTAAATATGTTTAAGGCAATTATTATACTTTTTACAGTCCATTTGATATGATTATATTTTTCTGGACTAACCCTGTAACGAGTTCCAAGTTTTTGTTAAAGATGTATGTTGCAGAGGTTGCATTTTATTGCAGTTGGTAACTGTATTTGTCTGTTAAAATTCTCCGGAGTTCATCAAGACTTGTTCAACTCCCGCACTTACTCCAGAGCTAAGTTCCTTGTTCTTATTTTTATACATTGAGGACAATGCATAGTTTAAGTGGGGGGGTATGAGTCACTTAGCTCATTTAGCATACTTGAATAAGTTTGTATATCAAATAGTGAGTAAATTTAAAACTTTTACACTTACAATCACACTTATCTTTTGTGAATTCCCGAATTTTGTATTTAATAAGGTAGGAACCATATTTCGTTAGTACGTGGTCATGTTATACTCTTGCAATATAATTTCAGTAAGCTTAAAGATATTCATATTATAAGTTGCAAGTAGTTATTTATTATTCGATTACTCAAAATATGAATCAACGTTTACCACGCTTATCAAAAAATGGAAATATATGTGTACATTGCATAGATAATGGGTTGTGCCTGCCTGGTAATCAATACTTATCGTCTGATGTATTCTTAATCTTCTAGCTACAAAAGCGAAATAATAAGCTTGAGATATATCTGTGTTTTACCAATGAGCTAAACACTGGGCTTGTAGTCAATTACCAAAGTAGCCTTGCGCTTGTGGTAATATTCATTGCTATATTTGATCTAAGATAGGGGGATACTTTAAAAAGTTTTCTTCCTTGAGATTTGTAGTATTTGAAAAATGTGAAGAATTGAAAAATTCAACTCTTAAGAGGCTTTGAGTAGTACTCGGTCTCCAAGTCCAAAAACCGTATAGATATATTCTTGCTTATTGTTCTAGTGCTTTACCCATTGCGAGGCTTAAGCAGAGGAATGCTGATGATGGTGGGACTTGAGAATTCAAAGTTGGCATAACCATTAATCATGCCATATTTATAAAACCAATGCATGTGAACACATCACTTCGATTCATACCGAGTAGTGAATAATGGATATCTTATTAGCATATATAGTATGAGTTGATTCGGGTTTCTTGTGTGAGTATGGTAAAGCTGTTTATCATATATGTTGTAATTCTTTTTCCATTGTGATTGAATGTGTTATTTCAATATACACAAGTTTTTTGGGTGTTAATGTGATTACATTATTTGCCAAATGATTTTTAGTTTACGGATTGTTTCCGTTTTAATCCATAAAGGAATATAGGTTGTCAGTGTTGTTGTTGTAAAGCTTGCCGAGTCCATGATTTTTGGCTAATCGTATTCTATTAATGGTAATGGTGTCATTGTGTTTGTTAATAAAACGTGTTAATGTGATACTTAGAGTGATACTTGATACTGTAAACGCTACAATTAAATTCAGATTTCAAAAACTACGTCGAAAGGGTATCGTATGAGATATCTAAATGAAGAGAAAAAAAATATAAATTTTGATGAAAGAATTTTGATGATCGGTATTTTAAATAAAAAATTATGGTCGTTTATAAGAAAAACACTCTGATTATGTAAATATTTTTTCGGCTTTCAAAATTTACGTCAGAAGGGTATCGTATGAGATCTCAAAATAAAGAGAAAAAAAAAGAAACAATTTTGGTGAAATTTTTTTGATGATCGGAGTTCTAAATCAAAAGTTACGGGTTGTTTAAAAAAAAAATTTATGAAGCCGGCAACGATGAGCAACGCGCGAAGGAGGGTATTTTTGTCAATCTGATTTTTTTTACTACTAAAAATAAATGTGTCATGTTTATTTATTTTGGGTCAAAATTTAGACTTTCCATTCAATTAATATAGCATTATTAACTACTTAAGTGCTAAGCACGTGTATATTCTTAAATTTGTCCTAGTCGGAAAAATTATTGTGGCATTTTTTTTTCTTTTTCCGCCAAACAGAAGCCTAATTCGTAAAGTTTGATTAATTTGTTAATGAAAATAATCATTTTCCCGGGAAAAAGAAAAAAAAGGAAAAAACAAGAGCCAAATTTTGCTGGCAACACGCCATTTTTTTCTTCTCTTTCCTCAAAATCTCGGCACCTCCAAGCTTCGACCTTTTGTTGGGCTCTCTGAACTTATCAATTTTTCCACCTCTTTGCAGCAGTTAATCTTCGTTCAATACCTCTCCTGAATCGTATTTCGATCACTTTGCACAGTTACAGATCAGAAATTCCTTAATTTTCAGGAACATTTTACATTTCATTTGGGATTTTCTCAATTCTTAAAAAATGTAAGTTTTGGGCTCTTGCAATTTTAAGTATTTTTATATGTTCAGCAGGTATTTGATCACCCCTTTTGTTTTTTCCCCTAACCCATAATGCAGCAAAGCTTTTACTTGTCAAATGCATAGTTTTTTTTAGGGCTGATTATATTTTTACTGTAGTTTTGAGAGATTGTTGTTTGCTACAGAACTCACTAATGGATTAAAGAAGTACAGTACAGTTCTTATTTGCACACTACAAGTCAACGTGAAATTATACTTCCCCCTAAATATAAGTAATCAGATAGTTTAAGAAAGTGGTTATTTAATTACCATATTCCCTAATAACTATCCTAAATGCAAGTAAAAGTGGTTGAATGAATTTAAATTAGGGGTAGGATGATGAAAGTGCTTCCTTTGTATTGTAAAATGACTTGTATGGAAGGACAAAACCAAATGCTAGAATGACTTATATTCGGGGACAGATGGTGTATTTCCTATATTTGCCCGAGCTTCTTTTGGTAACAACTATCATAGTTTGCTTATTTTCCCATTTTCTTTTGTTCCCAATATAGTATTCATGTTTCTCCTTTTTTTTCTTGAGCATTTCACATTTACATTAAAAATTTCTGCTTAAACATCCTCTAGTTTTAAGCTAATCATTTTGCTGCATCAATCATGCAGGATCTTGACGAGTTGAGGACAATGTAGTAGTGTATGCAGGTCTTGATACGCGATACACGGATGTTGATTAGTCATAGGTAACTAAAGTGCAGTATTGGTTTACTGGAATCGGAGGATGCAAGTTTTTAAAGTAGATATAGGCTTCTATAGATGTCTGCTATCTTGCGGCGTCTCAAATGGGTCATAGCTGGTATAAATAATAGATCTTCACCTAAGAAGATAAACAACGCTGATGTGAAGCCTTCTCCTCTTTTGCCTGAAACTTCATACCAATCTTCAAATTTTGGTCCCAGCTCCCCAAAGGCTGTACCTAAAAGGCCTAGAAGATCAATGCTTGAGGCGGTTCATGAGATTGCCATTTATATTCACCGCTTTCACAACCTTGACTTATTTCAACAAGGGTATGTATTTTATATTGGCGCTCGTTAAAGGTACCACATCGAATTTACTGTGGCACTTGCACTTGCACTTCGGGCTAGGTTCGACTTTATAGAGGTAAAAAATGGACATTTGACCTATGCAAAGTCGAATGTTGAGCTTGCATTCAACTTTCAAGAGGCCGAATGTCAGTGTGGTGCCCTGAAAGTAGATATGTTGTGGTGCCGTTAACATTTGCCTTTTTATTAGGATGTTAATTTCATTAGTTAACCTTGTAATCATCAGACGAGTGAGATGTACTATTGTTTTGCTTGTTGTTCTTAGGTGGTACCAAATAAAAGTTACCATGAGGTGGGAGGATAGTGAGGAGCATGATTCGTTTGGAACTCCCTCTAGAGTTGTTCAGTACGAAGGTATGTTTTCTCTCACTTACATACAATCATTAGAAGCAGCGCAGTCTGTGTTATCTTCCAATCTAGTGCTTCAATTCAGCTATAGGATCAATAAGAAAAACTAAAAAGATTAACCTCACAAATCCACATAGAATACTAACAAAAAACATGTTTGATTCTTGAAACGGTTTGTGCCATGGCTTAAAGGAATATTTGGTATCATATTTGATTATTTGTTTGATTTGCAGCCCCTGACTTGGGTTCTGATGACGTGGCTGGAGTATGGAGGATCAATGATGAAGATCATAGCTTTTCTACTCAACCCTTCCGAATCAAATACGCCAGGCAGGATGTATTTCTGTCAATGATGGTTGCTTTCAACATGAGCCTAAGTAAATATGAGGTGGTGACTTCTAGTTTATTATCCTATTGGACTGCAACATTCTTGTTTGTGCAAATCAATTTTTGCATACTAACTATACAATAGGTTCGAGTAGATTTATGAAATGAAAAAGTAAATGAAAGAGTTCCGAAACAGATAAAGCATGAAACACAGTATCTTTGCTTCCATGCGTTCACATTCCAGTATGCATGTGCTAAATCATTCATGATTACGACCACAAAAACTATTAGTTTAAAAGCAAGTTGGACTATCCAATTGGTTGGAGGGAGTAAGGATTAATAGTGGGATGAAATAAATTTGCAATTCTATTATGAAAAAAAAACGTTCTTTGTATTGATGAACATCTCCTCTTTTCATTTGCCTTTATATTGTCTGTTCATACCATCGGCAGCTAAGAGTGTGATACATTTACTAGGGTGCATCCACTTCAGCTGTTATTTTGAAATTCGAGCTAATGTACGCTCCGGTTCTGGAGAACGGGTGAGCCGACATACTTTATTTATTCTCACTTGTTTTGGGGCGGCAATAAATTTGTCAAACACAAGTCTATTCGTCTAACACTGAGAAGCAACCATCTCAGGTCTACTTTAAAGGCTTCACTGGAAGGAAATTCTGCTGCCGTTCACGAATTTCGAATACCTTCCAAAGCTCTTATGGGCTTGCACACATATTGTCCGGTCTATTTCGATGCTTTCCATTCGGTTTTGGTTGACTTAAGTGTGCACATCAGTCTACTGAGAAGTGGCCCTTATCCGTCCTCACTGCAGGTACCCAGGTTTGTCGCAATACATCATCTTAAACGTTATCACTAGGCATTATTTTTTTTGACTAATAGTGTAAAACATGTTCGTCGGAGTGTTTCTTTACACGCAAATTGCATTTTATTATTATTATTATTGAATTCTGGTGGAGGATCACAAGAAACCGAAGCTTGACCTTGATTTATTGATCCCTTCAGTGATGTTTATAATGATGAGATTGCTGCTGCTGGTGACGGCTATACATCAAAGCAAGTATGCACTTTTCTTGAATCTGTATAATGTTATAGTGCTGTTTTCTTGTGTATGTTTATTCACATAATTATTTTGTCATGTTTTAGCATGTTTTGTAACTTCCAATGAAATTTAGAGATATTTTCTTGCAATTACTGCATATTTTCCTGCTCCGTGTTTTCCTTTTGCTGTCTTATGCTTGTTCCTTTGGACATTGGAGTGGATGATTAAGGATGTAACTTTTGTACTTCATGGCAGATATATACCGACTCCTGAACATTGCCGTTCTCACCGACTGTTTTGGATGTTTCCCTTTTTTAGATGCTTGCCTTTTCCTGTCTTATGCATGTTCCTTTGGACGTTTATGTGGATGATCATGAATGTCACAATCTTTGTTCCTCATGGCGCGCGCGCACACACACACACACACACATATATATATATATATCCTGATTAAAGGAATGAAGTTAGCATCCCGTGCTGATTATGACCATTAGGATTGGCTTTATGTTGAGAGTTAGGAAATGTTTTATACGGGTAAATAAGGGTTTTATGATTTGTATTTGCTTTGAGTAAAACTTAGTGCCGTGTTGGGTTAGGTAGAGTTCTCTTTACGTAAGGGTTTAGAGTTTCCGCTTCTTAATAGTAGGAGTGTGTCTTGGTCAAGACTTAAGTCTTTTTACTTGTTTATAAGACATGCTTGCCTCAGTTTACGATTATAAATCATTGAATAAAAGTTTCATCTTCATCTCAATTATTTAAACGCTTCATTTGAAACAAGTTAGAGACTTCTCTGGGCTAGTGCCAAATCTCAGCAAGCATTCTTTACGTTTCACGGTTTATGCGGGAAAAAGCCTTTGTCTTTCCTCTCTTTTTAGTATTCCTTCCATTTCTTCTATACAGGCAATGCTTATCAAAGCATTTTCGACTGCGCGTGATGTACTTGTTGAAGACTTGCGAACTATTAGCAAGGCTATTAATCAAAACATCGATCTACCTGATTTTGCAAGTATGGATCAAAAGTATACGGTTGCTAGAGTTTCAGGGAAAGCTTTGAGTGAAATCCATAATGGTTTTGAGGTTTGTTCTTTTACCTCCTTAAGCGTTCACTGTTTAAAATGGCAACAGACATTACAGGCCCCTCAACATTTTTTTTAGCAAACTGGCCCCTAATCAATGTTTTTGGAACAAACTGGCCCGTAATCATTTTTTCTTTGGTAGTAACATATTGGCCTCTTATCAGTTAAAAATGGTCTTTATTGGCCGATATTTTTCTTTATCACACCACTACATAGCTCTCATTTTTAGGAGTTCAACACAACAAATGGCATAAAAACAGACTTCAAAATCATCAACAATTTTGTGGTCAGAGTTGATCTCGTATCGTGGTCATAGATTTTTTCAGGGCAAGGATTTGTAAGTCCTTTTTTTATGCCGTTTGTTGCTTGAACTCTTGAAAATAAGAGCAACGCATTGGGGTGATCAAAAGTTTTCAAATACCAAAATGGCCAATACGTACTCATCAGGTGCCAATTTGTTACTGAGAATATTGTTTGAGGGTCAGTTTGTTGAAAATAAAAGATCGAGGGCCAACATGTTACGATCCCACTAGTTTAGGGGCCTCCATTGTCTTTTGCCCTGTATAAAACATTCTTTTTTAATGCTGTGTCTTCCTACGGTTGTCGACAGAAACCATATGGCAGTTCTAATCTTCAAAATGATGAATTTCTCAATTCCTTATCGAAGGATGAATTAATCCGCTCGTTTCTCACACTTGGCAATCAAACAACTTACTTGTGGGCCATGTTTCTGAGGTTTCACAGGTTTGTTGGTTTTCACTTTCGTTTGTTTCTCTCATTATTATTTTATTTATAAGTTGTTCGAATGATCTTACGTTTTTACATCTATAATTTGGTTAGACTAGCTAAAGCTATAACCTTCCATCTCTCCATCGTTTGCTTAATGAAACTCGACTAGTAATAAAACCGGCTTTTTCTTGTGACCAGGGATAATAAAACGAAGATTCTGGATTTTTTGCGGCAGCAATGGGCTATTGATAGACGATCTGAATGGTCAATATGGATGGTCTACTCGAAAGTTGAGATGCCTCACCAATATATAAGTAGCGCTGTTGACGACTCTTCCACTCATAGCATCCACGGGAGACCACCTGTTCCACGGAAGCTAACCGAGGATGTAATTGCTACCATAATCTGTTTATATGTAGTGATAAATTATAATATTTCATCTAAATTTGTTAACTATAGAATCAACAATTAATTTCTTGGTAGCTCTTGTCAAGTTCCCGAGATATTGGGATCGATAAAAGCACCACACTAAAAACCTACTGATGGGGCACCACAGTGGCATTCAACCTCTGGAAAGTCGAATCTTGACCTTAGATTCGACTTCCCAGAGGTCAGATGTGCATATTCAATCTCTGAAAAGTCGAACCTAAGGTTCCCTTGTGGTGCCTTTAACAAGCCCCCCCCCCCCGAGATATTAAGCCCTCCAAAATATTCTAGTTTGCTGAAAAAGCTTTTTCTTGTGGTTAATGCAGCCTGTACAGACTGCAGCTACGCGAGCCGAGCTTCATAGACGAAGTATTGCTCAGATGAGGGTGGGCCACTCAATAAATTCTGTTTCTTGATGCATAATTTGACTTTTTTTAATCATTTTACGGGTTGTTTTAACAAGAATTGCTCTTCTGCAGATTAACAGTAGGTCCATTCAAGATCTACA
Organism: Gentiana straminea; assembly: GCA_036785695.1. Taxonomy (NCBI): domain Eukaryota; kingdom Viridiplantae; phylum Streptophyta; class Magnoliopsida; order Gentianales; family Gentianaceae; genus Gentiana; species Gentiana straminea. The sequence continues at coordinate 3,044,615 of JAVUPR010000514.1, read as the reverse complement.
AATATTTGGTGATCCTTCAAGGGTTCCGGTTGTATTCGTAGAGCGAGCTACCAATACTCCGTTTTCAAGTAGCGGAAATTCGTACTTCAGCGATATAGAACAAAATAGCAAAGAAAGTGAACATGTTGCTGATGGAAGTAAAGCCAAGAACAAACTTCCTGCAGTTAATCCTACGCAAAGTGGTCGTACGTTGAAGATTGTTGTATTTGTTCATGGATTTCAGGCATGTGCCATTCTTTTAACTCTCTCCAACATCCCCCCCCCCCCCCCTCCCCCCCCTCCACACACACACACAAAAATGCTGACAGTGCTCTTTATCAATCAAACAAAAATTTGCAGGGACATCATCTGGACTTACGACTTGTTCGGAATCAATGGCTTTTATTGGATCCTAAGGTAGAATTTCTGATGTCAGAGGTAAACGAGGAAAAAACATCCGGCGATTTTCGAGAAATGGGTGCAAGATTAGCACAAGAAGTAGTGTCTTTTGTGAAAAAGAAGATGGACAAAATCACAAGGTCCGGAAACTTAAGAATCATAAAGTTAAGCTTTGTTGGACATTCCATTGGAAACATTATTTTGAGAAGCGCGTTAACAGGTTTGTAGACATTGATATAAATACCATGTTGTAAATCAAGGTTCTTAAAGTTAGCTGATTTGTGCTTTTTCGTGTTTGCAGAAAGCATTATGGAACCATACCTTAACTTTCTCTCCACTTATATCTCGGTTTCTGGTCCACATCTCGGTTATTTGTACAGCTCGAATTCCCTATTCAATTCTGGATTATGGTTGTTAAAAAAGCTCAAGAGTACACAATGTATTCATCAGTTAACTTTTACGGATGATTCAGATCTCCGAAATACGTTCCTTTATAAACTTTGTAAGGTATTAATCTCATTTTTAATCTGGGAATATCTGCCTCTTGCCTCTTTCCTCTTTCTATCATTCATTATCGTATATTCTTTACGTTTGTTGGTTGATATTAATTTCCTCAGATAAGTTATTGTTTTCAAATCGTATTCTTTTGTCTCTGTTTCCAGCAAAAGACATTGCAACATTTCAAGAACATAATCTTGTTATCGTCTCCCCAGGTACATTCCTTGACCTTACATGATTAGGCGTTTTTAGTGGGACCACATTTTATGGTTCTTATTGAAGTATTTTATAGATTACACTTGACAATGGAACCATTTATCAGCAAGATTTTCCTTGCAAATATGGAAATGGGACAAAACACTTTTTGTCCCTTTTGTTTCACGATTTTAGCATTTTTATCCCCTATGTTTCATCTTGCATTTTTACCCCTCATCTATGCATTTTTTTAAATATCTTTTTAGTCCTTTTTGCCACGTGTCAAATTTTCATTCGCTAGATCATGTTGTACCTTCAACAACGTTAGATTTTCGACACGTACTTTGGATTGAAAATGTAAAAAAAGAAATGCACAGATGAGGGGTGAAAATGCAAGACGAAATATTGGGGTTAAAAGTGCAAAAACCGGGAAACAAAAGGGACCAATAATGTCTTTATCCCCATCCCTATGGAAAATATCTCTATTCAAACGTAGAGATTTTGATGCATTTCATTCTGAATAGAGATTTTGTCTGTAAAATAGAGCTCTAAAGAACTAGGAGCATCTCAAATGATTGATGTGAGCTTCTTTATAATTGCTTCTCAGGATGGATATGTGCCCTATCATTCAGCTCGAATCGAAATGTGCCCGGCATCTTCGGGAGAGAATTCAAAGAAAAGCCAAGTATTCTTAGAAATGCTTAATGATTGTCTTGATCAGATACGTGCTCCATCATCCGAACACAGAATATTCATCCGATGTGATGTCAATTTCGACGTGACATTGCAAGGGCGGAACATAAATACTATGATTGGTCGAGCTGCTCACATCGAATTCTTGGAAACCGATGTATTTGCAAAGTTCATCATGTGGTCTTTCCCAGAATTATTCCGTTGAATTATTGGCTTCTTCTGACCGGTGTTCTTCTGGAATACTATATATATCCTGCAACCCCGTCTTACATTAGGGATAAAGACACTTTTGCTCCCGTTTCACTATACATTTTATTTTGACCAATTTATCCCTTATCTATGCATTTTTTTTTACCCTTTCAGTCCATTTTCTTGCCACCTGTCATGTTTTTTATTTGCTGAAACATGTACCTTTATTGCTGATTGTTGGGCACGCGGCATTTGGACTGCATGTAGAAAATGCATAGATGAAGAAGGATAGCAGTACCCAGACATTGGGGGTTGAAGTGCGAAAACCTTGGAATAAAAGGGACCAAAAGTGTCTTTATCCTCGTACGTTATCCTTAAAATTTGGGTGTAATAAAAATGTCCGGGATTGCGGACGGTGCTAGTGAAAGTATCTTGTACTGAAAGAATCTTTTAGGAGTATTTCTTTTGTGTAGTTTGTCTAGACATTTTGCCTACCACTTCTTAGATATGAAATTATAGTCTAGATGGACCAAATTATGTACATGGAGAAGGAACTTTTTATTTTATTTTGATGTACAAGGTTGTAGTCTTTTGTTCAATAAGAATATAGTTGTGCGAACATTTTAACGGCACATAAAAAATGCACAGAAAAGTTGCTTGTACGTGTATTCTGTGCACTTTTTTTTGTGTTGAATTTCTGTGTCCGCATGCGTCGGGGTACTTTACCATATATATCTTCAATGATTTTCAAAAGTTCTATGGTTTCGGTTCAGGTTACTATATCTAGCTAGGGCATATAACATGACACTAGGTTTACATTGCCAAACAACATAAGGTCAAGTCGATTTAGAGTTTGAGTTGATTTAAGCCGAGTTGCATTGAGTCATGACTCGAGCCGATTTCAAACTAATCACGAATAGCTTGACTTGCTTACATCCTTAGTTGAAAAAGCAAACTAATCAAGGCCTCTATGTAAAGTTAGACTCATTCCAAATGCTTAAAAGAACAAACACAATACAGAACAAACACGAGACTAAAAAGACCCGAGAATGCGTTTTAACATGCACACGTGTTTAACTAAACAAACATGAGGGGTTATATAGAACGCCCCCAAAGTTATGAAGATGAAGAAGAGGTGTTCCCATCCAGTGTCAAGAGGACCTTGTACAATTCAGGACGGCGATCACGAAACACACCCCAACTAGACCTCTTGGACTTGATTTTGTCAAGATCAAATTGAGCTACAATTACAGCTTCCACTTTGTCATTAGCTACTACAACAATTTCTCCAGCTGGACCTGAATTATAATATTGCACCAGAAATTAATCGGTATTTATTTTAGAAATCCCGATACTTACAATCTTTGTCAAACCATTTACCTGCTATGAATGAATTGCCATAGAAGGTTATCTCACTTTTGCCATGTTCTGTCTCGATGAATTAACGCCATATGTTAAAAAGAAAAAAAAGTTATCTCACCCCCCGAGATTTTAAATACACTTTTGCCATGTTTTCACTTCGTACCCCAATGTCAATGTTTTACCTCTCATGTGTGTGTGTGTTCGAGTTCAATTTACTATGTTTCAAGTTTTTATTGGTTGGAGTCGTCTCCAAAATCTTTGCTTTTTCATTGATCAAGATGTGGCTGTCTGAATGGAACCGTTTCGAAGTTCTTTGTGATTAAAATGACTATTATGCCCCCCTAGCTTCACTTATAGCTCCATCATCACTTATGTCATTTTCTTCGTATTAAGCATGTGTGAATTGCCTCAATTAACAGAGAGTAAACAGAAACGCGTGTAGAACTTACCAAATTAGCTCCAACATGCCCTTGCATCACACGTTTCCAGTGATCTCGAGAATCTAGACCGCCGTCTTGCGGTTCCGAACCAATAGCAGTTGGATAAAACAATATTTCAGCTCCTTGAAGAACCATAGCTCGTCGCCTCGGAAACCATTGGTCCCAACAGATAGCTATGAAAAAATGATACAGGGTTAGGTTTCCAAACATCATTGTATACATCATTGTATATCACAATTTCTGCACTTCTATCCTCAGTGTTTCATCTTGACACTTTTACACCTCATCTATGCATTTTTTTCTTTTTTATATTTTCATTCCAAAGTGCCACGTGTCCAACCAACATTGAAAGTACAACATGCTTCAATCAATGAAACCTTGACACATGACAAAAATGGACTGAAAAGGTAAAGAAAAATGCATAGACGAGAGAGGCAAAGGTGACAAGATGAAACATTAGGGATAGAAATGCAAAAATCGCGAAACACAAAGAACTAAAAGTTTATTTATCCCTTTATGCCTTTTACAAGGACATGACATACCCTTTGCTCTGCAGATCAACAATAGAATTGAACTAACTAATGAGAAACTAGCAAATTACATTATCAGAAGAAAAAGAAGACTTACCAATACCGATTTTCGCAAACTTGGTTTGGAAGACCTGTTTTGCAAATACACATTAATAAAAGGGGTTTAGTACAAGTGCGAAACTGATATTCGGTAAAGCGCCTTGAGTTTGAAAGGTGAAAAGTTCACGCACCTTAAACCCCGTGTCACCGGGATTGAAGTAAAATTTCTCCTGGTAACCTAAAGAAGAAGAAAAAACACAACTTTTTCAAAGTGACATCTAACCAACTTGACTAGCAGCAAATCCATGCAAGCATACCTGGACCATCTGGAATGTGGGATTTTCTGTAAAGTCCAAGATCAGTACCGTCTGCATCTATTACAGCTACTGAATTGTAATGAGCATTATTTGCCTCCTCAAAGAAGCTAACAGGGATTACAACCCCCAATTCTTTTGCAAGGCTTTGCAACCTTAAATAAGAAATGTAATGAGATTCAACAAAGAGATACCCATAAACTGGGAAAATAAGTGCTAACACTAGTTTAACATGAAATACATGTCATGAGGTGAGCTTTTGTACTCTTGAAGGATGTTACTATGGAGAAAAATGTGAAATACATGTTATCAAAGAAAAGTGAAGTAGAGAAAGAAATTAAGGCCTAACAGAAAGCAAACACGACATTTCACCTCGCGATGGTTGGATGACCCTGGGCAGGGCCGGCCCTGGGCCCGGGCGGGATGGGCGACCGACCCGGGCCCATGATACAAGTGGGGCCCATTGTTATATGTTTTACAAATTTATTGGTTTGTATAAGATAGCAAAAATTAATGATTTTGTCATAGCTGCATGTTGGCGTAGTGGAATAAGAGTGTGTATTCTATGTTATTGATTTGGGTTCGAACCTTGTATGCTACATTTTTTTCTTTCTTTTTTTTGTTTTATAAATTATTATAAATAACATAAAATTATAAATGTTGTAGTAAACCGTAAATCCTATCATCACTCAAAACTTCTTCACGTCTCATTCATTTCCACTTACACCAATCTTTTTCTTTAAAAAAAAAAATTTAAGATCTTCATAAATTTTTCTTGCAATTTTACAAAACAAAATAGCCACAAGTTAATTCATATCTCATTCGTCTAGGTTCGCGGCCTCTGTGTTCGGGTACGATTTTCTTTGTTAATTAGTATTTAATAAACTAATGATTTCACGGTGAATGATTTTATTGATTTAATACATCATTCTAGTTTTTTCATTTATAATTTATATTGTTTGCTCAATTGTGTTTGAGTTTCGAGCTTAATCGGGAAGTTCACGAAGTTTTTGAGGGGGTAGCCATTGTTTTTTCTTGGAAACTAGTACTCTATACGATGCTTTCGTTAATTTCCTTGTACAATTGTATTATTGTTGAGTATTGATTTTTATGAAGGAAAAAAAAAACGAGATGAACGAAGCTTTCGAGAGTCTTAGAGAGGGCTCTTATAAATTTGTTAATGTAGTAGGTCCTTCTCGTGAGAATATTAGGAATTGAGTAATAAAAAGAGGCCCTTCTTATAATCTTGCCCCGGGCCTACTAAATGTCAGGAACGGCCCTGATGACCCTTATAAGGCTTAGCTCGCTGAAAAAAATCCTCATGTTGGGCTTGACAAAAATAGTAGCCTTCAAAAAGTTCCTGATTTCAACAAGTGTACAAGGATATTCCAATTACAGTATTCAACAAATAGAAGAAAACAGGAACAAAAGAGAAAGGCACTAGGGAACTAAAGTAGTCTGGTGACTATGGATCTAACTTATGAACTCTTACCTAATACTATGATAAGGGGCTACTTGTAACTCAAATATCGAACACTATTCATAAAGCCCCGGCATTTATTGATGTGCCAAGGATCCCTTTCAAGTAACCATATACTAATGAAAGAAGGGCAGCTGGTCTACTAAAGCATCTTTCATTGTACTTAAGTATCCTTGTATTTCTGTAAGAAGTCGTATAGATACAACTTTTACTCCTAGGCTTAGATTCCCTTTTAGGTAACAATCCAGTTTAAACTAATACTCTTGTCCTGCACTAGCATTCCCACGTATAGAAAAGTATCCTATTGCACACGCACGCACGCACACAGACCTAATAACACTTTTTTCATTAATATGCTCTCAAAGAGCATGCTGAAGAGGACACACCTGTATTAGAATGATGTTGGCACCCTTCTGATGGGCCGCTCTAACCAGTCTGTACATGAATTTTCGACATTAATCGATATAACAAATTAAAATCGATTAAAAATGCAAGATAAAACTGGAATGATTGCTTGCGGAATTTAAGAACAGCAAACGATTTAAACACAAAATACATGTAAAGATAACCAGAGTGTCCGTCCTATCCTAAGTGCTAAATTATTCATTATTTGGGTCAAAAAAAAAAAAAAAAACGACACACCATCAGGGAACAACCTAGGCTGCAAGTGATATGGCTACCACAACACGGCCATTCTAAATATATCAAAGAAAAAGGTCGTCTTTAGTGGCACGAAACTAAATGTCATTGACGATGGACTTTTTCAGTCCATTCTAGAGCTGATAATCGATGTTCCACCGGTTGTCTGTCACAATCGACTGGAGAAAGTTTGATTGTATAGCCAAGAATCAACTTTCCCATATTGATTGTTTTCGGTGTGGTGTCACTCTAAAAACACATTGTTGTCACTAAAGACTGCCCTTATGAAAACTGCATCATACTTATCAAGAACTCAAATTTACTATTCCCTTCTGCTCCATGTGCCCATATTACCAAAAGAACCAAAATAAATGGTACAACCAGTATTAATAACTAAATCTTTTCCTCCATAAACAACATTTATACAAATGAATCCATTTTATCACCAGATCACAAAAGCCCGCCAATCCGCCACATATACCATTATATATAGTAATTTCAAGCTCAAATTATTATAAGTAGTAAGATAAAGGGCCTGGGATTTAGCTAAGCTTCTAGTAAGAAATGGAAAGTTTTTTTGGGTTCAGTCCTAAAATGGGCTTTTAAGAACTCAGGTTTAGCTAAAAGGGAAATTTTGAAATCAGATAGATACTATACAAGTTAAAAAGCAATATCTTTTGTAAGCTAACCTTTCAGCAGTGGCGAGGTTGGTGGAAACATCATCCGTGCAAGCAAATTGAAGAGCTGAAACGGTTACCACTCTGTTCTTGCCGTTCTCCATTACAGAGCTGCTCTGTGTGTTGTATGGTTAAAGTATCGTTCCGTCGGAAAATCAACGGACACGAGAGATATGGACAGTACAAAGATTCTGGCCTCCTGGGAAATTGTACGGAATCAGATTCTCTACTGTCGTTGGAATGCCTTCTAAAACGACGTAGTTTTAAGAGTGACCCTAATGATATCTCCCAATTACTCTCTTTAAACACATCGTTTTCACTTTTTTCAACACCCAATAAAAAATTGGATATTTGTTTATAAGGACTAGTTTAAACACTTAATGGGCATTTAGGACACCCATAAATCTTATTTGTTTATAAGGACACATTTTATTTAACTTTCTTATATTATCCCTATCTAATAGCGCTGATTTTTTTCCACCGAAGACGAAAGTTTTATTATTAGAAAAACATTTACAACACGCGGACAAACGCCGCACTACAACACGGCCTATTACCGTACAACTACGCGGACAACCGCCGCACTACAACCGGCCAAGCGCCGGACAACGACAGCAAACAAAACAACAAACAATACAACACAGTCGAATAATAGATCGGGTTGAGGGTGCTGAACAGAAATAAATTTTCCGATAGGAAGAAATCGCTCAGACACATGTATCCTCTAGGCAATCTAATAGCGCTGATTATCAGAATAAATAAAAACGTTCCTGCTGCAAGCCTGCAACCCATCTTCTTCCTTTCCTCCCCCCTTCTTCTTCCCCTTTCTTCTTTTCAATCGACCAGCGGTAATGTCAGGGCGACTTCTCCCCTAAAATTTTGAGAGAATGCTGAGAAGTTGTACCGGATGGGGAAAATTATTTTCAGATTTGAAAATTATGGTTAAGTCTGTAGATTAGAGCTTTTGTCTGAGATTTGCGAATGAGATGGGTTGTGTATTATGCTTTGATTAGTTGGGATCTGAATTTTCGTCTCATATGCTTCTGTGTTGGCAATCATATTAACACTTCCAATTCTCATTCCTTCACAAATAAAGTCTACGTCACAATGTTTGTTTTATGAAAAGGTTGAAACTCTTTCCCTTCCATATATGTTTGTACAGAAGCATATTTAACTTTCTGTATATTATTTTCAATTTATTTTTTTTAAATTGAGTGGAGAAGGTAAATGAGAAAGTTACCCTTAATCCACCGCGATGCATTAACATCGCCAATCATATATGCGGTGACATCGGCAATCATATATGCGTGACATCAACAATTTATGCGGTGACATCGACAATCGATATGCAGGCATCAATATTTTATGCGGTGACATAAGCAATCATATATGAATGACATCAACAATATAGTGACATCGGCAATCATATATGTAGAGACATCGCGATGAAGTGACACCGCGTTGCGGCGGCCACCCCGATGCGAGAGACACCGCGATGAAGTGGCCTTCCCCGATGTAGAGACACCACGATGCAAAGGACCATCGGGATGCGGTGACATTTGATGAAGCAACATCGTGATGACATTTGATATTTTTTCGACTTAATTTCATAAAATCGATTTCTTTTCTTCATAAATTCGGCTTCAAATGGCTATATCTTTGGATATAAAACTACGATCAACATAAATCTTTCACCTTAATTCATATTTTTATGAAGTGATATCGGCAATCATATATGCAAGTGATATCAACATTTTATGCGATGACATCGGTAATCATATATGCGTGACATCAACAATTTATGAAGTGACATCGGCAATCGATATGCAAGGACATCAACATTTTATGCAAAGTGACATCAAGAATCATATATGAATAACATCAACAATTTATGTAGTGACATCGGCAATCATATATGCAGACATCGCGATGAAGTGACCGCGATGCGGTGGTAATCCCCGATGCAGAGACACCGCGATGAAGTGGCCACCCCCGATGCACAGACACCGCGATGTATAGACCATCGAGATGCAGTGATCATCGGGATGCAGTGACATTTGATAAAGCAATACCGTGATGACATTTGACATTTTTTCCGACTTAATTTCATAAAATCGATTTCTTTTCTTCATAAAATCGACTTCAAATGGCTATATCTTTTGATATAAAACTACGATTAACATAAATATTTCACTTAATTCATATTTTTATGCAGTGACATCGGCAGTCATATATGCAGTGATATCAACATTTTATGCAAGTGACATCGGCAATCATATATACGCGACATCAACAATTTATGCATTGACCACCGTGATGCATTGACCTCCCGATGCAGAAAACCGCGATGCACTAACAACCGCGCTACATTGACCACCGTGATGCATTGACCTCCTCGATGCGAGACACCGCGATGCACTAACAACCGCGCCGCATTGACCACCGCGATGCATTGACATCGACAATTATATATGCGGTGACATCGACAATCATATATGCGTGACATCGACAATTTATGCAAAGTGACATCGCGATAAAGTGGCCACCCCCGATGCAGACACCGCGATGAAGTGGCCACTCTCGATGCAGACACCGCGATGCAGACCATCGGGATGTATTGATCACCGGGATGCGGTGACATTTGATGAAGCAACACCGTGATGACATTTGATATTTTTCCGACCTAATTTCATAAAATCGATTTCTTTTTTTTCATAAAATCGACTTCAAATGGCGGAAATGCTTAACCGATCGACAATAAATATGCATGACATCAACAATTTATGCAAAGTGACATCGGCCAAGAGTTCGGTCACTATGAATGTGGTTTTTAAGCCATTGTGCGTATGACAAGAAATTCTACGATTGCATGATGCCGTTGAATTTCAAGAATGTATACTCTATAAAGTGATTATACCTAAAGAAATGACAACTAAAGAAAAAGGCTTCAATGTAATAAACAACAACGCTAAGAAAAATAGAAAATGCGAAGTGACATTAATGTCACTCCATCAATTTTATTACAAATCATACACAAACCTACCATCAAATTCATGTCACTACATTATTTTTTTTTTTTTGAAAAATCATTATCATCTTTATCCTATATTCCTATCCATTCATTCCTAAAAAAACTATTACATTTCTCGTTCCCTCCCTCACCTCCACGCCGATAACCTAAACCCAATTCTCTCGCCCATCGCCGCCGCTTTGTTCTTCATTACCGCCGCCGCTTTGTTCTTCACTACCGCGCCGTCTTACTACTACTTATGTCTTCGAACCTTGAACATTCGATACACGCTTACAACCAAAACCCTTTGTTCAATACTCTTCATCGCCGCTCTTCTTCTCTTCTCCGCCGCTCCGTAATTTGTATCGGCCGAATTAGCGAGTCAACAAAAGGAAAGGTGTGATGTTCTCTTTGTGCCTGCGGCGTGAAGAATATTAATGTGGATGTTAAGAAGCAGCGAAGGTGAGTGAGATTGCGGGTCAAGATCGAATCAGGTCGTTGAGAAGCCAGTGGGGCGATTGAGTTAAACCTAAGCTGGTTGATGTGTAGGCTAAGCATTTTGACAGCATCACTTGTTTTCAGGTAGAAATTTCGAACTCTTGCTACTTTTACCTTTTAATTACAACAAGGTACGAAATTCAAGAGTTCTTGCCAATTGTTACCTATTAATTTGATACTTTTACTTGAAGAGATAGCAAAGATTGAGAGGTACTACATAGAACAGTAATATTCATTTGGCCTTAGAAATGGACAAAGAGGAGCACAATGTATACGAGAGAAGAGAACCCGGACGACGGCGAAATTGAAGTAGATGTGGAAACTCATCGGCCAAAGATGACATGTATGGTGCCAATCATGAAGTCATTAAGGTGTTGTAAAACTTTAAGTAAATGCGAGTGTTTTACATATCCCGTGTGGGACTTGTGCATTAGTGATTACTAATTGGTTTAAAAACAGCTGGTGGTGACGACAATTTTGTGCAGAGATTGCTGTCATTGGAAATATTCACCATGTTAATTTAGTGAAACTGAAACAACATTGTGCTCAAGGTAAACATAGGCTATTGGTTTATGAGTATGGGTCTTTAAAGTTGCACATGACATTCTTTTGTTCCCTCTTTTGTCTGTGATTTTATTTTCATTCCATATGGTTGCTATCATGGTAGAACCTTGTAAATCTTGCAGAAAAGGTTGGATGATATGTTATACTAGTAGGAAACCCGTGCGATGCACGGAGAACGTTAAATTTAAAAAGAAAACATCGAATCAATTTGTGTAAACTCTGAAACGAATACTAAACTAACATAAGTGTGTATTGAAATTTTTGATTTTTTCATTTAAATCTTAAATCAACTTGTGTATTACGCAAGCCCATCTATCTACAAACCGGAAATATACTTATGCACTAAATGGCAAGAGTACATACACATCTTCGCATTTGCAACCTTAAATGGCATGAGTACATGCACATCATCGCTTTTGCAACCATATCGCTTTAAACTAAAAGACAACTTCAATCAAAAAAATAATATTATTAAAAGAATTCATTAAAACATGAAACTTTTTATACATGCCGTACGATTGTGCAATACATAATAGCAGAAACATTGACGAATACTCTGCCCTTTAAACAATAACGATTTTGGAGCATAAATTGAAGCAGAGTTCCCTTTAAAAAAATGAAGCAGTGTTCAATGTCGCAATAACGAAGCTGCACCCTCTATATCACATTCCCGTTGAAATATTTCACCAATGCCAAAAACTACAGTAATATTTCTCCAAGAAAAATAATAAAACAAAATAAATTTGCAGTAATGCATGTGTTTGCAGCATCAAACCGCATTATTCTCATCTCGTTTCTAGACAGCTTAATTTTTTAAGCATAGGTTGAGTCAAATGATGTATACTGCACTTGATATTTTGTGGTAAAACGATAAGAAGCATATATAGTTTTGCTTCTTCAACCCGAAGGTAAGTACTTATTCATAAATGATCCGTAAAATAACATAAGGATACATGTCTTTACCATTTCCTTCAATGGTAAGAAGGAAAGAACGGTCAAAAGAACTTCACCTGATAAAGAGCTAATACGATCATTTGGAAGGTGCCTCCCAGATGAACACTGTTTCACACAAAGAAAAATTAATAAATAGATAAATAAAAAAAATAAAAAGAATAAAAAGAAGTGTTATGGTGAAGACTTAAGGAAAGATAGAAATTATTAGGAGAAATATCTATTCTACTGGGCGGCAAGCAAAATAAAAGTCCAACCACTCATGCCTTTCGGCTTCGACACGCATTTGAACCAGGTGAAAAAAGAGTAGGAGACATCATTCAGAAAATGGCAATCAGAATGAAGGTTGCAAATAACTTTCACGATAAGCAGAGTACAACTTCTCAAATACTTAGAATTCAAATGTGATTTCCGGAAGATGAACGACTATTATTCATAAATGATCCGTAAAAATAACATAACTTGCATATACAAAATATTTTATCCGTCAAAAAGGGCATTGATTTGCTTAGAAATGGAAAGAAGAAGGAAAAGGATTCCGTCACTTTACATTCGAAGGCCATTAATCATGGTGATACCGACTTGACTGATGGGTATGGGTCCCACCTATTGATCTATACACTATAAATTCACACTAACACAATAGTAGTGACACGACGTAGTGTCAGTCTCACTTCAAGAAGGAAAACCCAAATTTTTTGAAGAACATAGACAAAGCATAACAATCAAGTGTACAAATTTACTCTCAAGTAGTAAACCGAACAAAGATCGAATCTTTCCAACCCAAAAAGGAAAATAACCCCCCAAAGGCAAAAAAATCCACTAAAAGCTGAAACAGTTAAAATTAGCAACAAAAAAGTTAAATCCTTATCAACGAAGATCTCATTAGACAAACCCCGATCCAAAAAATTACAAAGTACCAAGAAAAAAGCAACGAAGTATGCATCATTTGGTCAAATTTGACACCGAAAACTGCATTTAATCAACATATAAACATCTGAAGAAGTAGAGTGTGTGTAAGGCAAGAATTGAAATCTTAGTCAGAAACATGAACCCCCAAAAATGTATTACTTCTTTTCCTAGATGACTCTTATCAAGTATTGTGACCAGATGTTTCAGAAAATGGTAAAGCAAAAAAGAATTATTGAAATAGGAAAATATACCTTTGGAGGAAGAGGTCATATGGAGCCATAAATGGAAGAGAAGGTAGAGTTGTCATTGGCTCAATGATTATTATTCATGGGCGAACACCAGCGAAAGAAATCGTGTAAAGTATCAAAATCGTGCTATTTTTAATGAGCTATTAAAAGTGAATATAGGTACGGGATGTGTTAAAATATAAAACTATGCAATAAGAAAAAAAATTTATCAAAGAAATGAAAAAGCTTTTGGTTCACAAATTATGTATCCATTCTCTAGCTTCCTTGTAATAATTATCATACAAAACGATTAACAATCCCAACTTGATGGAACCTACCGATCCTAACATGTTGCTGGACATAGAATGCTTGAATAGCTCATTAAAATACTTTTCAACGAATTCCATGTCTATTCGAAAATCCCATGCACCTTCACAATTACCATGTCCACGCCATCGGCAGCCCGCCACAGTATTAAGGAATCCAGCATTAACATTTGACATTAACATTGAGCCATGTCGGGAATACGGTGCTTTTAAAAGCTTTATTTTGCTTATGATATCTCGAAAGACCAGAACGGAGGCATCAATCAAGGGCAACACTTATATAATTTGTTTACCATGCCTCATATAGGAATAAACCTTCAAAAAATGAATGACTAAAAGGAAAATTAATCATTTCCTGATGTATAAAGTATTGTTTTGAAACAAAAATATGAACTTAACATCTATCTTACGTAAGGATAAGTAACAGAAGTACCACAATACCATCGACACTCTTGATTTTGGAAGGTTAACCAAAGAAGGAATGGTGACATAGAAACTCTAGGCAGTAGAGGATCATGAGGACAGGAGCATGTAACTAAGAACATCAGTAACATCAGACATTATAATTGAGTCACCAGGGCAATGTTTTCCTTTTAAAGTTGAATAACTTCTACAAACTTGCTCAACATACCATAGTTTTAGGTCTTTTAGTCCTCCAAGTCCTAAATAAAATAAAGACATGAAATTGTGAGAAAAATAAATTATAGAAAGGAAATTGTGAGAACAATTCATCAAAATTAATCAATGATCAGCCCCGATCAAACGCACGCTTCAACCTTACAAAGGATCATTTAAAAAAAATTAAATGAAAAAAAAAGAATAAGATACAAACAGATTGTTACAAATGGATAGAGGAATGACATGAAGGATGCAAAAGTAATTCATATAAATTAATGATCACTACCAGTCAAACGCCATGCTTTCTGATCAACCAAATTGAAAAGTAAGCATTTTACATCCCTAAAAAAATCCTTAATATACAGCTCTGTCCCATCTTAACTGAAAAAACAGATCTGATAAAACTTGGTTATCCAATAAGGATTGATATTAAATCAAGCATACAGGAAATCCTGTAAACATCTTCTGTCATTTTTCTATGCTACTAACTTTCAAACCTTTGTCACCTGGTCCAAATTTGTGTTTACATAGATTCTCTTCCAATGGTCCTTCCCAGAATGGTGGTCTTTTTCCCTACGATTCAGACAGAGATTAACAAATTTAATCAAGAAAAAGCTCCAAAGACATTACCAGATTTTTTTCTTCCATTGTCAACAATTTGTTTTTGTTTAGATTCACTTCCGGTCTCTTTACAGATTTGTGGTTCTTTCCTACGCGATTCAGACAAATTAAAATTATAATTGCATCACAAAATGCAGAAGCTGTAATATGTAATCGGAATTCAAATGAAGCGACATGAATAAGCAAAATTCATTACCAGAAATCTAAGTAAAGCAGGGGAGAGATGAATACAACATATACCACATACACACAACAACCTAAGAAGTCCCGATCTAAAAAAACCTGTCAGTTTAACGAAATTCCAACCGCTCTGAGTAAATCACATGCTACATTAGTTGCACTAAATCACATGGTATCATCGTATCATGAGTATGAGTATGAAATTGCAGCAATTTGTTTTTCTTGACTATGCTATATTGAATAAATAAAATCCTTTGATTCTTCATGTAAATGTTATCCTACTTAAGTAGATTGACCAATGTCAAAATCAAGCTTTTAAAATTAAAGGTATTACTTCAGACTGTATATACCTCTTTATGAAAAGTAGAGCTAAGGAATCACCATGTACAACAAAGCCATTATTGTGAACATATTTACAGTCAAATGCAGAAAGTATAATTGAATAACCTCAAGAAAAAAGCATTCAACTATAAAAATAAAAAATTAAAAAAAAAAAAAACTTTAGGAAAAGTAAAAATTCTGTGCAAATGACTTACCAAGCTTTGCTGTCAAACATTAACATGAGGCAAACCCTTTTATTTAACATGACCATGCCCGGAAGAGAAAACATTCACTACCCACCTGCATTGCTTTAGCACACCAATAACACCAAAAATTAGATTGAACATACCCCTCATTGGATGGAGCATTCAACGGATGCGATGGCCAGGCCAGTTCAGTGGCAAAATTGTTCTTTGGGACCCGTAGCAACGGCATTTGTAGTGTGAAGAACCAAAGCAATCTGCAAAGAAAGAAAAAACAACAGCATATAATTTTTTGATACAAAGAACACATTTTTATGCAGCCGAGATTCTACTAATTTGTAACAAAACTTCAACTCGTGATGAGGGATAAATTCACTGTTATTATCATAACTTTTTACCCCATTTCTGATATCATTTTGAGCAGCTTTATATCATTTCAAGTCATTAATTCCTTAGTTTTATATAAATGTGTAAGTAGTAAGTATTTTATAAAATATCGTGTTTTTATCAGGTTTTGTACCGGTTTAGTAACCGGAGTGTCGTGTCGGATTTACGCTTGGTATTTTGGTGATTTATTGCAGGATTATAGGTTGATCGAGATCCCAAGTGACGACACGTTTTGAGCCCTAAAAGATGTATTTAGAGGGATAGAAGAAGATGCCACAAGCTTACGAGTTCAAACGGATCATTTTTCCTACATGCTTATACCGTAACCTGTTTTCGACGGACATTTGACCCAACTTAGAGGCATTTTCTGGGGATGACTTCTTCATGAAAGTTTTAGATCTTCAAACGAGCTTTCCAACGCATTTTGAATCATGTCAATTGGAGGTCTACAACTCAAGTTATGAGCATTTTACTGAACGGATATTTTGACACATTCCGGCGCGCGCCGGAAACATCCCGGCACGCGCCGGAAATTATCATTACATCACATGGCCTCTGTCAGAAGAATCAAATTCCGTTATTCCGGCGCGCGCCGGACCAGATTTTCTCCTATAAATACCCTTCCATTTCCATTGAAACAATTGCCCTTTCTTCCCCCTCCTTTCTCTTATTCTTCCCTTCATTTTTCTTTGTTTTTGGGCCTATATATATATATATATATATATATATATATGTATGTAGTTATAATATCGTAGTTGTAATTCAAATCGTTATCGTTATAATATCGTTTTCCTTTTGTTCTTTCTTGTTTCTTTCATTTTTGTTATACATATAACTATATATATATAGTATATTTTCCTTTTTTGTTGTTATGTGTAGCTAAATATATACATAGCCGAAATATGTGAAAACGGGTGAAAATCCCTAAAAGGGAGATGAGATGGGAGTTGTGTAGCGTGTAATTAAACGTTCGTATGATAAACTCATGTTCTAAAACTTGTTTTGATCGTTTTAATAGCTTTGAATGAGATTGACAACCTTGTTCACTGTTACATCGAGCTTATAGATGCATTTTGCGGCGAGATGTGGGATATGGGTATCACTAAACATAGTCTTGATTGTAAGATTGACAACCTAAGTGACAGGTCAGGACTATGCCTATGTGAGATTCATATCGGTACGAGATGTGGGAAACAGGTACTAGAATCACTAAACATAGCCTTAATAGTTAGATTGACAACCTTAGTGACAAGTTAGGACTATGCATATGTGAGGTTTTCATCAGCTTTTTATTCTGGTCAACCATGTTAGGCGAGTTAGCTTTCTAAAGGGAAGGTTAATAAGCCTGGTATGGGGTTAAGCGAGAGTTGTTCGGACCTTAACGCAAGAATAAAGAGTTGACGCCCGTGAATGTCATATAAACCGAATTGGAAAAACACACTCCTTGTCAAGTCTTTCCTATGGGGTGAAAATAACTTGTTGGATCATAATTCGGCTATGCTTTTTAATCACCTAGATAAATCCGTTAAATAATATTTATTTTCTCGCATTAGTTATAATACTCTCCACCACAACTTTGATCGCCTAGACTAAGACACACGTTCGCTTTGGTACTCACAACCACATTTCCCTTGGGATCGACCTCGTACTCCTGTAGCTATTCTAACAATCGACCCGGTACTCTGCTGGTTAGAGAGTTGGTTTACCCACATTTTGAGTTTTTATAAATTGTATTTTTGAGGGGTAAATTACGCTCATCAACAGTCACAAAATTTATAACCACGTCAGTATTGGGGGGAAAATGTAGAAATCAGAGGGATGAGACCTAATTGATAAGAAGAAGAAAAGAAACGTTAAAGAAAACAGATGCAAACGGATCAACCTAATAACCACAGAAAACGGATGTGGAAGGAATTGTTGCGGAGTGGATATATGGTTGGAGAGGAGATGGGGAGGAGGTTACAATCCAAACGTCGGAAAGAAATTCAAAATTTGTGATGGAAGATAGGGATAACCGAAATGGCTGGAATTTTGGAAGACGGCAACGGGGAAGAACGTGGGATGATGGAGGAGTGGAGGTAGATAAGCAGAGTGATGCGGTAGTTTTTATTCAATGTGTATTTGACTTTTTATTGGTTTTTATTTTATTTTAAAGAATCGGGTTTGGGTCGGGTCAATTGACCGAATGCGGGTCAATTGGCATTTTTTGTTCTAAAATATAAATATAGATGTTGGCAAGAACTTTGTGGATTTGCAAGATTTACCGGATTCAATAGGAAATCTCGAGATGCTTGAGGAGTTGGATATTAGTGATAATCATATACAAAACTTGCCTCATTCATTCAGATTCCTTGTGAACTTGAAAGTTATTCATGCTGATATAGATTCTTAGTGTTATTAACAGCTTGAAAGTTTTGGAAATGGCTGTTGTTTTATAGCCATTTTGATGTCAATGTTATTTTTTTTTAAAACAAATTTGTATATAGTGCTCATGATTTTGACAGTTTTATGTCTTATAGAGCTCAAATATTCTCACAGTTTATCTCCATGACAACATCTGTTTTCTGCT
Source organism: Gentiana straminea (assembly GCA_036785695.1). Lineage (NCBI taxonomy): Eukaryota > Viridiplantae > Streptophyta > Magnoliopsida > Gentianales > Gentianaceae > Gentiana > Gentiana straminea. The sequence continues at coordinate 3,025,794 of JAVUPR010000514.1, read as the reverse complement.
ATAGAGTCCTCAATCTCATGAGACTTTTATCCTGTTAAATTTACCGTACACCAAACTACCTGTCAACCGTCCCTGAAACAAGACCATTTGAAGGTCGATTCTTAAAAAATAAAAAATCAACATTTTGAAGGTGGCGAGAATCGATTTATCCACTAGACATCTAAAAAAACTTTGGTGCATCAAATGTTAATTGATGCATTGACATTGATGTCACTGCATTTTGTCACTGCATATACAAATTGATGTACAAATTTGGTAACTTTGTAAAATAAGTGGTGTCGTTCACATTAGGGGTGTAATCGAGCCGAGTTGAGTCGATACCCTCCCAGGGCTCGACTCGACTAAAAAAGTTTGGGCTCGATCGAGCCATAAAAAGGCATGATTGAACTCGACTCGATAAGTACTCGATATGGCTCGTAAGCTCGATTATTTACTTAGAATTCAATTATTCCAAAGTACGGAGGCCCACACTCTTTTTCTAGCACCCGATTTTTCCCACATCGGGTTTTATGGACTAGAGGTTTTAAGGAGGTGAGAGAAGTACATTGAATGCATCACGGTGGTAAATGCATCGCAGTGTCTTTGCATCACGGTGTCTCTGCATCGGGGTGGCCACTGCATCGTAGTGGTCATTGGATGTGGGGTGGTCAATGCATCGCGGTGATCATCGCCATGGTCACTGCATCGGATGTGGTCAGTGCAGATAAAATATTGATGTCACTGCATATTTGATTGCCGATGTGACACAACGAGTGTCACATCGTGTATCGACACCGTTGATCATGATGTAATAATGATCAATTAGTTTAACATGCATCATCTTGAAACAAAGAAAGAAAAGCTATACGTTGATGGTGGGTTTGTGTATGATTTGGAATAAAATTGATGCGGTGATATTGATGTCATTGCATTTACAGTTAGAGAATTGATGCAGTGACATTGATGTCATTGCATATGTCACTACATATACAATTTACAAAGTTTTTATTTTTGCAATTTGGGTGTTGATGTCACTTCATAAAATGTTGGTGTTATTGTGTGTCACTGCATAAGGTGTCATTTCATAAAATAAGATATCAGAATAAAGATGATGAAAATGTATGAATTATAGTGAAAGAACTATGTTGAACGGAGTTTTATATTATATCAATAGATATAGCAGTTTGAAGTCGAATTTATAAAGAAAAAAAATCGATTTTCTGAAATTAATTCAGAAAATATCAAATGAGATATCAAAATAAAGAGGAAAAAAAATGAATTAGGGTGAAATAATTATGTTGATCGGAGTTTTATAATTCGATACTCCCTAGGCTCGAGCTCGAATCGACTAAAAAAGTTCGGGCTCGCTTGAGCCATAAAAATGCAACATCGAACTTGACTGGCTAAGTACTCGATATAGCTCACCGCGGCTCATAAGCTCGATTTTCCTTGAAAAATCTTCCTAATTTCGGGACGAAAAGATCAACAAAAATGTTGTTGTCATTGCATATTTGATTGCCGACGTCACTACATAAATTGTTGATGTCATTCATATATGATTGCTGATGTCACTGCATAAAATGTTGATGTCACTGCATATATGATTGCCAATGTCACTGCATAAAAATATGAATTAAGGTGAAAGATTTATATTGATCGTATTTTTATATCAAAAGATATAGCCATTTGAAGTCGATTTTATGAAGAAAAGAAATCGATTTTATGAAATTACGTCGGAAAAATATCAAATGTCATCACGTTGTTGCTTCATCAACTGTCACTGCATTCCGGTGATCACTGCATCTCGGTGATCACTGCAACCCGACGGTCTCTGCATCGCGGTGTCTCTGCTCGGGGGTGCCACTTCATCGCGGTGTCTCTGGATCGGGGGTGGCCACTGCATCGCGATGTCACTTCATCGCGATGTCTCTGCATATATGATTGCCGATGTCACGACATAAATTGTTGATGTCATTCATATATGATTGCTGATGTCACTGCATAAAATGTTGATGTCATTGCATATCTGATTGCCGAAGTCACTGCATAAATTGTTGATGTCACGCATATATGATTGCCGATGTCACTGCATCGGGTGGTCACTGCATCGGGGTGTCACTTCATCTCGTGGTGTCTTTGCATTACGGTGTCACTTCATCTCGGTGTCTCTGCAATTTAGTGTCATTTCATCGCGGTGTCTCTGTATCGTCAAATGTCATAACATTACGTTGTCTCTACATCGCGGTATCTCTGCAATGTGCTATCACTTCATCGCAATGTCTCTGCATCACGGTGTCACTTCATCGCGATGTCTCTGCATCGGGGTGGTCAATGCATCGGGGTGGCCGTTGCATCGAGGTGGTCAATGCATCGAGGTGGTCACTGCATCGGGATGGTCAATGCATCACGGCGGTCAATGAATCGCGGTGGTGAATGCATTGGGGTGGTCACTGCATCGCGGTGGTGAATGCATCGGGGTGGTCAATGCATAGCGGTGGTCAATGCATCGAGGTAGTCACTACATCTGGATGGTCACTGCATCACGGTGGTGAATGAATTGGGGTGGTCACTGCATCGTGGCATCTCTGCATCGGGGGTGGTCACTGCATCGCGGTGTCTCTACATCGGGGGTGGTCACTGCATCACGGTGGTCAATGGATCTGGGGTGGTCAATGCATCGGGGTGGTCACTGCATCGCGGTGGTTAATGCGTCGCGGTTGTCAATGCATCACGGTGGTCAATGGATCGGGTGATCAATGCATCGGGGTGGTCAATACGCCGCGGTGGTCAATGCATCGGGGTGGTCACTGTATCGCGGTGGTCAATGCATCGCGGTGCGGTGGTCAATGCGTCGGGGTGGTCACTGCATGGCGGTGGTCAATGCATGGCGGTGGTCAATGCGTCGCGGTGGTCAATGCGTCGCGGTGGTCAAAGCATCGGGGTGGTCATTGCGTCGCGGTGGTCAATGCATCGCGGTGGTCAGTGCATCGCGATGTTCAATGCATCGAGGTGGTCACTGCGTCGCGGTGGTCAATTCATCCCGGTGGTCACTAGCATCTAGAAAATAAAAAAAATAAAAAAAACTTTTTTATTAGTTTCCAGAAAATAAAAAAAATTATAAAAAAAAAAAAAGGCACATCGACCGTAGGCTTTGCAACGCTGTTTTATTTATTTTTTTTTTTTTTTTTTTGAAGTAACGCTGCTTTATCTTGCCGCAATTCAGCGCCTGATTTTTTATTTTTATTAATTGATGGTAGATTGATCCGTATATTATCTTTATGTCCTTAAACCAAATAAAATTTATGTGTGTCTTATTTACCTAATTAAGTTTAATATGTGTCTTTTTGGTACCATTGCCCCATAAAAATTTTACTTCAACAAACAACCTCTATACATCCCCTAAAAACAACTTTTGTCTTTTTATCTACTATCACATAAATTTTTTCACTACATATCTAGATTGGGAAGAGAAACAACTTTTTTTAACCACACAAAATGCCCTCAAAGGCCCCCCAATATACGGGTAGATAAATTTTCAAGTTAGGGATGTAGTCAAGGCTTATTATGAATCTTGGAAGATTCATAAAATATTTTTGGGGTGGAGTCGGGGGACCATTGTGGTTGCTCTAAGACTAAATTAAAAAGCATTAACGACGTTGTTTTGACGTTATATGCTCACGTGACCTTCATGCATACACCTCTTTCCATCTTTTGTGTGTGTGACGGAGACGATAACACACAATTATAAACGTACGTACACTTTGCATCTATTGAGGCTCAACTTCAGGATCATCGGGTCCTGATAAGAGATGGATTTTGATATGGTTCGAAATTAGAATGGACTCGGTTTGAATTGTGAAATTATTATTTTCAAACCATATCATGCTCGATTCGCTAGTTTGTGTCTGGAGTAATGTTAGTGACATAATTTGATTATACATTATTGTACCATGTAACACTCATTGATTATGATGTAGGTCTTTGATGAACAATGATGTAAAATCAGGTCATTCCTCTTGATTTGACCTGGTTGACCTCGTTTGATCCTCCAAGGGATCTAGGTTTCATGTTAGACCTATGAATCTCTCGACGTGTCTTATTGGGGGGCAAAAAATTAGCTCAATCAATGCATGATTAGCATAATGTGTAATAGTTGTCAATGATGTTGTCTCTTGACAACCTGTAACGCCCCGCTCCCAGATACAAGAGTCCTTATCTAGAAGAAAACGTTCGGCACGTATAATATTAAATAAATTCAATATTATACATAAGTCTTTACGTCGTCGTATAAAAATAAAGCAAACGGAAGTTAAAAAGATTCGGGAAACTGTAAAAGCTACTAGAATAGATTACAAACCATTCTAAAGATAGAAAATTTAATATACAACAATGAATCCCCAAGTCTCACAAATAGGAACGGACCCAGCATGGTGAGGGTGGGGGCCATGGCCCCCACTTAAATTTCGGTGCGAAATTACTATTATACCCCACTAATAATATTAACACAGTGTATGCATATTATTTCAAACATCTTTAACCAAATTGTCTTTGTAGCTTAGTTGGTAAAGTTTTTAACTATTTAAATTAAGGTTATGAGTTCAAATATTGGTTGCTACATTATTTTTATACCCTTTTTGTTTGTTTTTCTCATTTCTAGTAATTATTGTTTTATTTTCTCTTTTCTAGTATTTATAATTTATGTTTTTCCTTTTCTTGTTAACATAAGAAAATCTCTCACTAACACATTTTAGTGAGATTTCGGCCCCCATTGAAATAAAATCATTGGTCCGTCAGTGCTTACAAATACGATGTCTCAAAAGGAAATTACAAACTTGACTTACAACATAGTCTTAGAATGAAAGCACAACTTAGTCTTTAAAGTAATATGCAACCAAGTTGTTGGTCCCTTGGAAAGGCTAACACAAGTTTAGAGGGGGGGGGGGGGGGGGGTGGGGGGGGGGGGGGGGGGGGGGGGGGGGGGGGGTGAATAAACTTGTCACCAAAAACCTTTTCCGAACTGGAAAAGCCCCAAGAACTGAGTTTTTGTCAAACTCAAACTGATGCTCAGCTCAGTTTTGTTCCTGTCCTTTAACTTGTGCGGAGTTCAGCTAACTCAACTGAGTATAAGTCAATACTAACTTATATTTAGTCTTGTTAACTGGCAGCGGATATGACTAGCCTTTGGCAACTAGTTAACTTAGTTTCAGAGTGAAAACCAAATACATATAACTATAATAACGTAAATGAATGCGTAAAGTAAATAAGCAAGAATTATAGAGGTTCCAGGTGGTGTAATCCTGTACGTCCTCTCTTCCCCTGTGATGCGGAGAAAAATTTCACTAGAACTTTTTTGAGATGGCCCGGTTACAAAGAGTCATAAACTGATAGTCCTTGACTAATCCCTAGCTTCACTATCTAAACACTTGTAGAACAGGTAGGATTGCTGCTCTCCAACTGTTTGAAACACTGGTCCTTGGAGGGTAGAATTGCCTCTTCACCAGCTCATCACAATCACAGTCTTCCTGACTGCACTCAACTGTCTTTCACACATTCTTGGTGTTTCACAGTCTAACCCTTTGATAAAATCAAAGTTGAGACTTGAATCAATAACTATGATTCAATTGTGATTAGAGCTTTTCTGCTGGATAAATAAATTATGCTCGGCTCTGTATTTCTTCAAAATGATAGATCTTGATTTTGCTTGAATGTGCTTGGATACTTGAAGAAATTTTCTTGATTTTGCAATTTAGCACTTAGCAGGAATTCTTTCGAAAATGGCTTTCCCCCTTAATTAAATCTTTTCTTGACTAGATAGATTCTTATTTAATTCCTCCTGCACTTTTACCATGCCCTTTTTTTTGAAACGTTGTAGAGGTAGTCTATTTATAGAGGTTCATTCAACGTTCATCCTGCTTGAATCTTGTAACGGCTATATTTTATGACCGTTCTGATTTGTCAGTAGTACATCCAATAAAATCACTTCCTTTATAACGTTCGAATGTACGATCCGTTTAATGGATGACTGACATATAAAACTGAGTTTTCTTATCAGTTTTATATTGAGTTTATCACTTGTCAGTTTCTTGACTGACTTGGAGCGTTAACCGAGATTTTACTCTTCTTCGAATATCGGTACTCTCCGGTTTTCATCTGATTATAATTGACTTAATCGAGTACACCATGACTCATTATCATCTAAGAATTCATTGTCCTTATGATTCTTAGGTCTTCATACAAGATCCATAAAGTCAGTTTCGGGTCACCACAATCTTGCCTGAATTCTAACTTTACAGTCTCGACTTGTAATCTTCATAACTGAGTTTGAACCCTCAGTTCTTCAATCTTCAATAACTGAGTCTGTGACCCTCAGTTCTTTAGTCTTCATAGATAAGCCAACCGAGTCTGTGTCCCTCAGCGAACTTACCTTCTTCAGTTTCTTTGTAAACTCAGTTTCCTAGTTATCTCAGTTTTCTATTTTTTCTCAGTTCAAAACCTAGACTATTACAGTGCTAGTCTGATTTAACCTATACAAATATCAGACTTTAATGAATCCTATACATTGATATCTAGACATCTTTTTGCTTTGCACTATAACAGCTAATTATGACACTTCATCAATGGGGTTTAGAATAATAACTGATTAAGCGATGAATTATCATCAAAACGTAAATTTTATTTCCAACACAAGTCTAGTACATCATGAAATATAATAGATTGAAAACCTCAACAAGCATCCTCATCAAATATCATCCTCGTAGTCCTCATCGAACTCCGGATCAACCTATTCATCTTCTCACCTCAGAAAGCATACAAAATGAATATGCAATAGAGGTAAGCACATAGGTACTTAGTAAAGAGGTAGAAACTATTGATTAATTAGGATTTACAACGTAAGGTTCATAATATTATTTAGTAATCTTTTGGGACCGACTCAAACTCTACGGTTCAGTTCATGCTCATCAACACGTCATGAGATCCTACTTGTTTCTAGTTTAGCTTATCTTTGTTATATCAGTATTCATGGGCACTACGCATGGTGCTACTCACCAAGAAGTATCGATTGCAACCTATTAGTGGATCACACCAATAGCCACGGGCTAGCCCCGATAGTGTACATGTTCGGTGAAGTCCCTCCGTACTTGGGGTCCTGTAAACCTACGGAGTTATTCATTCACGAAGTCCCTCTACTCCTGGTGCCCTTGGGCCAGCAGAGTTATTCACATTATCCGACCGCCCACATATCACGCACCTCTTGCTCAACATGCGATCGTACGGCTTCGAAGGCTACAAGTATTCAACAAAGGAAAGAACTTTTTCGACCGAAGATGACTGAGGGTTTCAAGAACCATAACTTGAGCAAGAACACGAAGAGAGAGGTGATTCCTCAAACGCTAACTCGTGAGTTTTGTACAAGCTCTAATAATGTTACCTCTTTTTGATGTTTTTTGGACAAGAAAGCTGATTCCGAGGGCCTGCTGGACGATGAAGAGCTTTGCTAGGCCTGGAAGGAGTAAAAGAGATGATGAAGATCTGCAGCTCCGCCGTGAGAGGAGCTTTCTGAAGGATCTTTACGCCTTAAAGACCGGAAAGTTTGATGTTTTTCCCGGTAACAGAGCCAACTGATAATGTCGAATTATCACGATTGCTTAGCGGTGGTTTATATGGTGGATATCTAGCTATAAAAGTGTATGAGAGTGATGCAATCCGGTGGTGCACGGCAGTGAAATGGTGGCGCAATATGAACAATAGAGAGAGTATGCAATTTGGCGGAGTTTTGCCTTGTTTTCTATTAATTGTGTATATCCTTAATGGTTACATTGAGCCATATTTTATAGGAAGGATGAGAAGCTAGGGTTTTAGCTACAAACAAACAAGTACGACACTCCTGCGATGCGACGCCGAGTGCATATCGGGTCGCCTGGCGAGGCGGAACAAAGCGGACTTGTCGTATGGTCGCAGATCGTCTTTCTTGTCTTCTGGATGATGCCTTGCTCACTCCAGCATAGGCTCTTATGGTCTCTGATGGACCTCGCTCTTTCAAGGTCGCGGGCCAACCCCTTAGCCTTCTAATAACCTCGTAGGGTTGAAGGCTCAAGGCTAGGACCTTTGGCCGGCGATCCCAATTCGAGCTGTACAATTGCAGACGCTGTGGCCGCGGGCTTGTTTCCTAGCCGGGTGGCTGGAAAGGCTCGGACCGGGGATCCGCAGGAGGCTTCACGATTTAGGCATATCACAAATCATATTTTACATTGTATAGAAATATCTGAACATACTTATGTTACGAGAATATATAATTTGATTTTGTTAATGTTATTTCCCTTGTGTCTCATTTATTTTTTCCACTAAGCCACAGTGATTTGTATAATAAGTCACCAACTTATTTTTTATAGAAAAATAAAATCACTAACTCATTCATACCAAAAAAAAAAAATAGTGAATGATTTTTTTTTTAAAAATCTTCGGTATCCGGAATCCACTGGTCCGACTAATTCGGAGTTCGTCTCGGATAGTGCCTGCAGAGTCTAACTCTTACTCAGGGATAAAGTCTAGCCAATAGCTCTTTCAACATGACGCCTCAAAAAAGAATCCAAACCGGTGACCTTCTTAGACCTTCGCAAAGTGAATAATTTTTATGTCCGATGTAATTTATTATTTCTGAGCTTTGTTAAATATAGTTTGACCTTTTAGGAAAAAGCAAAAGCAAAAATGATTTTGTTAAACAATTTTGTAAGACGAAATTGACTTATAAAGTTAGATATACCTCAAGCAGATTTTTTAGTGTAACTGAAGGTTGACTTTATTTCTTTTACGGCATAAAAGTCCACATACATTGACCAGATAACTGAGTTTAATTACTATCAAACATCATAACCTTTATTATGCTGTTGTTGTGTTTGACTTTGAAAAAAAAAAAAAAAACCTTAGAATAACTCCAAAAAAAATAAAAATCTCTAGTGCATTATTTTTTAAAAAATTTTATAATACTATCGTTGTATGTTGACCACTAGTTATAATATTTTTATAACCGTTACATCGTAAAATCTTTCATAAGAATAAATCTTTAAGAAAATGAGATGTTAGCGCGGCGTATTCATGTGAATAGGTAAACAATTGAAGAAGTTACTCGATTACTATAACTCGATTAAACAATTAAATAATTACTAAATCATTAATTAAACAAATGAGTTGTTAATTAAATAATTATTTTTTAAAACAATGAGTAACTATAAAGATTGTTAGAATCACTCTCTTTCGAAGGGATCATCTAGAAAGTTAGAAAGTAGTTTGTTTTGTTTGTATTAAGACAAGAAACTGATATAGATGTTATGGGTAGAATTTATTTATAATTTTGTTCACATCCATAAAGAAGCCGAATGAAACCAAAGTTTCATGTTCGGTTTTGATTTAAAGACGTTCAAAATGCTGAATTGGCGTCGACTATAACCCCCAACCTTCTGAGCTATATAGCTTGATTAGTTTGCAAGCTGCTTGATTATTATTTAATTAAATCAATGTACATAATTTTGACAACTAAATCAAATAAATTGAAACCAAATCATATATGTATAACATATCACATTCATGCGGTGGGATTAAGTTTATATAGTGATTTCTACGTTTTTAGTTTCCAAATTTCTCATGTATATTTTGGTTATGGCAAATTTTATGGTATTCAGGCCACAAGTATGACTTGATGGTCCAGAATCAATTATATTTTACCATTGTACAGAGAGATATTCACGTGATACACGGTCGTTAGTTGTAATATTTAATGCAATGGTTGACCATAATACATTAAACGGTTGTGTATAAATTCCTATTGGCTGGACATATCATGCTAAATTGCAAATTTAGTCTTCTAACTGGACTCATTTTGCAATTTTGGTCTTAGTTTTTTCCAGTCACGATTTTGGTCCTTTAAGTGTTTTTTTTTTGTTGCAAAAATGGTCCTGAACGCCGGAAATACTAACTGGACAAATTTTCCGGCCAAAAAAATCCATGAGCATTTTTTCAAAGAATCAAATGTTGGTCTTGGAGGATTCGAAGCTACAACCTTTGACTAAAAATCTGGATACTTCTCTATCCGAACTACAATCACATATATTGTTTAAAACACAACATATTATTTATAGACACATACACTATAAAAATATTATAGAGAATCTAATGATACAAACAATTTTTTTTTTTTATAACGTATAGACAGTATTTGTTACACGTGGTGATACATTTATTGAATGTTAATTTTAAGTAATATGGGAGGTTTTTATTTTTTTTTATTGTTTTTTAATGTATTGTCATAAAGATGCAACATATTCTTGTCATGTCATGTTCTTCATTTCTTTCAACTCTTTTTCATAGTCACTAAACTGAATATTTAATTAAATTAACGAATGAAACGTTAAAATGAATGTATTAATTTTAAGTATTCTAATGAAACAAAAGCTAAATCTTTGACAAAATGGGACAAAAAGAAATACTAATTAGTCTGATTATAGCTAATGATACTGTTACGATCAGTCTGAAACAACAATTATCTGTAACATGATGTAACAGTGAAACATCGAATTATATACATTTCATCAAAGATATATAGTACCATTGTCACATAACATTGCATGATTCGGTGTGTCAGAATGATTCATTAAATTACGAAATTCATTGTGTTAGAGTGGTTGAAACGGTAATATTATTCAGAAATTAAAGATAGAGAAAGAAACTAATTTGATAAAAAAAAAACATATATTAAGTAGTGGTACTAGTACCCAAATACTTTAATGCTGCAAAACCATATGATCTAGTTGTCTTTTTTTCCTTGTCATAACTGGCGTAATCAACAAATTTGATAAAAAATAAGCATATATTAAGTCACATGCATTATACAATATATTATACATAAAAAAGAACAATAAAAAAATAAGAAACTCCTATATTACTTAAAATAAATATTCAATAAATGTATCACCACGTGTAACAAATATTATCTATACGTTACCAAAATAAAGTAAAACAGTCTGTATCATTAGATTCTGAATAATATTTTTATAGTGAACGTGTCTATAAATAATATGTTGTGTTTTAAACAACATATGTGTTTGTAGCTAGGATGGAGAATTGTTCAGATTTTTAGTCTAAGGTTGTAGGTTCGTATTCCCCCAAGAGCAACATTTTATTCCAAAAAATGTTGATGAGGAAAGTTGTGTTGATTTGGAAGGATGACATGAAATTTTTTTGGCCGGAAAAGTTGTCCAGTTAGCATTTTCCGGCATTTTTGTAAAAAAAAAAAAAAAACCCCACTTAAAGGATCAAAATTGTAAACGGAGAAAAACCATGACCAAAATTGCAAAACGTGTCCAGTTACATGACTAAATTGGCAATTTATCCGACATATCAGTTAAGATTTCATCCTGCACCATAATAAAATCTGTGAAGAAGCATAAAGGATTAACCGTATATTAATAATAATAAAAGTTGAAGATTTGTTACAAATGCAAACTTTCTTCTAATGACTAGCTATCCATAAGAACATTCTCTTTGATTTTCTTGACAGTATCAATATCCATCTTCATAAACTGAGCTAAAAGTGCATCATCAATGGTGGAATTAAACAAATTCTCAGGAAGATTCACAACCCCTGGATGTGCACTTCCATACGCCGCAATCCCGACCGCCATTTCTTTCCCATCATAATTATGCGCGTAATGAATCAAATGTTTCGGGAACAAGAACACATCCCCGGCCTGAAGAGTCTGATTGAACAACCGGTTTTTGGAGTCGATGAATCCGACTTTAATCGAGCCTTGAAGAAGCAGAGCCATCTCTGCAGAACGTGGATGGAAGTGGAAAGGACTGCCGGTACCTGGAGGGAACTGGACGACTTCTAAGGAGATCCCTTGGCCACGGCCCGCCGGAAACTCGTCCATCCCGAACATGGTTGAATTGTATTTGGTCGGTTGTGAGTTGTCGGCTAGGAACCGACCGGCGGTGCTCGTGAAGAAATTGGCGTCGAGTGATTCTAAAGCCTTTGGATATAAGAAATCGTGAAGGATGTCGGCGTCGTTTGCTGTTGCAAGTCGGAGATGGTGAATGGAAAGTGATGCAGAGATGATTAAGAGGAGAAGGAGGGATCCTGAGGAGAATGGTTTTGTTGCCATTGTTATTATGAATATGCAAAGGGAGAGGAAAGCCTTTGAATTCTATTGTTTGAGGTTTAAAGAGTTCAGATTGAGGAGAGTGTGATTGGCCTTGTTTATAAGTCAAGGTTATGATACTACTTCCGTTCCAAAATATAAATCATCATTTTTACACAGATTGAGAAATTGGTTGAATGTCATAAATTTGATTGTTAATGTCTAAAATATCCCTTGATTATCATTAATTCAATAGTTGTTAAGTAATGAAAAGTACTTTAATAGATAATAAATTAGAGGTAAGATAGAGAAAACAGTAATAAATGTTACATTGATAATGTAGAATGATTTATATTGTGTGACAAAACTAAAAGTATAGGATGACTTATATTTTAGAACGAAGGTAGTATGTTATAAATATTCTTTTGGGAAAAAACCTTTTGTCCCTCATGGTTTGTCAATCGAAGCTTTTGTTCCATCGTACTTTTAAATATATGGTTAACCCCTTAGGTTTTTTTACAAACCATCAAATATCAATTCAAGCAAATATAAAAGAATATTTCGTCGGAATATATATATTTTTTAATCTTATTGCTTTTTTACCCTTACTTTTTAATCCTGTAAGCAACTGCATACTTCTATCTAAAAAAAATAAGCAGCGAGACGACAAGTCACAGCAGCGTTTCCCTTTGTGCGACGGGTGCTGCATTTTCCGGCGATGCTGATGATTCCGACCGTGATTTGGCTACTTACATGGTTAGTTTTTGTAGAGGGAGATAGATAGAGATGGAACTAGCCAAATCGCGGTCGGAATCATCCGTCGCACAAAGGGGAACGCTGCTGAGACTTGTCGTCGTGTGGCTTATTTTTTTATTTTTTATTTTTTTATTTTAGAAAGAAGTATGCAGTTGCTTACCTGATTGAAAAGTAATGGTAAAACAGGAATAAAATTAAAAAAAAAAAAGAATATTTCGACAGAATATTCTTTTATGTTTGCCTGAATTGATATTAATGGTTTGTGAAAAAACCCTAAGAGGGTAAACCATATATTTTTAAAGCACGAGGGACTAAAACTTCAATTGACAAACTACGAGGGGACAAAAGATTTTTTCCCCATATTCTTTTTATTTATCTGATTTATTTGTCAAAATCGAAAATGAATTAATGCATATAAATGTGGAAATAATGACTAAAAAGTCATCGGATATAGTTAATATAACTTTTTTTTTATTTCTTATCTATATTTATATTTTAGAGACAAAAACTGTCAAATTGACCCGTATTTTAACCCGTTTTCAACACAGATACCCGCAAATGAGCCCCTCCCCGAGCTTTCTCTTCCACGATCTCCATCCACAATACCCTCGCCATGATCTAACTCAACCGTTCCTCCCATTCCTGACAAATTATCTCCCACGATTTTCTCTTAAAAAGAAAGGAAGAAAGAAAAAACCCCAACTGCTTCCGATAACTCCAGTCCCTACTATTTTGCGATAACTCCCCCATAACCCACCATCCTTAACCATTTATGTGCACCCTCAAGCTTCTTTTATTGGTAATTATCCTCCCGCATGCTCTGTATTTCATGGCCGAAGAGTTCCCAGCAAGGTAAACTTTTTTATTATTTTTTTAATTTCTGGTTAAAATTTATGCTTCAGCAGGGTTTTCTTTGCTATTGACTCATTCTGGAAATATATTTTTTTCCCGTTTTATTTTTGACCTTCTTCCTCACTGAAGAGATCGACTACACCGTCAATGCCCAGTTCCCAGCAAGGTAGTTTTATTTTTCTTATTATTCATATAATTTCTGGGTGAAATTTATGCTCCAGCAGAGTTTTCTTTGCTATTGAATCATTTTGGATTTTTTTTTTCTGTTTTATTTTTCAGTATCCTCCTAAATGAAAGAGACCACTAGAGACAATGCTGATGTAGACGAGCTTCTAGAGGAATAAGACGATGTTGATGAAGCCATTAACGAGTTCGTGAAACTCTTGGAAGAGCTAACATGAAACGAGTTTGAGTTTTGGGAAAGAGAGAAGCAATTCAAGAAGAAGATGCATGAGTTCTTCGTATATCAATCGATTCTTATTATATATTTTTCGTTATGTTGTGTATCGGGATTTTCAGGATGATGGTGTTGATGTTAGGCACGGAGGTCTCGGACTTAGGCAAAATGCAGTAGCTGTCGTGCATCAGTGCATAGTCAGCTTGATCCAAAATTTGCTCACTATAGGAAAGTGTTATGCAGTCAAAAAATTTACCGGTATGTGCATTATCTTTCATCTTAGTTTGGATGATTTTCTGGATTGACGTAAAATGGATCCCGTTTTTTCAGTCTGTATATATAGGTTTGCTTTGATGGATATGGGATATGATTTTCCAGAAATACCCATGGGAATGGTTACACATATACACTTGAAAAGATGTATCAAAGCTTACACCTTTTTAATCAATATAAACTAAATCTCACACCTTCTATAAGGCCTTTTCGGCTTTTGAAGATCAATGATGTCGCGGATCATGTAAGTGTCTGTGTCCTAGCCCTAGGTTTTGGTCTTAAATTTGTATGGTACAATTCTTATCAGAAACATGTTGGGGTATTCATGGGAAGCCATCTTGGAAGAACAAAGGCACAAATCCTCAGGGGATTTATCAGGGGAAGGAAAACCAGGTCTCAGTTGATTCTGGGTCATCAAATCCTACAGGGCTTCTTCCATTCTAGAGCAGCTGAGCAAATTGCTGAACTCACAAGTCACAACTCTCCAGCAAACCAAACCAAACTGTTCTTTGGTTGTGTCAGGTAACCATATATATTTAGCCTTGTTAGGAAGCAGTCATAAAACATAGTGGATAGTTGACTCTGGAGCAACTGACCACATGACTGGATCCTCTGAACTTTTTTCAAATTATAATCCATGTCCAGGAAATCAAAAAATCAGATTGGCAGATGGCTCTTTTTCCACTATTGCTGGGAAAGGAACTATTTGTGTAGCACCAAATATTACCCTAAAAGAAGTCCTCCATGTCCCTAAACTAGCATGCAATCTTTTGTCATTAGGTAAGTTTACACATGATCAACATTGTGAAACTATTGTCACGGATTTTATCTAACAAAACAAACAAGTAATAAAATTTATAAATCCGGTATTCCCCAAGTGTAGGGATCGTAGCATAGCGATTAATACCGGAGTCGATCACAGGGAATCGGGGTATCTAGTTCATTAATTTTCCTAAGATTGTTACCATTATTATTAAAACCTAAATAACAAAACGAAAAGATAAACTGGACAGAGGATTGTCAGTCCAAAGCCAGGAAGGATAAAAGCGAAAACGATATCTAAACTATAAACTATAAAATAAACAGAGATGATCATGGTGATTAAACAATGAACAAACAATAATCCACCGATCCCGCAACCCTTAATTTCCCCTCTAAGTTATCTTGTGATGATTTAATTAAAGATGTGGTTCACCTATCAAAGGTATGAATTCCTACTCTCGTAGATAATTCGCCTATCAATCTCTCATCTCTCGATATATAGAGATTAACGCTCTCAAAACAAGGTGTAAGATCTCTCAATCTAGCAACCTAGATATTCAACCTATCAACTCTCGTTATGTCAAGGTTAAAAATCCCATCTTTCTTATGGTGATCTAAGGTTTACACCGACTCTCGTCATACGGTAAACATCAACAACAATTCATATTTCGATATCGATTGCATAACACATAAGCATAGAAAAGATACAACTTTAATCAAATTCACAAAATAAATCTAGGTTGAAAATAAAGAACCTGCTAAAACGGATTCACATAGTTTGAACAATTGCTCAGCCTCCAAGCATTCAGCACAAAGAAAAGCAAAACGGAATATAAAACGAACATAAAACAAGAAAAATCGCAACCCCAGCCTCCCCTAAGGGGCTGGGGCCGCCTAGGGTTTTCTCCTAATGATTGTGTATCAATAGGTCTCAATAATGTGTAATTAGGGTTGAAATACGCGCTGCTATTTATAGAAAAGTAAGTCGGTTTTCAGCATGTCGGCCGTGGACGCCCGTCCAGAATTGTGGACGCTTTGTCCGAGTACTTTGGACGCTAGGGCAGACGCTCGTCCATACAACGTCCAAACTCTCTGTTCAACTTTCTTCTCCTGGACGCCCGTCCACTATTCTGGACGCCACTCCAGACTGGACGGGACTTGGACGAACGTTCAACTTGATCAAAATTCGATCTTCTCATCTTTATCTTTATCGATTCCATCTTTATCTCTTCTCCTCTTCACTAATCCGATTGTTAACCTTTTTTAATCCTCTTTTTGGTCGAAATTGTGTATCTACAATACATCAAACACAGTGCAAAATGTAGTATCTTCCAAATCAATATAAAACCATCAATTTTACACATAAATCACACAATTTTGCAACTAACCCATTAAAAACATCACTTGCTGAATACTTCAATATAAAGCTCGATTTCTATGAAAACATCCAGATATGGGGGAAATTGACATAAAATATATCCTTATAAAACGTATAAAATCACCCTTAACAACTATTTTTTCTAAAGACCACTGTCTGTTTCAGGACAAGGATTTGGGGAAGATGATTGGCAGGTGTAAGCTCATTGGAGGACTCTATGTACTGGAATCTGGAATGGACTCGCAAAAGGAGAACCTTGAGAGAGGAAACTACCATACAAGGTCCCAGTCAAACCAGAATCAGATTCTAGTCTTACATAGGAGATTAGGGCATCCCAGTTTTACTTATATGCAAAAGTTATTTCCTGAATTGTTTTCAAATAATAAAAGTGTGAATTTTCATTGTGAATTTTGTATTCTTGCAAAACTAACCAGACAACCATATCCTGCTCAACCCTATGTTCCTTCCAAGCCATTCATTATGATTCATAGTGATGTATGGGGTCCATCTAGGGTGAGTACACTGAATGGAAAAAGGTGGTTTGTTACTCTCATAGATGACCACACACGGTTGACATGGGTATATTTAATGAAAGAAAAATCAGAGGTAGAAATGATCTTTAAGAGGTTTTATGAAATGATTAGCAATCAGTTTCACACACAAATTCAGATTTTAAGAAGTGACAATTGCACAGAGTACTTCAATACCTAGATGGATTCATGGCTGAAAAAGGTATTATCCATCAGAGTTCCTGTGTAAAAACCCCACAACAAAATGGGGTTGCAGAAAGAAAAAGCAGGCACCTTCTGGAGGTTGCTAGGACACTTCTATTTACTTCAAAATGTCCAAAAACATTATGGGGAGAGAGTGTCCTTGCAGCCACATACCTAATCAACATGCTTCCATCTGGAGTATTAGGGTTCAAGACACCCATAAGTCTGTTTCAAAGTGTTTTTCCTGAAAGCAAACTTGTTGGAAAACTACCTCTAAAGATTTTTGGATGCACAGCCTATGTACACACTTATAACCAAAGGAAATTATAACCTAGATCCAAAAAATGCTGTTTTCTAGGATACTCACCCACACAAAAAGGCTATGCCTTGACACCAACACTGGAAAGTTTATTGTCACTATGGATGTAACCTTTCTAGAAGAACACGTGTTTTTTTGATAAGGCTCAATTTCAGGGGGAGTCTAGGGATAGTACAGATAGTACAAGTGTGTCTGAGTCTGAGCCTGAAAATATGTTTGAAAAACAATTTGACTTTTTGGATTTTAAACTTAAAGACACAAGTAAGACCCTAGAGTCCGATTCTGGTCTCCAAACAGAGGATAAGGTCATTAATCCTCCAGAACCTCTCAAGGAGAGACCTTTCCAAGGTAAAACTTATGTGAGAAAGTATCCAAAGAAGGCAGACAAGTCCAATAATGAGCGACACAGCAATCAAACCCCGAGTCCATCATCGACACGACAACAATCACTCGAGGAAGCAAATGACACAGATGTTGCATCAGGGAGTGAACCAGAACCAGACTCAGAAAACACTCAACCTGACTCACAAAAACCAGAAGATTATCTACCCATAGCTCTCAGAAAACCAACCAAAAAATGAACCCAACATCCCATAGCCAGATATCTATCCTATGCCAATTTGTCACCTTCATTTAAAGCCTTCACTACTAATCTATCATCCACCACGATACCTAAAGATGTCCATGAAGCTCTTATGGTACCTGAATGGAAGGAAGCAGTCCTGGAAGAAATGAGGGCACTAAAGAAGAATGGAACCTGGGAAGCCATCACCCTGCCAGAAGGAAGGAAAACAGTGGGGTGTAAGTGGGTATTTGTAGTTAAATACAACACTGATGGACGCATTGAGAGACATAAGGCCAGACTAGTGGCTAAAGGCTACTCTCAAACATATGGGATTGACTACTTAGAAACTTTTTCACTTGTGGCCAAACTCAACACAATCATGATTCTACTATCTGTGGCAGTAAATTTAGATTGGCCACTTATGCAACTGGATGTAAAGAATGCTTTTCTTCATGGAGAGCTAAATGAGGAAGTATACATAGATCCCCCTCCAGGATTTACTGAACAGTTTGGAGAGAAGGTTTGTAAACTCAAGAAATCCTTGTATGGACTTAAACAGAGTCCAAGTGCTTGGTTTGACAGATTCATGAGGTTCATGAAGAGCATAGGCTTTGTACAGGGGAGGTCTGATCACACTCTGTTTATAAAGAGATCTGGGAAGGGCAAACTAACTGCTCTAATTGTGTATGTGGATGACATCATTCTGACTGGGAATGATGAGGAAGAAGCATGTATGGTCAAGAAACAGTTAGCATCAGAGTTTGAAATCAAAGACTTGGGACCCTTGAGACACTTTCTGGGTATGGAGGTAGCCAGGTCCTCTAAGGGCTTGGTGCTAACACAGAGAAATTATACCTTGGATTTGCTAAAGAAGACTAGATTGGAAGGTGCTCGACCAGCAAACACACCAATGGAATGCAACCTCAAACTTGGGAGTGCCAAAGGTGATCCTGTTGATATGGCAAGTTATCAAAGATTGGTTGGAAAACTAATCTACCTAGCACACACCAGACCTGATGTGTCCTATGCTGTGAGTACTGAGCCAGTTCATGCATTCACCCAATGAGGCTCATATGGAGGCAGCTAGGGGACTGTTGAGATACCTAAAAACCACACCTGGAAAAGGGTTATACTTTAGGAAGAATGACAACATAAATGTATCTATATATAAAGATGCAGACTGGGGGACTTGCACCAAGGAAATGAGATCCATGACAGGGTATTGTACTTATGTGTGGGGAAGTCTAGTCACTTGAAGGAGCAAGAAATAGACTGTTGTAGCCAGAAGCACAACTGAAGCAGAGTTCAGAGCAATGGCATTGGGAATATGTGAAGGTCTATGGATCAAACAAGTAATGGAAGACATTGGAGCAGACATATCTGGGCCTATGAAACTGTATTGTGACAACAAGGCTGCAATTGACATTGCAAATGATCCTGTGCAGCATGATAGGACCAAACATGTGGAGATTGACAAACACTTTATTAAAGAGAAATTAGAGAGTGGGGTGTTCTGTGTACCATTCCTACCATCCACACAACAAATTGCAGATGGGCTAACCAAAGCTTTGGCCAAAGGACAGTTTGACTACTTTGTGAGCAAGTTGGGCCTTATAGATATCTTCGCCCCAACTTGAGGGGGAGTGTTGAAAGAATAATTTAATAATTTACATTTATTGTTAATATATTCTCAGTTATTATTGTAGCCGGATTATAAGGCATTTATTTGGTGATTCTGTTGGGATTGACACGCCTTGACAGGCTGGTTGATTAGAGTCCTAGGAGGTTAAGTTTCCTATTTCTGGTTGTATAAATAGCTGTCCCTAAGAATGAATAAAATAAGAAGCCTAAGTTAAAAGGTTTCTCTTTTAACATAAACTCATATAAATTCGTTATATGAGTATAGGAAATTTTGTAATTTATTTGTTGATGTAATTTTAAATTTCCTAGAAATAGATCTGTTTGTTGCTGTTCGGTTATTCTGTTTTTACCGTTGATTGAGCTGTTGAAACGACAATTCCTCCAGTCAGAATAAAGATCAATAGTTGATGAACAATACCTCAAAATTTGGTGTCGATCGGAGTCCGTCTCAATATCAGATCGCTGCAATAAAGTTGCTTCGTAACGTGAAAAGCACGGCAGCCATAAAAACCCTACCGTGAGTTCGTCGAGTTTCGGAAGAGTTTGGAACGTTGAGACAAAGATCTGACTGTTCAGATTGACTAACATGAAGTTATAAACAAGCCCTAAAAATTTCAGGTCGATCGGGTTTTGTCTCGATGTCCGATTGGCTCCGGGAACGCTGCTGCGCTGCAGTTATAAACAGATGCAACAGTTGGATCGGCGGATTGCTGGAGCAAATTGGGCCATCATAACTCGGATCCAACCGTCCATATTGAAGCAGGAGGAGTGAAGAACAGGCCCACACAGTTTCATGACAATCAGAGTTCGTTTGGATGCCCGATGATCGATGAAACGGATCAGCAGCAGATTGTATTAGATTCTAGTAAACCCTAGTTAGGGTTTATTTATTTATTTTCTAATAGGTTAGATACGGGGGTGCCAACGGTCCATCTTGATGTTTATTTTCCGCACTAGTATGTATGCTTAGGACGTATGCGTAGAACCGAAAAATTGCCATGACATGCATCATATCATGAATTCCACTCCATATGCATATACATGTAGAAATTAATTCGAGGAATTAGTTAGGCATGTATACAACACGCGATTAGTATTAGTTAATTGTATGATATTGATTAGAAACTAATTAGGGAAACCGAGGATTCCGGGTTTTGTCAATCGTCATGGTTAGGTGATGGATTCTCAGTGAATCCCACCTTGCGAAAGCATTTTTGTCCGTAGTGTCTACGTGAAAGTTTGATGTCAAGGGATTGAACAATTATGGGTGAATATGGTTCGAAAGTGGTCAAACCATGGATGGGTGGTCAACTGAGCCACGGCTCGATCAACTTATCCATCCACGTGTGGCGTTTGCATGGGGGTCTGGCAAGGCTGAGCTATCCGACGAGCGACTAAAGCTCAACGGAGCTCCTCTAGCCCTGATCCGTCCGACGGCCACATGTGTTGGATAGCCCACATAACCGACACCATTCGGGCCCATGATTTATTGTTCCTTAAAGATACATCAAGTCCAAAAAACGAAATCTGTAAACCCACCACTTTTTCAAAAATATTGAGTAGGAGCGGGGAAGGCGACAGCCGACCCCACGGCCTCTACTGTTGACACAAGCAACATGAGAGAATGGTGATGCATCGTGCCGGCTTGGGACCGGCCTCCCTAAGGAAGGTCTTCACCGCTATCAAAATTCAAGGCTTGGTCTCCGAAAGGATAGGATTTTGGGTACTCGTCGGGTCACTGACCGACCTTAAGGTGGCACACTCGGGGTCTACCTAAAAAAATCTGAAACAGTAGGTCACACTCATTATGGGTATTTTGGGTAATACCTTGGCTGAAAAAGAAAGGTAATCGAGGATTAAAATTGGATGTTCGATTCCATTTAATCATCAAGAGAGTTGATCTCAATTTAGTCGTCACCTCTTTGACCTACCCTAAGGTGGCACTGAGGTGTGAGACTAAATCATTGGAACGGTAGGATAGACTATGCATTAGTTTATAGTTTCTAAAATCAATTAGTAGTGTATAATTTGGATTTATTTTCTGTCAATTTTATTTACAACAATTTGTATATCTCTATATGGTACTAGACTGCTAGTGTATGTTTTAAATTGACTAGTATTGACTTCGTTTAAAAGTGGTAAGTAACTAGAACGTTGTACTTGTTAATCATACATGCGATTACTTTTTCGGAAGAGATATTTCTCTTGAGCCTTCAAGACTCAAAGTGACGTAAATAAGTATGTCACTGCTGTCACTCGTGTTGAACGAGAGACAACCGTAATTAGTTTGAAAGATGATTGGGATGGTAAAATTCTTCTAGTGAATTTTAATTGTGTAGTGACTACACGAGAAATTTTCTAATAGAAAAATTGGAGAATCATAAATTAAAGTGTTGCTAGTTAGACGGTATTTGGAACCGATAAACTAGTGGGAGCTTTAATCTTATGTTTTTCTGATTTATTAGAAAATTAGTCCCACCGGGTAACGCTTTCACTAGACATCCCACAGTTCACGAGAAGTGTCTGCTTAAACGAACTGCTAGTTTAAGACTATTTCCTTTTAAGGAAAGTCAAGAATGGGAAAGAATGTCTACAAAGTGTTAATCATCTAAACTAAATAAGTTTGAGGCTAAACCGAAATATTAATATAAGTATACGATAAGGAAAGTGATTTCGGATCACTAACCAATGAATCCTAAGGACTTTCTTAACCGAGTAACTGGACTCGGGAGCTATGTTCTTTTGGAAGAACAAGGTAGTTGTGCATTAACGATTAATAGAGTAGACAGCGGGCAATTATTTCAGCTAGAATAGTGGGAGTGATATAAGAAAATAGAATTTCGGATTCTAATCCTTGAATATCAAAGAAATTTAATTTCTGTTTCGGATTCGTTGGAACAAATGGATTCACTTTTATCTCGATACTACAATTGCCTTAAACGAAGTGAATATGACATTTGTACGATTTTGGAACTTGGACTTTTGTTTGATAAAGTCAGAACCACTAAGAAATGCTGAAAAGGTATATTTAACACGTCTTAAACTATTAAAGGCAAAAGGTTTCCGTAATAAGATAAACAACTCTTCAACATCTATTAATTAGTGCATATATCATAGAGATAAGACCTGACGACTGGCTAAGGGTTATTCCTATCTCCAGTCTAGGAACACTGTCTCAAAGGAACAATGACTAAGCTTCCTTTCAATCGGGAAAGGGTAATATATTTGAAGAGGTATCATAGCTTGTTCATAATAACCTTAGGGGTCTAGTGAAAGATGCAAGCTAGTGGGAGATTTTGAGTGGTGACATTTTGTCTGATAACCACTCCGAACACAGTTTAGTTTATCAAAAATACGAGGAGGTGTCTCTGATATTACCAGAGAAGAGTATTCCATGCTCAGAAAGAGGCTATCGCATAGTCTTGAGACTGATGCTCGGCCTGCCTCCTAGTGGAATGTTTTCACTGAGGGAGAAACCGTAATCTTGCCTTTTTGTCAATGGTGTGCTACTATACACTGCTTGACTCGAACTGAGATATTGGTTGCAATATAACGGTTAACATTATCATGTAAACCGATAAGTCTACCTAGAAGATGCTTGTATGGATAAGGAGTAAATTCAGTTTACTCTACTTCTGCAAATATGGGCATTTAGCACTTAGTGCTTGAAGGTAGGACTGGAGATTTTGCATACACGTTCAGAAGATAACTGTTCGTGAAATATCTTAATGTGATGAGTGAAGGTTGGTTATAAGATTCTTGAGATCAGAAAGTGACGGTTGGACTGTCACACCCCTTATGAAAGAA
The DNA here is from genome assembly GCA_036785695.1 of Gentiana straminea. Taxonomy (NCBI): domain Eukaryota; kingdom Viridiplantae; phylum Streptophyta; class Magnoliopsida; order Gentianales; family Gentianaceae; genus Gentiana; species Gentiana straminea. The sequence continues at coordinate 3,002,221 of JAVUPR010000514.1, read as the reverse complement.
TCCATAGATAACAACATTAGACCTTGGAGCACGGTTACTCATGGAAGTTACTATCTGATTTAGTCAGACCACGTCCAACATCGGTTGTTGGTGATTACACTCATAAATACTACTAGATCAAATGTCAATCCACCCAAAACGCAGTGGGAGTATGGTTTAACCGTTGACCCATTGTGGTTTTGTGGACTTTACAGTCTGCTGGGGTGATTGATAACCTATGGCTCTTGGTGGGCTGTATAGGATTCTGATCATAGAGATTGGTTTGAAAGCCTTAACCCTGTGAATGGAGTTTTGGTACTCCAGTTCTGTTCAGCCTCTTGTAGAACCACCTGAGTGTCTCAGGCCCAATGGGAGCAATTGGATCTACACGGAAAAGAGTCGAATGAATAGGAAAGTTTAAACTTTCAGCGTAAAGCTGAGTGGCCTAGGGGTGATTCCCTGACAAGTAGAGAGTTAACCAGACCTTGAACTCTCTCACCACTCAGTCTTGCTAGATTGCAGAAAATAGGGATGATTTCCTGAGACTTTCTTACCAAAAAACGGAGTCTGGATTTATTCGGAACAGAAGGGTCTTGGTTAGAACAAATGGCAGGATGACTGCCGGGGCTTATATCCTTTGTGGATTTAAGAGGACCTCTCGGTCATTTAAAGTCACATGTTTTAAAATATGTGGACTTGACCAGAATATTGATAAGTCTTTCGTAGACTGGATATCAATATTGGTAAAGTAGTAGTATTAGTGTTCATGAATGATAACACTGCAACGGTTGGAAACAACGTGGGCGTGCTATTTGAAGTCGGAAACTGACACGCCAAGATTCTCTGGATGAGAGAATTGGACTATATTCTAAGAATTTGATTCGATCGAATTCACAAGAATGAGTCATTGGCTATCCATCCGTCTTATTGGTTAAGATGATCTTGCATATACGTATGCAACATTCAACGAGAGTAGTCCTGCCCTACCACTCAGGAATGATTCTCTAAATCTTCGGATAAAGATAAAATGGGATAGTGTCTCTCTTGGATAACGGAAAGTTAGGTTATCACAAGTCAATAGTAGTCAAATCTCGGATTCGAGCATTGAATAGTGGTTTAGTACGTCCTCAAGTATCTTTGAAGAACGAGGAATAATGTGCTTGTATATTCGGGTGCAAACTTGAATATGGTTGACTACACTGATTCTGACTTATAGTCAGATTAAGGATGATCGTTGGGATGATCTCGGGCTCAGTGTTTACTCATTGGGATGGAGCTATAGTCTGGAGAAATCCAGCACCGCCAATTCGACTTTAATTAATCGGATACGTAGCAGCTTCCGGAGCAGCTAGAGTGGCGAAATAGCTTAGGAATTTCCTTCCTGATCTGGGAGTAATTCTCGGTCTGGTGAGTCGATATCGCTTCATTATGAAAACAATGAAGAGATAGCTTATAAGGATCTTCTTAGGGTATTCCCATCAGTTACCCTATCTCTATCCTCACAAATACTATTAAAAAATACATATCCCTACTTTACAGCAACTAAATTCACAATACTCTACATCAGCACCCCTATCTCTATCCTTACAACATTAAAATATTCATTTTTTAACTATAAACAATTTTGTCAAAAGTAACTTTTCAACCAACTTTTAAATTCAAATTTTATTCCAACGGCTATATTTCAACGGCTATATTCGAACACACACATTTTTCCAAAATTACTTTTAAAATTCAAAATTTTACTCCAACGGCTATATTTGAACACACATTTTTCAAAACTTACTTTTTAAATTCAAATTTTATTCCAACGGCTATATTTCAACGGCTATATTTCAACACACATTTATAAATAGAACTCAATTCCTCCTTACCTTTCATCCCATTTAAATTTTTATGTTCATTTTTTGGAACTTTTATCAACACAATGAGTGATGACGATTTTTTGTGTGCAAGCGACGATTGTGATAGTTTTTTGGACGACTTTTTGTATGGAAGCGACGACGACGACGACGACGACGAAATGCTTCAAATTTTAGCTTTCAAACGTGAAAGGGATAAGATTGTGGCACAAGGTGAAAGCTCTAGAAGACAACGGTCATATATTGATCGTGGCATTTCACAAGGGCATGAACGTTTGTTCAAAGATTACTTTGCAACGCAACCTATTTTTCCAGTTCACATGTTTCGTAGGAGATTTCGGATGAGTCGTGAGCAATTCCTGCGGATTCACAATGCAGTGGAAGCACACGAGCCATACTTTCAACAAAAAAGAAATGCTGCCGGAAAATTAGGTTTGTCATCTCTTCAAAAAACAACCGCAAAGACTTTGCGATGTTGGCATATGGGGTAACATCGATTTCATGGATGAATATATACGGATTGGAGAAAGCACACCGTTAAAAGCATGAGGTACTTTGTTGAAACAATCATTGATGTATTTGGTCCCGAGTATCTACGCAAACCAAACTCGAGAGGATATTTCAAAATTACTTCAAATCGGTGAAGCTCGTGGCTTTCCAGGAATGTTGGGCAGTATAGATTGTATGCATTGGAGGTGGAAAAATTGTCCAACTGCTTGGAAAGGTATGTTCACTGGTCATTGTCATGAACCTACACTCATCTTAGAAGCCGTAGCATCTTATGATTTATGGATTTGGCATGCATTCTTTGGGTTACCGGGGTCACACAATGATATCAATGTGCTAGAACGGTCTCATGTATTTTCTAAATAACTAGAGGTGAGGGTCCCCAAGTTAACTACTCCATTAATGGTCACAACTACAATAAGGGGTATTATCTAGCTGATGGAATATATCCCCCATGGGCAACTTTTGTCAAATCAATTCCTTTACCAATGAACCGAAAGACTAAATATTTTACAGCGGCTCACGAATCTGCTAGAAAGGACGTTGAACGCGCATTCGGTGTGCTCCAGGCTCAATTCGCAATTGTCCGTGGTCCTGCACGATATTTTGACCACGCCACTCTCAATAACATCATGTTGGCATGTATTATAATGCACAATATGATTGTGGAGGATGAGAGAGAACTTCACCCACAACCCGATATCTCCGAATATGAACAAATTTCTGCAAGTCCTCCAGCCCAATTGTATCACAAACTCGTATTCCGAATTTAGTTCTTTCATTCGTAGAGGTCGGTGAGATCGAGATAGAACCGTGCATAACCAACCGCAAGAAGATCTAGTCGAGCATCTATGGAATCTATATAGTCAAACGTAAAGTTTGATGGTTATGAGTATCTTCCGATGTTTTAAAATTATGTGTTTTGTATTAATAAATCAGTATGTCTTTATTTTTGAATTTGACTCAGTACTGAATATCCGTACTCTTTCCTCTTGGTAGATGTTGCCGCTAAGAGGTTTTAATGAGGCGTGATTAGGTGCTGAGATGTTAACTTTATAAAAACGGGTTGGTTCGTCTATTGTATTTTTTTTCCAGTTTCGTTAATAAAAAAATATGTTTAAAAAATAGTGTTATGTTGTTCTTCTTCAATACAATATTGTATTTTTATTTGCATTTGCTCGATTGATTCAGCATAGAACAATCCAATAAAGAGGGGGTGATATATTGATGTTCTTGAAATATTTTCTTGATCATGAAGATCTGAATGTTTGTGCAATGGCTTGTAATGCCCTAGGAAACATGTGCCGACATAGTCCTCACTTCTATGGTTAACTGGTAATGACATCTACAATTATATTACATTAATAATCACATGTACTGTGATTTGGCTTCTGTTTTATGGTTAGTTTTTGTTTTGTTTTTCCTACATACCTGGTATTCTTCTTGCTGCCTATGCAGGCAGAACATAAAATTATTGATCTCCTAACATATGTTGGCTCTAAGCATGAAGACACAGACACAACCGTCGTAATAAGCAGATCACGTGAGCTCAAGAATCAAATTAACAAAGAGATTCAAAACTATTTAAACTAATCAAAGTAGTTAAAGTAAAACAACTTCAAAGTAGTAGGCACCATGAAATCGAATTGCAAATAAGTTGTTGTTCAAAACTAAGACAAACTGATTTGGCTTGCTACAAAACAATGATGAATGGTAGCACAAAGTTTAAACAATTAAAGATTTCATAGGAACACCTCATTTGATTCTAGAAGACAAAGTCTAAATTTGAACATTTTTGGAATGGAGACTACCGAAAATAAGGAAAGGTGCAGCACATAAACAAAATTTCCCTGCAACAAATGTGTTGCAACAATGCAACAAATGTAACCTTATCTATTTCACCAAGTAACCTAGTGCTTAAATTAACAAAGAGGTGGAAAGGAACAACATAATAAAAGTTGGGAAGCTAAATCTTCAATAATTGCTGAAATTACCCTTTTTAGGTGCTAATAAAACATATCCTTCTCCAAGAAATGTTGGATTGTGATTAAGAACCACAAACCTTTAAGCTTATTGTTCCCTGCTTCACCGACCAACCCCCCTCTCAATTACAGTAAAGGTAATCATCACAAAGGAACTGATTAACCACCAGAAACCAAAGGCACATAATTCCCTACATCAATACTAAGATTTCTAGGGTCTTTTTGAGCTGTAAAGCCGCTGTAAAGCAGTTGCCGGCTGCTACATGGGATAATTAACTAACAATAAAGTAAGGACATGAAACAGAAAGCATGATCGCATAGAGGCCCATAACAAACAATGAAGGTACGTTCTTGCAATAGACGTAATTGTGCAATGGATTTTCAGGCAGAGCATCAGTGCATCACCCTTTTAAAAAGCTAATAATTCAATGTGATCGATAAAACAAGAATTACATACAAAGACTTGATCTTTTCAAGCACCTGGTTCTGATTAGCGGTGGTGGAGGAGCTCGTATTGTTGGGGAGGTGTATTGCAGGATAAAGAGTGGCGCAATAGCTGCCCAGCAGTCCGCCTTCTTGCAGGATCTCTCTCTGAAGACAACGACCGATGAAATACCCGAACTCCCTAGACGCCGTAGGAGGCTCCTCCGGTGGATTATGATTTTTGAAGAAACAAAATCAATTGATCTGCAATTTTTTTTATTTTGTTGCTGAGGAGTGATTTGCAATTGGGGGGAAAATAAATGGAGGGAAGAGACGTATGGAGATTGGAGGGAAGTGAGGAAAATAAACAATAAAATAAGTGTAGAGATAGCTACAGTGCAACCTCAGATTTGGGGTGGCACTGTTCATCCACCCCAATGTAGGGTGAGGATAAAGAAGCTGATGTAGCAGAGTTTTTGCTTCTTCCTTATTTTTCATCCCTAATGTAGAGATAAATTGAAGGATGAGGAGGCTGATAAGAGTACCCTTAGTCACTAGAGGTCAAAAGCATATTGAGAGAGAATACCGCTTGATTAAATGGACCGGCAACGTTTCGATCCTAAAGGTCGTCTCGAGCCGACAACCTAACTAATCAGTGTACCAAGTCGAGTGCTTGGAGGGTACGGCATTGAGGGATATGTCTCATCTTCTTTTAGAGCAAGTCAGAGAGTGTTGTGAATAAGATGAGAAAGGGTGTGCTCTAAAAACAATCATTGCTGGTCATTTCGTGCAAGTGGGAGATTGTTAGGTGTAGTGCCCGAAAGACAATTTGTGTAATTGTTTTTGATAATGGATAACATAATTTATCTCACCTTATTACTTGCTTTGTGCTTGTAAGTAATACACTACTGCAAACCCTAAGTAATACACTGCTGCAAACCCTAAGGATTGAGTTAGTGGTGATATACTTAAACTGTTAGTCCGTGGTGAACTTAATCAGAGTTTGGGGTCTCATGATTAAAACACCAATAATGCGCCCAGAACACCTTAGGGTGTGATAGTCTTATCCGGATTGTCGGTAGAGGGTACCTGAGTGGGGCATTTATATATGATGGCATTCATATAGGACTGGACCGATTTAATTTGGGTTTCTCGATATAATTCCGTAATCGAGAAAACTTATTAAATCATTAGATGATCATATATGGATTGACCTTAATCCTGAAGTGATCACAGGGTATTGCTTGTCTCGGGGTAGTGTTTGATGTGTTAGTTAAGGATCAATTTGATATGTGATCTGAGTCACTTCTTGTGGGCACTATTCCCTGATAAGTGAGTAGTTTTGTGTTTCATAGACACGGAATCCATTCCTTCCTGCGGGAAGTAGAGAGACAGTCCCCTTATTTGTTAGCCCTAAGAAAATGATCGATCCCGGGAGTTCATATTAGACTAATTAGCTACTAGTCCGGTATGTGAACTAATTAATCACTAGGGGTTAATGGTAAATAAGGATAAGATATTCTGAGTCGGGTTTACGGAGACTTCCCAATCAGAATGGACAGTCTATGGAGGGTTAGTCCGTATGTAATGATTATATCAATGGACACTTATTTACTCATAGGATTGAGTGTACGTATATATATCTATAATTGGTAGAGTTCAGTTTCGGGTTTATGGTGGCGTAATCCCAGAATTAATAATTTAAGTGTAAATATTCTGTTCGATGAATATTTTATTTAATTTATTGGAGCTACTGGTTATAGGTCCGTGGTCCCCAACGTGGCTCCTATAATACGAGTATTTTCTTGTTATTGGCCTTAGTGATAATTAATTGGCTAGACTAATTAATTGATATGCGAAATATTATTCAGTTGGGCTAAATAATATAATACACATAAAAGACATTTTCTGTGGGCCTAAAACCCTAAGGTGTGGCTCCTCCCTCTCATAAAATGCAAGAATTGATTTTCTTGTGTGATTAATTATTTACTTGGTAAGTAATTAATTAATAAAAGATAATTGATTTGTAATTGATTGATTGATTAATCACAATCTTTTTATAAATGGAATTATCTTTTATTGTGATTTCTTTTTAATTATTTATTTAATTAATTAGAAACTTGGAGGCCAAGGATTTACTCTCATATATAAAGAGAGTTCTTCCAAGACATATGATATATGAAATTTTCGACATACACACATGAAATAGAGAGAAAAACTTGTTTCTTGTCTTGGGTTTCTGGTTGAAGAAAAACTTGTAGTTTTTCTTGATGCATATCAAGGAGGTTTCAATTTCAAGGATCAGTGTCCACCAACCGCCGTTTGGAGAACACGTTGGAAGATTGTGGCTACTCATCCAACTATTGGTAAGTAGATCTAAACCCCCTTGTAGGAAGTTTAGATCTTTTATTTATGATATGTAGTTTAGAAATCGTGATTCATCCGTTGTGCAAATATCTGTTTTTTGTACAGATCTGAGCTCCCACATCCTTCACATTCAACCTTTTGAATATTTGACTGTCAAACCAGATTATTTGTTAACGTTTTGCTTATTTTACATTTTCCATCTCTAAAAGATTTTTTTAAATTAATCATCACTTTTTCTTGAATTTTTCGGTCAAAAGCCTTATTAGCCAAATGGGCAGTCAATTGAGTGAGATACTGTTAAATTGTGCTACACATTTCTAGAAAAAAAAAGAAATATCTAGATTGTAGAAATGCATTCCTAGTGTAGAAGCTTCTAGTTGTATGTAATAGTCTAGATAAATATTGCTACACTAGAATTGAAGCTACTAGAAGCATGTAGGTTCTAGTAGTGATTACTCAAAATTAAGAAAGAACTAGAAAACTCCATTAGACACTTGAACTATCCAATGGGGGCTATAAATAGCACCACCACCATGTAACTAAGAATAAAACAATCAATACAATCAATTTCCTTTCTCCAATCTCTCCAACTTATCAATCCTTTTCCATCTCACACTCATCAATCCTAGCATTTTCCATTCAACCTTCTACAAAAATTCTAACAAGTGGTATTGGAGCAAGGTTTCGACACAACTACAACTGGGCGAAATCAACATCATGGCAGATTACACACTCCGCTCATCCATTCCGGTTCCAATTTTCCGGGGTGAAAATTTCGACTATTGGTTCATTAAAATGAGAACCTATTTTTGTGCTCAAGATTTATGGGATATCGTAAGTAAGGGATTTAGCATCCCCGACGACATCTCAAATTTATCTACCGCACAAAAGAAAGAACTCAAGGAGAATCAACAGAAAGATGCTCAAGCATTATTAGCCCTTCAGTTAAGCTTGACTGAAGAATTGTTTCCGAGAATCATGAGTGCCAAGACGGCTAAAGAAGCGATGGATAAGTTGCAGGAGGAGTTTCAAGGCAATGAAAAGGTATGAGTCTCAAAACACCATTCATTGAGGAGAAATTTCGAGAATTTAAAAATGAAAGATTCGGAGAATGCTAAAGACTACTACACAAGAGTAGATTCATTAGCAAATCAATTGCGGGCGAATGGAGAAGACGTCCCAGAGAAGAAAATTGTGGAAAAAATATTAATTACATGTACAGAAAAATATGATCCAATCATTACAGCTATTGAGCAGTCAAAAGATTTGGAAAATTGTCTGCTTCAGAATTGATGGGGTCTTTAGAAGCTCATGAACATAGATTGGAAAGGCGTCACGAAGGCACAACTGAAAATTCTTTTCAATCTAAGTTCAAAACGCCGTCACAAAAAGAAAAACAAAATGATCGGAGATCAAATGAAGGTTCTAAAAATACAGAGCTTCCAAACAAAACATTTTCTTCTTGCGTTATATGCAAGAGGAAAAGCCATTTGGAGAAAGATTGTTGGTTTAAAGGAAAACCACAATGCAAAAATTGCAAGAAATTTGGTCACGTCGAGAAGGTATGTCGATCAAAAAGGAATCATCAAGCTAACTTTTCTGAAGAAAAGGACGTCTAAGACAATCTCTTCTGTGCCTGTCAAGTAGCAACAGAGGAAAAGAAAGATACATGGTATCTTGACAAAGTGGTTGCAGCAATCACATGACAAAAGATGAATCTATATTTTGCCATCTTGAAAAATTCAAGACAAATATTAAGATAGGAAATGGCGAATTTATGGAGGCTACAGGAAAAGGCACTATTGTCATTAACACAAAGAAGGGCAAGCGATACATAAATGAGGTGCTCTTGGTTCCGAGTATAGATCAAAATCTATTGAGTGTCGGGCAAATGATGGAGAAAGGATACTCGTTGCATTTTGAAGGAGATTCTTGTACAATATATGATAAAAAAGATAAATCTCTTCAAATTGCAAAAATAAAAATGAAGGAAAAACGATGCTTTCCGATCCAATGGAGTTATGCAAGAGATGTCGCAATGAAGGCACAAGTTGACGACTCGTGGTTATGGCACAGAAGGCTTGGTCACTTCAATTTCAATGGATTAAAAATACTACATCAGAAGAACATGATGAAAGATCTCCCGACTATAAAGGCACCCGATCGTGTTTGTGAAGGATGCATGCTCGGGAAACAACATCGACAACCATTTCCTGTCGGAAAAGCTTGGAGAGCGAAGGAGCCATTAGAATTGGTGCACACAGACGTTTGTGGCCCAATGCGCACTCCTTCACTTGAACAAAATAGGTACTTCATTCTCTTCATTGATGATTTTACCAGAATGACATGGGTTTATTTTATGCGTGAAAGATCGCAAGTATATGAAATATTTAAAAAATATAAGGCCTATGTCGAGAAACAAAGTGGTCACTACATGAAGACCATAAGAAGTGATCGAGGCAAAGAATATACATCTAGAGAATTCAACAAGTTCTGTGAAGATGAAGGCGTGGAGCACCAATTGACAGTTGGATACGCTCCAGAACAAAATGGTGTATCAGAACGCAAAAATAGAACCGTTATGGAGACAACAAGAGCTATGCTAATGGAGAAAGGACTTCCGAAAACATTCGGGGCGAGGCGGCATACCGCAAGCTACTTGCTAAACATATGTCCAACCAAAGCCGTTCGGACAAAACACCATTCGAAGCCCGGAGTGGGCGAAAGCCATCAGCAAAGTATCTTAGAGTCTTCGGCTCCATCTGTTATGTTCACATTCTGACAGACCTAAACCTAAGCTATACAGATCCTAACCGGCAGTGTACCGGGTCAAATTGTGGTGCTAGTATGGTGAGTCAGAGTGTCGAATCCTCAGTGAACTTGGTAATTTCTTTTACGTGTGGTTAAACACCAAAGAGTCGTTATTAACTCGATCTAAATCGCAATTTTATAACACGATCACTACTATTCTAGTCAACATAAAATAAATACGTAATTTAAAAGTTATTCTAATATAATATATATAGATATATAAATATATATAGATGTACATAAATTGCAAAGTATATATATAGATATAAATATATAGATACCAATATATTAAACAGATAATTTTAGAGAACCGGCCAAAACTTATATAATTGGTTTATACGATCTTTTCGATTAATTGAAATGTGTTCGATCTCTCCTTTTATTTTAGGTCCAATTGAGTAAATGAAACGGTGCACTCCTGAAGTAAACAATTCCTCCTCACATGAGCGTATGAAATTGTCATATGTCCATTGCATCAGTCCAAGGTCCACAACTGTTACGGTAAACGAATTAATCTGAACAGGTCCCGAGTACAAATCTACTTTTAAATAAAAAGGAGTCATTCCGTTCGTCAAACGGTCAATTTTATTTTAAAGGCTCCGGTTGTCAAAGCCGGACGATTTAACTTTCCGGTTTAAGTTTCAATTAAACCGATGATTTAACATTATTACGATCTCGAGTACAAATTATAATAAAATTCATTTCTCCCAAAACAAATTTACCCCCGGGTAGGAAATCGGATTCCGTTATCACGTTATTCACACGGCCAATTTTACCCTCCGGTTTTTCTATCTTTTATCTCATATCCCGACTACGAGGCGTCAATTCATAATTAGATTATGAATTCCTCGCATCGGTTAAATATGTCAATACGAATACGATCAAAATAGAAAAAGATTCAATTAACTCAATTTTTAGTCATTTTAACTTAACAACATTTCTTTAACGAAAAGATCGAAATAAAACCGATTACATAGTTTTGGCCGTATTATATTTAGCCTAAAAACATTATAACAACGAAAAATATAAAAACAAACATAAATACTTAAGAAAAGTTACCCGAATACGGCAATTGATTCGTAAATCGTATCTTCCGGACATTACAACTTCTTTAGCAAAACCGACTTCCGAGATTTTCCCGAGCATTATAACGATACTAAAACTACATTATTACGGCGTAAGGCCTTATTTACAACTACTACTAAAATTAAAAAAAGAAAAGAGAGAGGAGATATATATATATATAGGATGTATATATATATATGGTACACCTCGATCGATCCGTGATGAGCTTCTATATATAGGCAAAGTGGCAAAGGCCGGACCGGTCCGGTATTAGGCCGGCTCGGTCCGGACTAATGATTACTCCCACTAACTTGATCTCTTCAAAGATGTGCGTAGATTATATATAATTATATATAATTATATATAACTTATAAAATTCATATCTCGAGTTCGGATCTCCAAAAATTGCAAACGAAATGCCAAAATTAAGGTCTCGAGAAACTCTACAACTTTCATGAAGGACTCTTCTCCAGATAACGCTTTCTTGATAACCTCGTGTTCTCCCGAAGCTTTTACGGGATTTTTCTTAATCCAAATCGATTAGCCACTTGATCACCGTTTAAGTTGTAGACCTCCAATCTTCATAATTTAAATTGCATTGGAAAGCTCTCGGAAAAATCTACAACTTTCGTGAAGAACACTTTTTCCGAAAATATCATTTTGATGAGCCATTCGTTTGTCGAAGACATTTCTCTATTATTACTTATCCAGATTGGTTGGCCACTTGTCCACTTAAGCTATTCAATTGACCATTTAAGCCCGTGGCACTCTCTAAATCATTCCAGAGATATGGTTAAACTTCAATATGTCGATTCTCGGGGTCTTGGTTTATAAATCTGCAATAAAATACCACAAATACCCACGTAAATCTGACACGACACTCCGATTTACTAAAATCGGTACAAAATTACAACTTTTTACTATTAACTACTCTAAATTATAAAGATTAACATTTTATACCATAATTTCATATATTTTATATAGAATTTGTTAATAAAACATAATAATATAACGTATATTTAATCATATAAAAATAATACATCAAATTACTCCCCACTTAAATTTTGATCGTCCTCGAGCAAAAATAAGCGGTAATAAAAGATAGTATAATTTTTCGATTATAATTTATATTGTCAATATTATAAATATATTATCTATCTTAATTTAAAATCTTAAGAAGACGAAAAGAGTATATAACTGAAATAACTTAAACATTAAATATTATTTAGATAAAATTATATATGTAATACTCAATAAGTATAAATAAAATATTAGAATTATTTTTAATCGCAACTATTATGAAATTCTGGAATCGGAAACTTCGGTAAAGTAGTCGACAAAAAATGGCTTATAGAGTTTAGGTTCAAGATGTTGGTTAATCGGAAAAAAAAAAAAGGGAAATCAAAAAGAGAAAGAGGCAAGTCGTACGTACCTACATCTTTATATTCTTGATCAAAAATAATCATCGATTAATAACACTCTTTTTTTTTTTTTCAGATTTTCTCTCTCTTTTTTTTTTTTTTTTTTTTTTTTTTTTTAAGATTAAGAACTAAAAGCGTGAGTGTGTGTAGAAAATCAAACTTACAGGCATTGCTTCATCAAGATTGATCGGAGTATTACTCTTTCGATCGAAAATTACAAGTCCGGTTTCCTTAAACTTGTAATAATTCCTGAGATCTTATGATTCAACTTTTTCTTTTTCATTTTATCTTGTGCCCTCATTCCCAACAATAGGACATTTCGTGATAATACCCTAGCTGGACTACTATCATCAGGCAATCGGGAGCTTAATTACCTCATAGTGATATAGGACATTTCGTGATAATACCCTAATCACTCCAATCATTGGTAGCTACAACCGATTTGTTCTTTTTATTTTTAAGTTGTTAATCACGTATAAGGAAGATACCGATATTTGATTAATTCGTGTGTAAATATGGTGCTTCGTTCTTAATTCTTTTATAGAATATTAATATGTCCGAACTTATTACCAAAATCGACTATGTTGCAAGTGTCATGAGGTAAGATCGAATATACTACTACTTATCTAATCTTTCCAATCTCAAAGATATACCAAAACTTAGCTTTTATGTCTCCATCTCTTTTTATAAGTACGTACAAACTTGCGGTATTTCAAGGAAATGTAGACCAAAATAGCTAAAGCTCGGTTATTTAATCACAATTTACAATTTCGAGTGAGGTCTTGATCACTCTAATCAAGGCTGAGGTAGGTTATTTGGCTATAGTTATATTTTTGTGGTGCCAAAAATCGACAAACTTAGTCCAATTCCAAACTCATAATTCATATTGAAAATGATTCTAAAAATTTTACTTATAAATATCAACATACTTATATAATTTTATAAAAACAATATCTAATATTAATTACTCAATTATATAAACTTAAAATCTTATTAAAATCTAAATTAGACATATAATATAATTATTGTTTTGACTATTTTTCGAAAATTTTAATGAATTTTCTAACCTAACTCTACTCCCCACTTACGAAGTGGCATCGTCCCGATGTTCAATAAGTAGTAAAGAAGTAGGTTCGAAAATAAAATTAAAATTATCTATTAACGTTATTTTTCTGATTTTATTTTAGCGTATACTAATTAAAACAAACTTAAAAAAACTAAGACATATATATTAAACAAGATACATTATTACAAACTTAAAAGAAAAACTTAACTTAACTAAAGAAACTTCAAACTTAACTTAATTTAACTTATTCAAATTTAAATAAAACCAACAAACAACTCTCTAAATGGTAGACGAACAACCCGGTGTATCAACCGGTAGCAAACCAAACCGACTATCTCTAGACGGAAAAATTTCATCCGTCTCCAAACTCTCTTCTACTCCATTCGAAGAGTACACAAACGTGATATCATCCATGAATTAGGCATAGGTTTCCCCTACTACCTCTCGTGATCGCAAACTCCAACACTCGTCCTTTGAATCAATATACCCCAATCAACAAATACACCGAATGCCAAAGCAAAAAGTAGAAGCATTTCATTCTCACCCAAACTTCCAAAATCCCGTGGGGATAAACTCGAGAATTTATAAAATGCTTCCACGCCTTTAGATGTGGAAGTAAAGCTCGTGTTGACATGTCGTGATTTGTATCAAAAAGCGGGAACGTACATTGGAAAGACTCGTGTACTTTATTCAAATGATTGTATGCATTGTCTAGTCCCCATTTTATTTCAAAGTGCCGTATCGTAACCGGTGGTATTTCAAAAAGTTGATTTATAATAGATGAAGAGAAGGGGAATAGCCACTCCTCTTACTAGAACAATCCGAGTGATATCGATCATAGATGTCGTCATAAGTGCGTAATAAAATTCTCGCACTATCGAGACATTTATCCTACCTCTCTCGTGTACCGACAAATTTCTTCCAAACCACAACTACGGATCATAGTTTTTCCCCATTGATCAAGCTTATCTAAATTTAAACCTTTCTCCAATAGATTGGAGAATTTGCAAAACGATTGTGTAAAATGATATTATCGTTAGAAGCTTGAGATTCCGGATGATCCGGTGTATCAGGCTCGTAAGAATTAACCGATGGTGAAGAGTGGTTCGACATTTTTAAAGTTTACTATAAAATAAAAGAAGGAAAATTGAAGATGGTAAAGATATGAGCATTTGTTGCTCCTCCTTTTACTTCCTTAAATAGATAGTAAAAAACTTACGTGTGTGCATTAGACGGACTCAAGAATGACTCACCTTCGTTCTTCACGGCCCGGTCCGGGAAAATGCCGGCTCGGTCCGGACTCATCCTACTTTTACCGAGGGGACAGAGGTAAAAGACAACTTGTGTTCTGTTTTTACTTCACGTGTGAAACAAGGCTTCCACTTGCCTTGAAGATAATTTGATAATGGTTGAATTAATTCATCCACTTTGATACGGACGGATAAAATGACACATTAGTTATATTTTGAAAACGACTCAATAATGATACAAAATTATTTTTGTGATTTTTATAGTTTATAAAAACTAAACGATCTAGAATGCAAACCAAATTTTTATAAAACAATTGTAAAACTAAACGAAAAATGAAAACCAACCAATATCTAAATGACAAATGTCGAATAAAAAGTGCAATAAAATGTTTAATAAAAAATTATTAAATTCAATCTTCATCGTAGTCTTCCTCAGGATCAACTTGAAAACTCGAACTCGGAAACGACTGAGAAGCTGATGGCTGAACTGTAGTCGTGGTCCTGACTGAACTATCAAGACCCATCGAACTCATGCCAGTCGTGACATGTGCAAACTCAGTGAATCCTCCCCAACTCGACATTGCTGGTCTCTGAACACCTGTCGAAAATACACCTGTCCCACTAGATTGGCTTCCAAAAGGATATGACGATGGATGAAAGCTCGAAGGTGGTGGAATAGGTGTTTCCCACTGTGGTAAGGTATAAGAAGCAGACTGACAAGGTGGATAGGCAGGATCATCAAAAGTAGGATTACGAAGCAACTGCTCGTTCCTTCTTAAACCTATACGAATATCATCACACCACCGCCTAGTACTCTCGCCGAATAAAGCCACATTGGCTTGACCACGTGCAACATCCGTCACTAAAGATTGAAACATGTCATATGTGATAGTGTTGGAGAAAGGAGTTTGTTGAGGCCGACTAGAAAAAGACGGAAAAGAAGAAGATGTAAAACCGGTGGAGCCGGGCCGAGTTTGACGTCTTCTAAGCAAAGAGCTAATACTACCATCCGGAAGACTAGTCAAACTAGTCCAATCGTATTTCCATCGCCCGTAGATAACTTGTCATTAGGCAGAATGGTACTCCCAACCTACGACATAAATCGTAGATAAAACAAGGGAAGTACGATGACTCCCCGTCCGGCGATGACAATACTCTCAAAAATTCTTTTAAACATGACCTTTCCAACATCCACTCTAACATCATTTACCATTGCCCAAGCGATACAAACATCTTCCTTTCCAAAAGCAAGATGTTTACTAGAAGGATAGAGATTATGGCTAATAAATCTTTTAATTGCCCTCAAACCTCTAAAACAGCTCCCGTAATTAAACCGATTTTCAACCCACACCGCGGTCGGGTCAAAAACAAAGGGCTCTCGTGCGTCCGCTTCAAAACTAGCAGGATCATCTAAATTATAAACTACCCCGTAATCCTCCTCATCGTAGAAAAACCTCAACTCCTAAAATTGCATTAATGACGGCGGGGTTAAAAGGAATATTTCGGCTCGTAAGGGTACGCTTCCGACCGAGTAAGTCGTTCTTCCGACAAAGTAGATAAAACCGAATAAAACTCGCCTACTATAGTCGTGTTAATCTCCCCTTCCCTTCTCGTCGCTAAATCTAACCACCGACGCTTTCTAAAGATATTCTTAACTTCATCACCTAAGTCATCCAAGTCTAATCCTTTTTCAACCGTAACATCACACTTACTATAAATTTTCGTATACGCTTTCTTAGCCTCGTGTGATGCGGTTTTTTCAAAGCTTACGGCTTCCTCCTCGATGATAAAATTATCGTGCCTACGACAGAGTCGAAATTGGAATTTTTGATTTTCTCTTTTAGAGACTCTAGTACTCGACTCACCATTCTACGATATTGGTAATGCCAATCAACAACAAAAACAACAACAAAAACAAAAAAATAAAAATGTCACAACACACTCAAAAATCAAAACAAATTGAAATTAATCTAAAAAATTACGAAAAATACGAAATTGACAACTAAATAAACTAAATTATACCTTAATATGTAGAAAACGTTGAAAAGTAGGCCGGAAAAGTTCAAAAGTCGCCGGAATGAAATGGAGCTTGTTTTTGACCCTTTTTGAATTTTCTAATTTGTGTTGAAGAGAGGAGATGATAATGAGAAGAAATTAAGTAATGGTGTAGTGTGAGATGAAGTTTTGTTGAAGAAAAGTGAAAAAATTTCGTAATGGTGGGGTTTGGTGTTTTGCGGCTGTAAAAGAAAAATTAGGGAAGAAGAAGAAGAAAAGGGGTCCCCGTCTTTTTTATGTTTTTAGACCCCGGACCGGTCCGGATTAAGGCCGGATCGGTCCGTGCCCAAAAATTTCACTTTTTCGATTTTTTTGCTTTTTTTTTTTTTTTTTTGAATAAAACTTATACAAATTCTAATAAAACTTAATTAAAGTCTTAAAAATAAGTTTATAAAATTTTTAAAACTTACTAAAAAATAAAATTTGAAGGAACTTTTATAATTTTATAACAATTTCTGAAAATTTAATAAAATCTTTATAACACTTTAATAAAAAGCTTATAAAAATTTAATAAATTTTTATCAACTCTTATAAAACGTTTAAATTAAAACTAAAAAAAAACAACTTTTATAAAACTTTTATAAAACTCCTCAAATTTTCATAAAGATCCAATTATAAAATTCTCAGAAGTTATGCGAAAATTTTATAAAATAAAATAAAATAAAAGACTCGAAACTTAAGGGTTCCCGACTCTTCGATTTCTAAATCTTCCAAAGTTCTGATATAACGCTCGATCAACCTAACTCCTAAAAACGAGGCATTTGAATTATCTCTCGGAATTCCATCGGGATTTTCGGATAACCACCTAATCGTTCCCTTCCTAACAATATTCAAACACTCATCCTGGGATTTGGTTGTGTTTTTCCCACAACCAACATGTTCACTTTTTCCACAGATTCTGCATCTCATTAGAAACTTTGCCCTTCTTTTTATCGCACTTCTTGATGTTCCATTACATACTTCTCTCAATCTGATCTCTCTCAACAATTTCTTGTTTTGTTCAAAAACTAAAGCTTCTATAGAAAACGCGACATCTTTATCAAGGCCTAATTTCAAAAGTAAAATAAAAACTCCTATTCTATCTAAAAAAGACATCCAGCTCTTTTACGTCTATCCGGTAAAAGACGAAAAGAGTTTAAACATAATTAAAATTACGTAAAAGTAGAGTAAAGATAGATAGCACCCGGTATTCGGCCGATTCCAGCTCGCTTTTCGCTTTTCATTTTTCCTCTCGCTTTTTCAATTTGTCGGGGGATCAATCGCAGCATTATTTCTTCTTTCGGTGTGATTCCTTCTCCCTCCATAAATAACTTTACTCTGTGGCCATTGGCTATAAAAGTTGTATTTCCATCGCTAGTCCAACAAACTCTCCAGCTTTGTAAACCCGTGTTACTTTAAATGGACCCGTCCATCTCGACTTAAGCTTACCTCGGAAACAACTTTAAACGTGAATTGTACAAAAGCACTCGATCACCTTCATGGAACTCACGCTTAAAGATTCTCTTATCATGGAAAGATTTCGTGCGTTCCTTGTAGATTCGAGCGTTTTCATAAGAATCGAGACGAAATTCTTCTAGTTCATCAATTGAAGCAATCTATGATCACCGACAACCTTAGGATCGAAATTCGTAAATCTAATAGCCCGTAAGGCTCGGTGTTCTAACTCAACCGGGAGATGACAAGACTTACCAAAGACTAGCTTATAGGGAGAACAACCAATTGGTGTTTTAAAAGTCGTTTCGTACGCCCATAATGCATCATCTAATTTAATTGCCCAGCTTTTACGATTTGAATCAACTCGTTTTTTCCACGATTCTTTTGATCTCTCTATTCGACACCTCTACCGTCCACCGGTTTGCGGATGATAGGGCGTTCCTAGTTTATGCGTTACACCATATTTCTCAACTAACTTAGTAAATGGTCTATTACAAAAGTGTGAACCTCTATCACTAATGATTGCCCTTGGAATGCCATATCTAGTGAATATGTTCTTTTTAAGGAATCGTATGACAACCTTGGTATCATTAGTGGGAAGAGCTTCACTTTCTACCCATTTTGAAACATAATCTACCATTACAAGAATAAATCTTTTTCCAAACGATATAGGGAAAGGTCCCATGAAATCTATACCCCAAACATCAAATAACTCACATTCTAAAATAGGTTGCATAGGCATTTCATGTTTTTTAGATACATTTCCCCATTTTTGACAAGATTCACAAGATTTAACATACTTATAAGCATCTTTATATAGTGTAGGCCAATAAAAACCACATTGTAAAACTTTAAAAGCAGCTTTTCCATCCTCCATGATGACCTCCCCGCCTCACGATCATGACAAAACGATAAAATACTTAAAATTTCATTATCGTGCACACATTTTCTCGATTATTCCATCCGAACATTTACGGAAAAGGTCCGGTTCCTCCCGCAATAAAATTTTAAGTCGTAAAAGAACTTCTTTTTCTCGTTGCCAAGTCCAATGAGACGGAATATAATCACAAAGTTAAGTAATTAATGATATCTCCAAACCAAGGTGAGATTTCCTTAAGGAATTCTATTTTTTAATAACCGCATGGTTGAAGGAGTATCTATTCTAAATAGTTGTTCATCGTGAAATGAATCTTTAATTTCATTCCCTATCTCTTCCTCGCCTCCATTCTACTTAGATGATCCGCTACTACATTCTCACTTCCTTTTTTATCTTTAATTTCAATATCAAATTCTTGAAGTAGGAGAATCCATCTAAGAAGACGTGGTTTCGCATCCTTCTTACTTAGTAAATACTTCGTAGCCGAATGGTCCGTGTAGATTATTACCTTAGAACCAACAATATAAGATCCGAACTTATCTAAGGCAAAAATTACAAACCAACAGCTTCTTTTTCTCGTAGTTGCATAATTAAGCCGAGCCGCGTTTAATGTGTGGGAAGCATAGTAAATAGCTTTGAGAATTTTATTATACCTTTGACCTAAAACAGCTCTCTACAAATAAATCGCTTGCATCACACATAATCTCAAAAGGCAAATCCCGGCTCGGTGCTACCAATACCGGTGCAAGAATCAACTTCGCTTTTAAGGTCTTAAATGCTTCCATACATTTACTATCAAAGTTAAAAGGTACTTCTTTTTCAAGTAAATGACTTAGAGGCTTTGCTATCTTTGAAAAATCTGCAATAAATCTCCTATAAAATCCCGCATGTCCAAGAAATCCTCTTAGAGTCTTTAGATTCACCGGTGGCGGTAATTTTTCAATCACCTCGACTTTAGCTTTATCAACTTCAATTCCTATTTCGTAGATTCTATGACCTAAAACAATTCCTTCGATACCATTAAATGACATTTTTCCCGCTTTAAACTAAATTGGTATCCTCACAACGTTGTAAAACTCTTTCTAAGTGCGACAAACATTTACCAAAAGAATCTCCATAAACACTAAAGTCGTCCATAAAAATTTCTAAGAATTTCTCAACCATATCGAAAATATAGACATCATACATCTTTGAAACGTAGCAGAGCATTACATAAACCAAACGGCATTCTTTTATACGCAAAAGTTCCATAAGGACAAGTGAAAGTAGTCTTTTCCCTATCTCCCGCCGCAATGAAAATCAGAAATATCCCGAATAACCATCTAAGAAACAAGAATACTTATGACCACTTAAACGTTCCAACATTTGAACTATGAATGGAAGCGGATGATGATCTTTCTTAGTATGATCATTTAGTTTTCTAAAGTCAATGCACATTCGATAACCCGTAATTTCCCTTGTTGGAATCCATTCATTCTTATCATTCTCTTTCACCGTGAAACCTCCTTTCTTTGGTACAACTTGAGTTGGACTCACCCATTCACTATCCGATATAGAAAGATTATTCCCATTTCTAATAGCTTAATTACCTCTTTCTTAACGATTAACCGTAAATTCGGGTTGAGGCGGCGTTGCGGTTGAATACAAGGTTTAGCATCTTCTTTCAAAATTATCTTATGAACACAAATCTCGTGGCTAATACCTCGAATATCGGCAATCGTCCATCCAAAAGCTTTCTTATGCTTTCTTAACATTCTAAGTAATTGATCTTCTTGTTGCTCGCTTAAAGTTGATGAAATAATAATCGGTAATAGATTATCGGTTTCAAGAAAAGCATATTTCGATTTAAAGGTAACGGTTTCAATTCCGCATTCTTCGGCGGATCTTCTATTGACGATTTAAGAACTGGTCCTTCTAGTTCTAACTCCAAATACTTATGCCATGGTGGCTTAAAAGTAAAACTTCCTTTATCTAGAGAAAGGATTATCTCTTTCATTTCAATGTCTTCCTCATCTTCTTTATAGATAGACAGAGTTAAGCATTCTTCTAATCTGTCTTCAAAAGTTGGTAACTGATTATCATAGACGGAATGAATATCTTCTATAAAAGAACATGATTCTGGTGATGTATATGGATGGTTCATAGCTTTGAAAATATTGAAAGCAACTTCATCTTCATTGACTCTCAAAATTAACTCTCCTTTATGAACATCGATTAAAGTTCTTCCTGTAGCTAGAAATGGACGACCTAGAATAAGAGGCGCCGAATATCCTTCTTCCATTTCCATAACTACAAAATCTACCGGAAAATAGAATTTGTCTACTTTAACCAAGACATCCTTAATCATTCCTTTAGGGTACTTAATCGATCTATCCGCCATTTGCGTAGTCATTTCGCCTTTAGTAAGCTTTCCTATGCCTAGCTTTTTATAATCCTCATAAGACATGAGATTTATACTAGCTCCAAGATCACATAAGACTTTCTTAAACGTAAATCCTCCAATTTCACATGGAATCGTAAAACTTCCAGGATCTTTCGCCTTAGGTGGTAACTTATGCCGCGTAATTGCGTAACATTCTTCATTTAGGCATATATTCTCATATTCCTCTAATTTTTTCTTATTTGATAGTATATCTTTCGTAAACTTTCCATAGGCAGTATATTAATCGAGCTTCAATAACAGGGATATTAACATGAAGATGACGAAAAGTATCAAGGAAACGAGCATACTTCTTATCGCTTTTGCCTTTTTGATTTGTTCTTTAGGAGGGTAAGGTAAAGATTCTAAATCTATAACCTTTGGCTCCTTAGTCAATTTCTCTTTTCCTTTTCCTTAAACCTTTGAGTATTACTTAGTCGCCATGTTTCAGGTTCTTGAATTTTTTCCTTTAAATTGTTCCCCGAATCAATCTCTACTTCGATTTTTTCGGTTCTTCCCGTTTCTCATCTATTCTAACATGTTCCTTGAATAAATTCCTTAAATCTTTATCCATAAGGTCTTTCAAAATCCTAGGGATTTTTACCCAATTTTCACCTTCATTTTCGTGTTCCAAACTTCTATTCCTTTTCAAGAAATTATTTATAATTTCTTCTTCCTCATCGTTGAATTCAATTTCATCTTTAGTTTCATCATTCTTTCCATCTAAATCATTTTCTACTTCATTATTCCCGAAGTTTTCTACTCCATTGCTTCCACTGAGCTTCCTACTTCTTGTAACTACAACATTTACCTCTCTTGGGTTTCTTTCAGTGTTGCTTGGTAATCCTCCTGGGGGTCTACTGTTGTTACGTTCACCTTCCCTACTCAAATGATCTTCCATATTCCTCAACGAGGCTTCTATTGTTCTCATTCTCGGTATCATGTCCACTCATAGATGTTTTTATTGTACTCATATCTTTAGTGATCGTACCAATAGAAGTCATCATTGTTTCCATATTCTTAGCTTGAGTAGATACTACACCCATCATATTTTCCATTAGTTTTTCCCATTTTTCAACTCCTTCGCAGTTGAGTTGAACTCGAGTTACCGGTATACTTTGAGTGGTATGTTGAGGATAGGATCTTGGTAATGACCGTAAATTCGATTAGATGTATTTTCTTGATAAACTTGGTTATTATTCCTATACGGGACCGGATATGGCGGTTGTCCCGGCTTACTAGGGTTTTCGTACCATCGATAAGTAGGATGATCTCTTCTAATAGCATTAAACGAGTTTGAGTATGCATTGTTCAAATTCCTATGCCGTCGAAGAAAACTCACCTCCTCTCTTGAATATCCCGTTGGTTCTTCAATCCCTAATGACACATTATCATGACTTGAGTATTCATTTGGTGTACTATTTTCTCGAATTTTGGTTCTTATTCTCGTTGTAAACCATCAAATTTCCTACTCAAATTCTCCAAGTGTGCTAGAACTTCCGTATTAGACGTACATTCTCCCGCAAAAGCTACTTTTCCGGTGCTAGAACCGGTTTCCCACATTCTCGTTATTTTTGGAAATCTTTTCTATAGCATCGTAAACTCGTTTGAGCTTCACTCATCATTAACGAACCACCACATGCATGATCTACATCCGCACGTGAATCTTTTCTCAATTTACGACGAAGAGTTGAATTTGCATATCTAAGGAATAACCATGATCGGGACACGCTCTTAACAATTTTTTAAACCTTTCCCACGCATTCCCAAGAGTTTCCTCGCATCCTTGTCTAAAGTTAGCAACCTCGACTTTTAATTCCAAATTTCGTCCAGAGTGAAATATTGTTTCGTAAATTCAGCTTGAATCTCCTCCCAACTAGTAAGTGAATGATGGGGAAGAGACATAAACCAATCTCGGGCTCGTCCTTTTAAAGAAAAAGGAAACATAGTCATCCTCGTTAATTCCTTATGAGCACCTTGACTTTTGGCCGTATTGCACAGCTTCTTCAAAAGATAGAGATGATGATGTGGATCTTCATCATCCTCTCCTAGAATTGGGCTCTTGCGTCAATTAAACCAAAAAGATGAGATTTAGTCTCGAAATTATTCGCTCCTTCATTAGGTAAAAGTATGGGATTATTAGTCCGGTTTCTTCGTACGGTTTGATCACGATAGGTCTCGGGTTTGGTGGATTATTACGATTATTCGGTTCCGATTCGATTATTTCTATTATTATTATTATTATTAGGGTTAACAGGGGTTTTGTCCATGCCCTGAGCATGTTCCACCCTTGTTCGTGTGTTTCATCACCGATTTCACCATTCTCGTATTTCGTTTGAAGATGATTCTTGGTCGATTTCCCCGACTAGTATGACCGCGTTTACTCTCTACTCTTAACTCGCCTTTCGTAAGTGTTTATGTCGGCTTATAAGGAGTGAGAGGGGCCTTACCACTTCGGTCATCAACTAACGAAAATAGAAAATAACACGAAATTGATAGTAGTAAAAATTGGTAATTTTCCTATAAGGTAACAACCAACGAAAAAATAAAATAGAAATGAGATAAGAAAAGTGTTGACTTATTCTCGAGAATTTTAAGCTAATACAAGTAGTAACCATAGACATATAAAAAGAAATTAGCGACGTTCCCCGGCAACGGCGCCAAAATGCTGACAGACCTAAACCTAAGCTATACAGATCCTAACCGGCGTGTACCGGGGGTCAAATTGTGGTGCTAGTATGGTGAGTCGAGTGTCGAATCCTCGTGGAACTTGGTAATTTCTTTTACGTGTGGTTAAACACCAAAGAGTCGTTATTAACTCGATCTAAATCGCAATTTTATAACACAGATCACTACTATTCTAGTCAACATAAAATAAATACGTAATTTAAAAGTTATTCTAATATAATATATATAGATATATAAATATATATAGATGTACATAAATTGCAAAGTATATATATAGATATAAATATATAGATACCAATATATTAAACGTATAATTTTAGAGAACCGGCCAAAACTTATATAATTGGTTTATACGATCTTTTCGATTAATTGAAATGTGTTCGATCTCTCCTTTTATTTTAGGTCCAATTGAGTAAGTGAAACGGTGCACTCCTGAGGTAAACAATTCCTCCTCACATGAGCGTATGAAATTGTCATATGTCCATTGCATCGGTCCAAGGTCCACAACCGTTACGGTAAACGAATTAATCCGAACAGTCCCGAGTACAAATCTACCTTTAGATAAAAAGGAGTCATTCCGTTCGTCAAACGGTCAATTTTATTTTAAAGGCTCCGGTTGTCAAAGCCGGACGATTTAACTTTCCGGTTTAAGTTTCAATTAAACCGATGATTTAACATTATTACGATCTCGAGTACAAATTATAATAAAATTCATTTCCCCAAAACAAATTTACCCCCGGGTAGGAAATCGGATTCCGTTATCACGTTATTCACACGGCCAATTTTACCCTCCGGTTTTTCTATCTTTTATCTCATATCCCGACTACGAGGCGTCAATTCATAATTAGATTATGAATTCCTCGCATCGGTTAAATATGTCAATACGAATACGATCAAAATAGAAAAAGATTCAATTAACTCAATTTTTAGTCATTTTAACTTAACAACATTTCTTTAACGAAAAGATCGAAATAAAACCGATTACATAGTTTTGGCCGTATTATATTTAGCCTAAAAACATTATAACAACGAAAAATATAAAAACAAACATAAATACTTAAGAAAAGTTACCCGAATACGGCAAATTGATTCGTAAATCGTATCTTCCGGACATTACAACTTCTTTAGCAAAACCGACTTCCGAGATTTTCCCGAGCATTATAACGATACTAAAACTACATTATTACGGCGTAAGGCCTTATTTACAACTACTACTAAAATTAAAAAAAGAAAAGAGAGAGGAGATATATATATATATAGGATGTATATATATATTGGTACCCCTCGATCGATCTGTGATGAGCTTCTATATATAGGCAAAGTGGCAAAGGCCGGACCGGTCCGGTATTAGGCCGGCTCGGTCCGGACTAATGATTACTCCCACTAACTTGATCTCTTCAAAGATGTGCGTAGATTATATATAATTATATATAATTATATATAACTTATAAAATTCATATCTCGAGTTCGGATCTCCAAAAATTGCAAACGAAATGCCAAAATTAAGGTCTCGAGAAACTCTACAACTTTCATGAAGGACTCTTCTCCGATAACGCTTTCTTGATAACCTCGTGTTCTCCCGAAGCTTTTACGGGATTTTTCTTAATCCAAATCGATTAGCCACTTGATCACCGTTTAAGTTGTAGACCTCCAATCTTCATAATTTAAATTGCATTGGAAAGCTCTCGGAAAAATCTACAACTTTCGTGAAGAACACTTTTTCTCGAAAATATCATTTTGATGAGCCATTCGTTTATCGAAGACATTTCTCTATTATTACTTATCCAGATTGGTTGGCCACTTGTCCACTTAAGCTATTCAATTGACCATTTAAGCCCGTGGCACTCTCTAAATCATTCCGTAGATATGGTTAAACTTCAATATGTCGATTCTCGGGGTCTTGGTTTATAAATCGCAATAAAATACCACAAATACCCACGTAAATCTGACACGACACTCCGATTTACTAAAATCGGTACAAAATTACAACTTTTTACTATTAACTACTCTAAATTATAAAGATTAACATTTTATACCATAATTTCATATATTTTATATAGAATTTGTTAATAAAACATAATAATATAACGTATATTTAATCATATAAAAATAATACATCACATTCCAAAAGAGAAAATGAGTAAGCTGGATGAAAAGACAGAAAAAGGGATTTTCTTAGGCTATAGTACACAATCAAAAGGTTACCGTGTTTATAGCTTAAGAACAAGAAAGCTTATTGTCAGCCGAGATGTTGAATTTGACGAGGATGCAAGCTTCAATTGGGAAACAGAGGAAGTTGAAAGGAAAACTATTAATATGGCACCACTTCTACGAACCAACGAAGAAGACAACCGTCAACCGAATCACCAGCTCGCGCTATCATTGAAGAAACATCACAAGATGAAGGTTCTTCTCCAGAGACACCACCAAGGAAAACAAAATCCTTGAGTGAGATATATGAGAGATGCAATCTCACCTTGATAGAACCGAGGAAGTTATGAAGAAGCTTCCAAAGAAGAAGTTTGGAGAAAAGCAATGGAAGAAGAAATTAAGATGATAAACAAGAATGAAACGTGGGAGCTAGTAAGTCCATCTCCGTACAAAGAAGTCATCGGTGTTAAGTGGGTCTATAAAACAAAGCTTAATCCTGATGGCTCCATCCAAAAACACAAAGCAAGGCTTGTAGCCAAAGGCTACTCTCAACAATTTGGAGTGGATTACAACGAGACATTTGCTCCTATTGCACGATTGGATACGATACGTGCATTAATTGCCCTCTCTCGCACAAAAAGGATGGAAAATTCATCACCGGATGTTAAATCGGATTTCTCAACGGATACCTTGAGGAAGAAATTTACGTGGAGCAAATTCAAGGATTTATCGTGAAAGGAGAAGAAGACAAAATACTAAAGTTAAAAAAAGCTTTATACGGGCTCAAGCAAGCCCCACGGGCTTGGTATAGCAGAATTGATAATTACTTCATCACGCAAGGTTTCAGGAGGAGCAAAAGCGAGCCTACACTTTACATTAAGACACGAGATTCAAGTGACAGACTTATTGTTTCCTTATACGTTGATGATCTCATCTTTACGGGAAACAACGAGGACATGATCAAGAGTTTTAGACAAGACATGATGAAGACGTTCGAAATGACAGACTTGGGATTAATGCACTACTTCCTTGGAATCGAGGTAAACCAAAAACAAAATGGGATTTTCATTTCCCTAAAGAAATATACGAGATAGTCTTATTGAAAAATTCAAGATGAAAGGGTGCAAGAGTGTTGCAACTCCACTTGACAACAAAGCACTCAAGAGCGAAGATGGCACGCCAATGGCAGATTGTACGGTCTATCGACGTCTCATTGGAAGTTTACTATATCTAACAACTACAAGACTCGACATTATGTTTGCAACAAGTTATCTCTCAAGGTTCATGCAATGTCCAAGTCAAGTTCACTTCGGAGCAAACTGCTAAAAGAGTGCTAAGATATCTGCAAGGTACAAAGGATTACGGCATCTGGTATGGATCGAGTCCTGACTCAAAATTGATTGGGTACACTGATAGCGATTGGGCAGGATCATCAGATGATAAAAGCACATCTGGCTATGCATTCACTTTGGGCTCAGGAATATTCTCTTGGGCAACAAAAAAGCAAAACACAATTGCACTATCAACAGCAGAAGCAGAATATGTAGCAGCAGCATTGACAACATGCCAAGCTATATGGCTCAAACGCATACTTGAGGACATGGGGGAGCCTCAAGAAGAAGCAACATTGATCTACTGTGACAGCAATTCGGCAATTTCAATGGCAAAAAACCCGGTATTTCACAACAAGACTAAGCACATAAGAATCAAGTACCACTTCATCAGAGAAGCTGTGGCCAATAAAGAAATAGAAGTCATGCATTGCAGGAGTGAAGAACAGTTAGCCGACATATTCACAAAAGCACTACCAAGAGACAAGTTCGAGCTATTACGAGAAAATATTGGTGTCACTGAAATATGTACCAAGGAGGAGTGTTAAATTGTGCTACACATTTCTAGAAAAAAAAAAGAAATATCTAGATTGTAGAAATGCATTCCTAGTGTAGAAGCTTCTAGTTGTATGTAAGAGTCTAGATAAATATTACTACACTAGAATTGAAGCTACTTGAAGCATGTAGGTTCTAGTAGTGATTACTCAAAATTAAGAAAGAACTAGAAAACTCCATTAGACACTTGAACTATCCAATGGGGGCTATAAATAGCACCACCACCATGTAACTAAGAATAAAACAATCAATACAATCAATTTCCTTTCTCCAATCTCTCCAACTTATCAATCATTTTCCATCTCACACTCATCAATCCTAGCATTTTCCATTCAACCTTCTACAAAAATTCTAACAGATACATTGTTGCTGAAGGCATCAAGTTAGGTAAGGAAGTTCTCACTAGAGACTAGAGTTGGTGTTGGAGCTGAGTACAACCGAAAGAATTTGAATAATTTTATTTTGAAAGACGAATCCAACACGGGCTCCGGTGGCATATGAAACTTTTGTGTCTCTCAATTGTTCAGCCCTCAATAAGCTTTCATTTGATTTGCATAACACATTGCATCTACGGCATTGAAAGAGTAAATATTTCGTAAGTTTTGATTTTCTTCTTACTGTTACTAATTTATGTTTTCCTCAAATTTTTCAGATTGGTTACAATAATTTCAATGAATTATTTTGACAAATCCTTATTACCTTTATTTCATTTCAATCGGTTTTCATATAATAACTCTTCTCCATTTGTTCACTTCATCAGATGTATGTAACTACAAACGATGGGTTAGGTCTGCTATTATGGTCGTTGCATTGCTATTTGCTGCTATAGAAGAAGGTATTTAAAGATTTTTCTATATGGCTCATGATTTATGCTTGATTTTGTTTATATTAAATTAGTGGAGACATGGATTCGGAATTAGGAGCGGCACAAGTCAATAAACAGGCTTTGAGGTTGTTTAAAAGGCTTATCCACAAGGCTGATGATGAGGTTCCGTATGACATCCATTTTTTTGATTTTTCATTTCCAACAACCATTTCAAAATCCATATATCCAATACCCCATTGAATAATGGATATGCTCATGTGGAGGAATATATTGATTCATTTTATTCCAATGTCCCTTTGTTCTTCTTCGTTTTGGAATGATGACATGTGTTGTAAATTTTATGTGGAAGTTTGGTTTTGCCTAACTTTGTGTGCAATGTATGCAATGCTTCATTAAGGATTGAGTGTTTTTTTCTATGTGCGTGTGTGTGAATTGCTTATGCTTTTAGGTCATAGTTAGGGACACTTCATCTTAATCATAATCTGCTCAAAGTTTCCCAAGATGGAGTCAACTTTTTTCCATGTTTAATCTCCTTTTTGCATTGATGTAATAATTATAAGAATAAATATATTAAATGATCCGATGAATGCATGGGGTTAGAAGAGGACAGTGAGCAGCGAAAGAGAAAGCTGCTAATTAGATTATTCAGGTATTCATACCATATTTTACATTATTGAGGTATCCATACCATAAAGTTGAAATTTAGTGCAATCTTAAATAACTAAATCTTTTTCAAAATAACAATTCTCAAGTGTCTTTGAAATTTTGATTCAGTTGTACCTAATATTTGGGTTATATGCGATTTTGCAGGCTCGCAATCTTGATTATTTCCGGTGGTTTCCCTTAGCCTCACACACTCAATAGAAATAGCATGACTTTCTCCTTTGGGCTTTCTCTATAGTCCCTCATTTCATCTTTGATACAAATAGATTCACTGAGGAACCTTAATATAACTAGGCGATCCAGGATCCTCTCAAGTTGGAGGGTCAAGTAGGTCGTTGTATTGAAATACAATTGTTATCCCAGTTCCTTCGATGTGCCATTTTTTTCGTAAACAATTGTGTTGGCCGGCTTACTTGCAGTACTTTTGATGCCTAACAACTGTATTAAGAACCTTTTCTGTCTTTTTTTTTCAGAATTGATTTTGTTTAATCATGTCCATCAATAGAAGGTGTAGATGTAAATTGTTTTCTACTGTGTACTCCTTTTATATTTAGTACTCATTTTCAAATTCTAATGTATGATTGCAACAACTGGTTTTTAAGGAGATTATCTTCATTAAGTGGTGTTGGGTGGATCAATTGCCATTGACTTTAAGTGGATTGCGATAGAATGATGTCATGTTGTGACATGTTTGTTTCACCTTAAAACATTTTGTATGTGTGTGTGTGGCATTTCGTGTTATCATTTTTGCCATTTTATTTTCTTAAAAACATATGGTCCTGACTCCTGATGACCGCATTTAATTTGACAACAATGTTTTTCATGTTGGACTGGGTATTTGTATGTTGAAGAAGAAAGTAGTTGATGTTTGGCTATATGAAATGGAACTTCAACAAGCGATCAACTAAAAAAATCATTATTTTTTTACCTACAAAGATACTTATCTTCTTTTCATTTTTTATTTTATTTTAATATATTTATACAAATTTACTTATTTATGGGAAAGTTATGTTATGTCATGCATGATACATAAGTTCATGCCTAAGGCAATTAAACGGGGGATATTATTCATGGCTCTGGTATTCAGACTTGGGGTCAAAGTATTGATTTTGCTAAGGTTTTTTTTTCTCCCTCTTCACTACAGGCACCATATATATATCCCTCACTTATGCAAATTTCTTAAACCATATCCTCAACACATAGATTAGACTTTTTTTTTTTTTCATTTTTGCACAAATTAAATTTATTCTATGATTTTTATGGATAAAATCATTTTTTTATATGTTATTTTGTTTAAACACGACATTTTTTCATAACATATTATTTTCCTTCGATGTTTACTTTTTAAATATAACGTTCTCCGTGCATCGCACGGGTTCCCTACTAGTATTATAATAAATAAGGGTAAAACAAGTAAAATTATAATAAATGATGTATTGGAAATTATATTACCTCATATAAGATGAAACAAATAAATTTGACAACTACATCATGTAAATTAATTGGAACGAAGGAGAATAATAATTGTCATAACAATTAACACGAGAAACTCTATTCTCCGTGCATCCACTTCACATATTTTATTCTCCCCTCGTTTCTATTTAACAAATGTAATTGTCAAAATTACATATATTAAGGGAGTTAATGTATTGACTTTAACAATGAAATGTCTATACAGTACTTAGATACAATTAGTGCAACCTTCTTATTCATTTCTCAAAATAAAAATAAATACTGCGTTGAAAAGGATATTACATCATGTTCAGAAAAAACAACAAAAATAACAACTATACCCTCCGGTTTTTTTAATTGTCAAATATTATTAAAGTATAGAAAAAATCGGTGAATCTCCCTAGTGAATCCCGAAATCGGTTTTCGATAGTGAATTTTGACAAAGGAATCCCGAAAATCGGTGAATCCCGACAATGAATTTTGAAAATTAGTGAATTTCGACAATAGTGAATTTCAAATATATATGTCACTTTACAATACAAGTACAATATTTATCAAGGTTATGGTTCGATGAATGTGTTTCTCTACGTTCCGATTTGTTTGATTTTTCACATACTATAAGAAAGAGTTTACTTGTCATTTATTTGAATGATAATGACTAGAATACCCTTTGATTGTCGACATTAATACATAAGTTTGACAATTCAACATAAAAAATACAAGTTTACTATAGTACTACAAGATACACACCATCTTGCTACATCAGTATGTTCAATAACATGCTGAAACTTATTGATGTCCACGAATTCTCCATTATGGATCAAGAATATGATGAAGAACTCGTGAAAGATGAGGTAATAATATAAAACACCTGTCCATGAATAATCTACTAAAACGAGGGGTAAGAGCAAGGGTCACTCTCATTATTGAGTTCATGTTGTTACTAAAGTTAATCGTCTGAAAGATGTTAAAGTAATATGTGAGTTATGTTTACTCAATAAGGAAACATAACATCAAAGGGATTAATACCATTAATAGAGAAATATAAAATAGATTGTATTGCATTGATTAAACAGATAGAACATTACCAAATAATGATAGGTAGAAGTTTATCTAAACCAAATAATATATCCTAACATAATTCAAATTCTATCTCTAACACGCCCCCACAATCCCATGGTAATGCAATGAATATGGAGATTGGCTCTAATGAATGGATCTTGTTTCCGTCGATGGTGCCCGCAACAAATATTTCCATATCAATCGGTATCAACTTCTTCACAACTTGATACTGTTTGAATCTGCAATTGATGACTCGCAAAAACTTTGGAAGAGTCATAGAAGAAATTATAAAGAGGAAGAAATATTTGGAGGGAATATCATACCCAAAAAAGAAATAGAAGAAAGAAGAATTTTAGATTGGGATAGAACAAATCAAGTGATTTAAATTATAACTGCCGATGAAAGAAGGGAACTGAGAGATAATTTGATTACTAGAAAGAAATAAGAAATAAGTGATGTTTGAAAGCTGGAGAAAAGAGTTCATATTAGAAGAAAGGGAGAGAAATAGAAATATTTTGAAGGACTATCACCGATTGAGTGATTGGAGCATCCAACTGTTTTTTTTTGTTTGTAAGAAAAAGAAAAAGATGAAACCATGTATTGCTGGGTTGGAAGATAAATACTGACAAGAGATAAATTTATTTGATTAAATTTTTTTAAAAAAAAAACAATAACATAGAAGTGGGGGGATATTTTTTGAACATAAAGAGTAGGATTGGTAAGGAGAGAGGGATATAGCGAGTAGATTAGATAAGATAGAGATAGGATTTGTGAGTAAGAGAAGACAGAGCAATAAGATATTATTGTTTTAAAACCAAAACGAAAAAATAAAAAATAAAAATAAAAAGTGAGGGAACGGGTAAAGGAAAATGAAGAGAAGAGGGGAGGTGCTACCGGTACTCTGGTAGTTGATTCAAAAGGTTTTTTTTTTTTATATTATAATTTGTTGATAGAAAGACGGGAGCTTTTTTCTTGAAAAGTGAATCTTTTAGAATGAAACAAGAAAGGGACGTGGCTTTGATTTGAGAGAGAAGAAGAGGAATTAAATGGAGGTAAGGATTTGATAAGTTTTGATATTTGATAAGGATTTGATGAGTGGTAGAAGATGCAGGAGAAAGAAATAAAAACGAAAGGAGGGAGAGGGGTGAGGGTTCATTTCGATTGAGGGGTGATGGTTTGTTTAGATTGTTGTAACGAACCCTCATCCGAACGAATTTTTTTAAAAATTGACGGATCTAAACCACGTTATTCGAAAAGCTCTAATACCATATTGAACTACAATCCCTCCCAAAAGCTTAAGTTGATGGGGAGACACATAACTAACATTATATTTTAATACGCCCCATCAAGTGTGGGCCTATAAGAAATGAGATGGGTCTAACACTTGGCTTTTTTGTTTTTTGTTTTTTTTGAATTGTGCTTGAAGCGGGGTTTGAACTCGGGATCTTCTGCTCTGATACCATATTAGGATCAAACGCTTACCGTTGTACTAAAACCAATTGGTATTACTAAAGGTCTTACTATATTTCCTTATATCACGCCCCCTCAAGTGTGTGGGCCTATAAGAAGGGAGAGAGGTCCAACACTTGACTTGTTTTTTTTTTTTTTTTGGGAAGTGTGGGTCTATTATAAGAGAGTGGGGACCGACACTTGATTTTTTTTGTTTTTTTGTTTTCAGTTGTGCCGGAAGCGGAGCTTGAATTCGGGATTTCCTGCTCTGATACCATATTAGAAAAATATAAAATAGATTATATTGCACTGATTAAACTGATAGAACCTTACAACATATATGGCATAAATAATGATAGACATAAGTTTATCTAAACCAAATAATATATCCTAACATAATTCAAATTTTCAAAAATAATTATCTAACTTTAAAAATAAAAAAAAAAACCTAAACAACTCAATCTTGTTATTATCTCGGACAACCATTTACTTGGATAATGAAAAAGTTTTAGGTTCTCTTCCCGAAAATGAATACAAGCTAATTATTCTAACAACACATATGTAAGCAAATATGAGCATGTATCATAAATTTCTAACATTAACAAAAACGAAAAAATATCATGTATAACAAATCAAAGTGCATTTCTTCTTTCGCATTGCCAACAAAATACATTTCTTCTCTTTTTGAGTTAATTTTCATTTGGGTTCATAACTACTACGCCATGTTGAGTAGAACATAACAAGTTTATGTTGGTGATTTCGGTAGAATCACCATGTGATTTAGCGTAATCGGGATTTAGTTTGAGGTTTGGTAAGCTTGAAACAATCGATATGAGTTAGGAGATGCGGGGTGCATGCTTATAATTGATATTTACAAGCTTACGGAAGTATTAGATCAAGTGTTGAACCGAAAACCAAAAACCAAAAACTGGATACTTATGGACGGGCGTCCAAATTATCTGGACGGGCGTCCAGAGATCGGAATTGGATACAGGATGTGGCTGGTGTTTGGTGGACGGGCGTCTGGGGATTATGGACGGGCGTCCAGAGATCGAAATTGGATACAGGATGTAGCTGGTGTTTGATGGACGGGCGTCTGGAGTTGATGGACGGGCGTCCAAGGGCAAACGGGCGTCGATCAAGGCGTACGGGCGTTTGACTCTGTTCCAGCTTTTCTTGGTGTCCACTCGGTTCCGGCGAAGCTTTGATGGTGTCCACTCGATTTTGGATGGTGTCCCTTCGGTGTAAACACAGTTTTAACTGGTTTTGAAGGGTTATATCTTGTGTCTTTTCATAGTTTAACACAAGATATATAAATACATAACACTTGGAAGATAAGTGGAATGATGAATATCAACTCAAAAAGCAAATATTCTTTTCTTAGAATATTTTGTAGAAACCTCAAAGTTCAACTCACAAAACTCAAAACTTAAAAGCTTTTGTAGCTTTCTTTCTGTCTATATTGTCTAGACGAAAGTGGAACGTAGTTTTATCTCGTGAAAATATTCGTGTTTACCCGGAGACAATCATTTGGGGGCGAATAGTTTTCGCAGGAAAGATTCTCAAATCGACTCTACGTGTATATCCGGTTATTTTCATTGCAGCACATTCATTTCTGGTTCGGCATTGTTCGTTCCCCTTTGTCTTTCCCCAACAATCTGCGAAAACTATTTTTTTTTTGATTTTGTAGAACAATGTCGGTTTCAAAATGAAGAGTTGCTTTTCCAGAATTTTATCAAAGGTTGTGTCCTATTATTTTGGGCATAACTCTTGATTCAGGAATCGGTTTGAAAATCCGGAGATACCGTTAGAATCGTGGCGAGACGAGGATCGCAGTGATATCAAGTTTGCAGTCTGGTTCGATGTTGACAGTTGTCAGAAATTCTGAGAATTTGCTGCGGTTTTTTGATTGATGCAAAGTCGATTATAATCTTTTGGTAAGTAAAAGTTCATTGGAATGACTTTGTAAAAATTGCTGTGATGTTGCTATGACTACGAATGAATGGTATGTATGTTTATTTACATTATTTCATGCAAGTTTGTGGTGTCCAAGAACAAGTAACTACAATCAATATAAATTTTGATTGTAGTGTCTAAGTTTTGTTCTTGGATGTTGTTTGATTATACATATATGTTGTTTGGCTTGATATTTCTAGACATGATTGAATCAATGATGAAACTTGCTGCGTGTTTAATGTTTAATGTTCATTGATCTTGGTGATAAAATCATGTTAATGTTTAGAAATTTTAAGTGTTTGTGTATAACTAATGTTGGGTTGAATCAAGTGTTATCTCTTGGAAAACTTGATGTCTATTGTAGTTAGATGTTGTCTAATGGTACAAATAGATGGAAATCATGTTGAAGAGATAATGATTTTAAATGTCTATCTTTGATAGAACACTTGTAATGAAGAGTTTGCAAATCTAAAGAAATTTGGATTTAAAAACTTGTTTTACTAGGTTGAATGCCTAGTATGTAAGATCAAACAAAGGATAGAATAATGACGGTAAACTAAGTTTCGGTGAAACAACTATTAAAATGTTGTTTTGAGTTTTGACTCGGTTTGGAAAATTGTGAGTGTAAGGATCAACTTGGTTTGAAGCTTTGAACCGGCGGATTGTTGATCCGTGACATTCATGAAAAAGAGTCAAGGTTGTCATTATTAAGAGATTTAAGTATATCCTTTGGTTCTTGAAAGATTTAGTTTAAACATTAGTTGTACATGGTTAGTATAATTTGAAATAACTATACATGTATGTTTATTGGTATGCTTAAGTGATACTTATATGTAATGTATGTTTATAACTTGTTTTGAACTTATTCTTTTCGGAAACATGATTAGTATCATGGATTTTCACTTTGATTTTAAGTGAATGTTTTGGAGGAAAAATCATGTTATTGATTTGGTAAAGAATGTATCGGTTTGATGAAAGGATACAACTCATTAGAGTTTGTATTCTTTTGAACGGTTATAACTTTTCGTTTAAAGGTAGTAACTTTTCGCTTTTAAAGGTTACAACTCTTGGTTTAAAAAGTTGTGACTTGTTTTGAAAAGTTATGATTCTTCGGTTCAGAAGGATGTAACTTTTGCTTTGAAAATTTGAGACTTTCCGGTATAGAAAGTTGTAACTCTTGGTTGTAAGAGTTGTAGTTCTTCCGTTTAGAAGATTATGAATCCTTGGTTGGAAAAGTTGTAACTCTTTTATTTAATAGATACATCGTTTATTTGCGTTACTTTGTAGTAAATAACTATCATGTCCTCCAAAAGGTAAATGAAAAGAGTGTATGTTATAATGAGTTTTATATACTTTTTGTTTATACTCCTACGCCTCCACACTGCACCAAAAAAAGGCTTTTTAGGGCGTTTCAAAACGCCCTATATACAGTTCTATTAGGGCGTTTCTGACTTGGGGGCGTTTTCAACGAACGCCCTTTCTGTCGACGTTGTAATAGCCTTTCAAGACGCTTTAGTATGTCATAATAGAATACCGTAAAAACGCCCCATCGTGGCCGTGTTACGGCGTTTTAGAACGCCCCGAATAGGTGAAAATTCGAGTCCTTTATAGGGCGCTTCTCTTAGTCATAATTAGAGATGTATTGATGCAATCTCAAACGCCCGATCAAGTCCGAATGAGGCGTTTTGAAACGCCTTAATATTTATAAAACAAAGCCCCAATAGGGCATTTTGAAGCGCCCTAATAGGTACGAAATGCAACAATCCAATTCCAGCACAGACCCATTTACATTTTGAATCAATCAATCAAATATCCAAACGCATGTACTTAAGCTAACAACAATCATACCAAGAACACGTAACCGTACATACATATTTATCATAATAGCATATAGTTGAAGATCATCAAGAGATCTTACTTTACATCAAGTAGTCAAAAGATTAGTCAAACCAAGTAGCAAAATGCATATAGTTAAGACAATCAAGAGATCTTACCCTACATCAAGTAGTCAAAAAACATTCATCGAAATATACATTATAACTTTTTACTCCTATAAAATGAGTAATCTCCTTCGTCCTCAACAAGCATGCATCGTTGGTTCTTTAGATTGTTATCCCACCACTGTCAATAATATCATTCATCCTCAACAATGACCTACAAAATAAGTACCAACAATTA
This sequence comes from Gentiana straminea, assembly GCA_036785695.1. Classification (NCBI taxonomy): domain Eukaryota; kingdom Viridiplantae; phylum Streptophyta; class Magnoliopsida; order Gentianales; family Gentianaceae; genus Gentiana; species Gentiana straminea. Next base: position 2,964,392 of record JAVUPR010000514.1, on the reverse strand, counting down.
TGAAAAGGATAAATCTAAATGTATAACACCAATTCATAAAGCAAGCTTAACGTACACTTCCTAAAAACCCCGACCACTCAATTCCTCCATCAATATTTAAAACAATGCGCAAATACAAAACTTAAGTTGACAACGTTCTTATTCACATATAGCACCATTACGAACTAGACATTCATTCTCTACGCATAATACAAATCACAATAATAACCACAAGCTTTGCACTTAAGTTGACAACGTTCTTATTCACATGTAGCACCATTACGAACTAGACATTCATTCTCTACGCATAATACAGTCACAATAATAACCACAAGCTTTGCACATAAAACAACATTTTCAGGCTTTACGTTTTACTCCTCGCAATTGCAAGCATAACTTTGTTAGCACAGGATAACGATTTGGGGATTCATCAAACTTACCTGATGAATCAATTGGTAAAAGCTATGATGGCCATTAATCCAGAAAAGGGGGAAGACAAGGGTAGCCTAAGAAATGCATTAGAGAAACAACCATTTAAGAGAAAATCAGAGAGAAAGTTCAAACCAAGTCAATGACTCAACATACAAAATACAACAGAACAAAAACAAAGCTCAAACTAAGTCAATAACTTAGCATTTACAACTTCAGAAGAAGAAACACAACTTCAGAATTCCCAAATCCCAATATAAAGCATATAACAAAAAAGGACCAAAAGAGGCTGAAGCGATATACCTTATTTTTCTTAAGAAAATCATACTCCCCTCATTCCAGGCATAAAACGGTGTGTGATAAGCTAGCAACCACGAATCTGCAATAATATCTAAGGATTAAGAAAGTTGTTGTTGCTTGAGGGCATGTAAAAAGCATACATTTACCTGTATTACAGTTCTGTTTAACCCTTCAAGAGTGTAAACCGAGGTCAAATATGAAGACTGAAGCATTTCATAACCGTGAGTAGATAACCAAAACAAGCATGAAAATAACCTAACAGCAAGTTGCAAACTACTCAAAATCAGATTGTGGACTAGACATTCTGGACCAGAATAAACAGACATGATAGAAAACAGAGGTGAGTGCATAGACCAGGTCACCAGGACAAAGTAAAACAGAATCAAACACAGATTTAAACAGCCAACAAGTAGGCATATATTGAGACATCAAAACACTTAAGCAACTAGCAAGTTGGCATCTTATTTTTATTAAAGTAAAAAAAATTCAAGTTAAAATAGACACAGGATCTAGACAATAGAATTCAAATCAAAGATCAACATAAAATAAGAATAAGAGAAAGAATAAACATACGCTGAAAAAGTTCAGGAATGAAGAATCATCAGGGGCATCTGAGACATTAGCAGTTGATGACGGCTCCGAAGGGCCATCCATAACCGTCAATCTGGTAAATGTTTTTCTTGATCCTGTTTGACCCTAGGCAAGTATGAAAACATTGAAACCGTCAAGCACGTACCTAATATGCAAGCAAAATAACAAAGCAACCGAATATGAGGCATGAACGAGCTCAAACAAATTGGACTAAAACATTGATAGCTAGCAGACAAAACATATACCAGGCGTATCGATGAACCTAAAGCAAACTCCACTATTCTCGAGTTTTCCTCCTATGCTCAATGTCTCTTATGTGAAATCGAAATCCATTTATAATGATGTCGTTGTGCGTTCCGAATTCGACTCAAGAAAAGAGACCATTTATGCACACGTAACTTGTGATACATATACTCGCTAGAATTGCGAAAACAGGCACAAAATCTACAAAATTGTACGATAAAAAAATGAAAAATATAATATATTAAGGTGACTTACTTTGCACCAGTGTCCGGCTACATTTCGAATATTAAGGTGCCGTAGCAAAGAACTTTGGCCTCATTTTCACTTCTAATTTGTGTTGCGTACTCATCAAGGTGAGTGGAATTCATGATCTCGCTCATCCAAAGAAACATAGTCTCTCGTTTATTCAAAATCGCGATTAAATTCAAAGAAACAAACAAATTTTAGCACAACAAACTTGCTAATACAAAGAAACGAGCATAATAACGTAAGGATCTATTAACGTAATCAATTTCAAAAAAAAAATTTGCAGCCAACATTCTACATCACCTTGAAACAAAAGGGCAAAGGCACAAGTAAAAGATCGATGCAAACTTAATTTGTTTATTAACAAGATGTAAAAGATCACATGATGTTCACTTTGATGTGTTGTTCTCCTCGCAAATCCAAAAACAACCACAATTTACTAGCATAGCACACTCCTCCTTCATCATCATGATGTCACTATTACAATTACAATTACCATCACCATACCACACCACACACACATCCTAGTGCAACCATAGACAAATTGTAGCAAAGGGCACACCCTTCTAATGACAGAAGAAAAGAAGCAAAGAAGCATGATAACAATTGCACACCTTCCTTTCACTAAACATAATCCTATTGAAATTGATAAAACAAAGGCGAAGCCTTCGCAAAATATACCGTTAAATAGCAACTGCCAGACTGATTCAGAGAAAAAAAACTATAACACCAGTAAGGTGATTTCCTCTGATTGTGTTGGCCTTTTAAACTGTAGAACGACACCAATAGATCATCAAACCGTAATAATTTTTTCGGTAGAAGAAATTTTGGGTGATTTAGAATCTTCCAAATCACCACTTCGGACAAGATTCGGACAAATTATACATTTCGATGCAAAGCAAGGTAACACGGGCTCATGCTTAGGCATAAAAATCATGGCAAGAAGGAAAACAAGGCTTGATTAAAGATACTTTTGTGCACATAAAACCACTTAAAATGCTAGAAAGAAACTAAAGAACCATAGCTTACACTAATGAAGCAAAGACCAAAAATAACACAAGGCAAAAAAATTACAATCGAGCACTAAGGAGAGAGAAGACTGATGACATACAAAAACATGAAAGAATAAAAACAAGAAAAAGAAGAAGCTAAACACAAACACTTCTTGAGCACCAAATCAAAGCCAACATTTTCAATCTAAAAATTGCACTTAGCAAAATAAAAATAAAATAATAATAATAATAATAAATCAGGACCTGTGAAGATTCTGTCACCTGCTAATTGCTATAAGATGGATTACGGTGCAAAAATTGTAGGGGAAGAGCAAGAGTCAGATTTTGTGGAAGAAGGATGGTCCGATTTTGTGTCGAAGACGGAATTGGAACACGAGGTGTAAGACACAGCCCGATTTTGTGTCGAAGATAGAGGTGCCCTAGCTATTTCGCGGAGGAGGCGGGTGTTATACTGAATGAAAATTTAGGGAAAATTTCAAAGGCGGGTCTTTTACCCGCTATATATCATTTTTTTTATACGAAAAATAAAATGGAGAATTGACAAGACGTTTCTGAGCGCCCTAATGTTTAATAAAAAAAAATTAATGATTCATTTTACTGTAGTGAAACGCACAGGTATGGCAAGCGCCCCATTACACTTATGATAGGGCGTTTTTAATTAAATGTCTTATATTTAGTGTCCTAATAACCATATTTTGTAGTAGTGCCAACAGTTGTTTGTTTGCTAAATTACTTGAACTTTGGTATAATGAAATCCAAACTTGAGGTTTGGAGGTGTGAGGAGGTCTTGTGACTTTCCGAGGTTAAGGTTAATTCCTTGAGTAAAAGAGGCATTGAAACTATGTTTATTGGAATTGCTATGCATTCCAATGTTCTTTAGTTCCATATAATGGAGCCGAATGATTCTAGTACAGCTTTAATGTTGTTGATCATTGGTATGCCATCTTTGGACATTTATAATGTTGTACAAAGTTTGAAGTATGAAACTCCTACCAATGTTCGAGTGAAGGAAAACAATAAAGTTGTTTTCTAAATATGCCCGTAAAGCTCAATGAGAGCAAATGGTGCGGTGAATCTTTCAATGAAAGATGATAGTTGATGTAAGTCAACATGTATAAATCCTGATTAATAATGTAAGGTTTTGTACGTTTTTAGGTATTGGTTATTTTGATACCTTGGCACCGGTTAATGAAATCTCCTCGGATAAATTGTTGTTGTTTGTTTTAACAACTCGTTAAACAATTTTGTAATCCATTAAATAGATGGTAAAACTTCGGTTTTAGAATGGAGATTGGAATGGGCATTGTATTTGAAACAACTCTGGAGGGTCTTGTTATGTTAAAATTAACATAAGGAGTGTATATGTTATTTTGGTTCAAGGTGCTAAATTAAACTTGATAGACATCTTAGCTTGAAGATTAGTTTAATTTAAAGTTGTTTATAATACCTTGTTCGTAACTATACAATTCTTATATATGTTTTACATATTATATGTCTTATATGTGTTTGATGTCTAAGGAAATGACTTTGTCCTTTGATGTATGTTGACTACATGTTTGGTGTTTTGCTTTGGTTTAGTATCTATTCATGATACTAAAAGTGAAACATGCTCGATCTACAAAGATTGGATTTGCCTTGGAATATAAGGTGATGCGTAGTTTACATTATTGACATGTTGATTTTGGTATTAACCAAATCATGTTGTTCATAATTGGACGGTATTGTCATCAAGGTTTTAAACTACAATGGGGGAGGTTTAAACTCTATAGTAAAGTTATATGAGATTCCTTCGATTTAGAAGAATCCTCGGTTAACTAGTAATTTGTGCTAGGATGAAGTATCATTTATGAGCTTCTATGTTCATAAATTTCGGGCCGGACTATGGAGTTGGATTTCTTTGTTGATGACTTAGAAGTTCGGAATTCCCTTGCAATTATTAACCAAGTTCATCCCGGTTATCCAATGTGTTTGGCAGAAAATTGTCAAATGTTACAATGATGATCTAGACACCAATGTATTAATGAAAAGTTGGATTGTGAGTTTATAACTCTAAGGATGATGGTGGTTGTTCAAAGAGTACTCATGATTTAGTCAATCTTGTTTGGCCAAATATAGATTGACTTGAAACTTGGTAAAAAGTTTGTTATCGGGATGTGTAGAACCCATTAAATCTTTGGGGTGGGATACCCAATTCCCTTATGGTACAACGCCATAGGCAGAATTCAATGTGGAAGGCCCATTCTCGAAGATTTGGCACATGAAAAAGTCCCGAAAGTATGTGCATTACCTGTTGTGAAGGTGATATCTTTTGGAAAAGTGTTTCGTGTACATGATTGGAAAGATTCACCTATATGAGTATGAAGTTTGGCAGCTTCAAGAAAGTGGGGTTGACTTTCTATATACTCATGAAATGGATATGGACACAAGGCCTGGATAATTGGTGTCAAGTAGCTATAGAAGTTGTATCTTGGTTCATTTGTGTGTTATCTTTGAAGTATTCAAATGAGTAAAGGGGTTCAATGCTTAGACACACCCCAATACTCGAATATTTTGGAATGTGTAATACACTAGGTGGTAATTCAATCTTCGTGACATTATCATTAAAAGATGAACTGTTTGTGTGTTGGTAAGTTTTCAACTAAATCAGGGATTACACTAAATGGGGGAGGAATGTTGGTGATTTCGGTAGAATCACCATGTGATTTAGCGTAATCGGGATTTAGTTTGAGGTTTGGTAAGCTTGAAACAATCGATATGAGTTAGGAGATGCGGGGTGCATGCTTATAATTGATATTTACAAGCTTACGGAAGTATTAGATCAAGTGTTGAACCGAAAACCAAAAACCAAAAACTGGATACTTATGGACGGGCGTCCAAATTATCTGGACGGGCGTCCAGAGATCGGAATTGGATACGGGATGTGGTGGTGTTTGGTGGACGGGCGTCGGGGATTATGGACGGGCGTCCGAGAGATCGAAATTGGATACGGGATGTAGGCGGTGTTTGATGGACGGGCGTTCGGAGTTGATGGACGGGCGTCCAAGGGCAAACGGGCGTCCGATCAAGGCGGACGGGCGTTTGACTCTCGTTCCAGCGAGCTTTTCGGTGTCCACTCGGTTCCAGCTTTGATGGTGTCCACTCGATTTTGGATGGTGTCCCTTCGGTGTAAACACAGTTTTAACTGGTTTTGAAGGGTTATATCTTGTGTCTTTTCATAGTTTAACACAAGATATATAAATACATAACACTTGGAAGATAAGTGGAATGATGAATATCAACTCAAAAAGCAAATATTCTTTTCTTAGAATATTTTGTAGAAACCTCAAAGTTCAACTCACAAAACTCAAAACTTAAAAGCTTTTGTAGCTTTCTTTCTGTCTATATTGTCTAGACTGAAAGTGGAACGTAGTTTTATCTCGTGAAAATATTCGTGTTTACCCGGAGACAATCATTTGGGGGCGAATAGTTTTCGCAGGAAAGATTCTCAAATCGACTCTACGTGTATATCCGGTTATTTTCATTGCAGCACATTCATTTCTGGTTCGGCATTGTTCGTTCCCCTTTGTCTTTCCCCAACAGTTTAGGAAACCAAGTCCTTGGGGTTAACCCGTAGAAGTTTCTAGGTTCTCAAAACAAGGGCCGCAAACCGTACGCATTTTTGTTGTTGTTGTTGTTGTTGTTTTTTAAATTTTTTTTTAATTAACTTAATCCCACTAGAATAAAATGAAAGAATGAATTAATAAATAATGAATATAATAAATTCTACGTTCTTGATTTCCAAAATTTGCATGTTTATTTTGGGAAAGAGAGATATTCGCGCGATACACAAGCGTTAACTGCAATATTTAAAGCAACACAAATTTTACTATGGTCCAGGACCAAATCCTACTTGGTGTGCCCTACCAATAAGAATTCAACTTCCACCAATGGAATCCTACCTGTAAATCTTTCCATCAATGTATCCCTTTAAAAGTGCTGACTTGGTGGTCTAAAAACTTGCATCTGGACCACCATAAAATTACTGTTAAAGCAATGGTCGACGGTAAACATTAAACAGTTTCAAGACATTTATTTATTCATCGACCTTAAAACCATCCAAATTTAAAATTTTTTTTTTTTGCAAAATTATACTTGAAAAACAAAGAAATAAAAGGTAGAAGAAGCATATATCTAATTTATAAATAGTAAAAACAAAACAAAACAAAGGATTAACTTTATATTGATAATAAAAGTTGAAGATGTATTACGATATACATATATATATATATATTTGACATTAATTTGTATCTAGATGTATATATGACGGATGCCTTACCATGATGTAAATTGTCTAAATTACTCATAACACCTAGATACAAATTAATGTCAAATATATATAAATATATATGTATATCGTAATAAGATGTGTTACAAATGTTTACTTTCAACAGGACTAGCTATCCTTGACAATATTCTCTTTGATTTTCTTGACTGTATCGATATCCATCTTCATAAACTGAGCCAAAGTGGCATCATCAAGGGTTGTATTAAACAAATTCTCAGGCAGATTCACAACCCCTGGATGTGCACTTCCATATGCCGCAATCCCGACCGCCATTTCTTTCCCATCATAATTATGCGCGTAATGAATCAACTGTTTCGGGAACAAGAACACATCGCCTGCCTGTAGAGTTTGATTGAACAACCGGTTTTTGGAATCGATGAATCCGACTTTAATCGAGCCTTGGAGAAGCAATGCCATCTCGGCGGATCGCGGATGGAAGTGGAAAGGACTGCCGGTACCGGGAGGGAACTGGACTACTTCTAAGGAGATCCCTTGGCCACGGACCGCCGGGAACTCGTCCATTCCAAACATTGTTGAATTGCATTTGGTCGGTTGCGGGTTGTCGGCTAGGAACCGACCGGCGGTGCTCGTGAAGAAATCGGCATCCACGGTTTTTGAACCCTTTGGATAAAAGAAATCGTGAAGGATGTCGGCGTCGTTTGCGGTTGCGATTTGGAGATGGTGAATGGAGAGTGATGCAGAGATGATTAAAAGGAGAAGGAGGAATCCAGCTGAGAAGGGTTTTGGTGCCATTGTTGTTATGAATATGGAAATGCAAAGGGGGTTTGAATTTCTATTGTATTGGTTTAAAGTGGAGGATTGAAGAGAGTGTGAGTGGCTTTATTTATAAGTGAAGGTTAGGATGCATGAATGTGATGTGTAATAAATATTTCTTTTACATTCCAATTTATCTGATGTAGTTTCAATTTACGTTCTCAAAATGATCAAAAAGTCGTTAAATACAATGAATACATTCTTTTTCATCTTTCCCATCATACTTTATTCGTTTCAAAACGTAAGTTAATTTAGAGTTTTCATACCGCTTAAAAAATTAGTAGTTATAAAATATTGAAAAATATTAAACTGGTTTACATTTTGGAACGGTGAGAGTAATAAATAAGAGCAAAGTAATAAAAACGACGATAAATCCTGCATCGAAAATAATACTATATCATATAAAATAAACAGCTGTACCCTTTGTTTTTCTTAAATGTCATTTTAGAAAATTAGTTCAATACATATATATTTTATGAAAAAATACAAATACAATATTTATCATTATTTTCCTTTGTACCCCATGTTGAATAACAAAACAATTAAAAATATGATTTACTTTCCCAATGACATAAAGAGTTGAAACTGAAAATTTCAGACGAGAACAATTGTAGATTCTAAGAATATGACACATTAACTCTTCAACATTCATGAAGAACCACTCTTCAACTTTCAACCACTCAACAACTTTTATTTACAACTTCCTAATGAATGTGACATCTTTTTAATGAAGAACATAAATAAACAATCCGTTTCAAAATAAATGAGGCATTTCTAAAAATAATTGAGGCAGTTGCATTTTCAATGCAATATTTATTGTGTTTTTTCTATATTTACCCATATTTATTAAAGAGTGAGAGAATAAATACAAAATCTTATTAATTATAAGCTAAGGGTTTTTTTAATCATTTTGACATTCAAATTAAAGAATTAACTCATATTCTTAATATGCGTATTTTGGCAACTGCCTCATTATTTCAGAACGGAGGGAGTAGAAATTAAGGGAGAATAAAATATGTTAAGTGGATGCAGGGATCGAGAATAAAGTTTCTGGTGTCAATTGTTATGACATGGTTAATATTCTCCCTCCCTTCCAATTTACATGAGGTATTTATCATCTTTTTTACAATGAAAAACTCGACAACTATTTACCATCATGTTAGTGGACAAACACACAACATAAATGTGGCTATAACTCGACTCACAAAGAGAAGTGGGTACCCCTTCTCTCCGGAACCTTTAAATGTAATGTTGACGCGGCGTTTAATGGGATGTAGCAGCAATAGGGGGCTAATCCGGAATAGCCAGTGAACTATTCTCAAAAAAAATTCTCATCGCCCAGAAGGAGGTTTTGACGTCACAGTGGGTGAAGCTCTAGCAATTTATCATGCTCTTACCTATGTGCTAACTTGGGGTTACTTCAACATTACATTCGAAGGGGACTTTTTGTCTATTTATCATCACCTTTTGGATTATTCGGAAGGTTACTCACCGATTGGAAGCATCATTGAAGACTGTCGCATTCTATTATTGGCCTTTGTTTCAGTTTCTTTCTCATTTGTGAAGAGGTAGAGAAACGTCTATGCGCATCCTTTAGCTAGATATGTGCTCCATCTATTAGGATGTGTGAATTGAGATTCTTCCCCGTCTCACTGTGGCTATAACTATTTTACTAAAAAGGAAACTACATGTTAGGTGTAGTGTCCGAAAGATAATTTATGTAATTATTTTTATTTAATAAATGATAGATTTTATTCTCATCTTATTATTTGCTTTGTGCTTATATAATATACACTCCTGAAAACCCCAAGTTGTATCATATGAAGCCATATAACTTAGTGTGTGTCACACGTGAGAATTAAGTTTATGGTGATACACTTGAACTTGAATTGTTAGTCTGTGGTGAACTTAATCAAAGTATGGGGTCTATTGATTAAAACCACCATTAATGCGCCCAGAACACTTTATGGTGTGACCGCCTTATCCGGGCCGTCGATATTGGTTATCTAAGTAGGGCATTTATATATGATGTAGTCATATAGGACTGGACCGATTTAATCTGCATTTCTCATATAATTATGTGATTGAGAAATCTTATTAAATCACAATATGATCATAAATGGGTTAACCTTAATCCTGAAGTGATTGCAGACTCCTGATTGTTTCAAGATAGGGTTTGATGTGTTCGTTAATGATTGCTAAGAGGCGCGGTCCGATTCACTTTCACGCTGACACTATTTTGGGATGAATGAGGAGTGTGTGTCTCACAGATATGGAATTCATTCCTTCCTGGGGGAAGTAGAAAGACAATCCCCTTATTTGTTGATCCTAGAAACTAATCGATTGGCCGAGTTCATATTGGTTATGAACTAATTGATCACTAGTGGGTTGATGGTAAATGAGGATAAGATGTAGTGAAGAAGAGGTTTTCGGAAATAATCCCGCTCTATTACGGATAGTCTATGGAGGGTTGGTCTGTATGTAATGATTATATCAATGGACACTTATTGACTCGACGCTTTGAGAATAAGTTATATCTATAATCGAATGAGTTCAGTTTCGGATTTATGGTAGCGTAATTCCGGAATTAATGAGTTGAGTAGAAATGTTCTGTTCGATGAATATTTTATTCAATTTATTGTAGCTATTGGTTATAGGTCCATGGTCCCCGGGTTGCCTCCTAACACGCGAGTGAAGTCTCGTTTTGTGGAACCTCGAAAATAAATTAAATAGTTGGTCTATTTAATGAATATGCGAATATTATTTATTTGGTAAATAATATGTAAAATAGAAAAGACATTTTCTATTAATTTTAATGGCATGTGGCGCCACACTTGTGAGGAAATTACGAAAAGAAATTTTCCTAGATTATGTCACATGTGTAATTAATTATTTATTTATTTGTTTGATAATTAATGAAAAAATAAGAGATTGATTTATCCCTTTTATGAGGATTAACTCTTATTTTGTGGCAAATATCTTTTCCTTATGGAAAAGCGTAATTGCATTGTGAAAATGATAACTATCTCTTGATTAGTTAATTTCCTATATAAAGAAAATTCCTCCAAACACAATGACACATCAATAATTGCGCCACTTTTGTTAAAAAGAAAAGAAAAATTAATTTTTTTGTTTTAGCCATTAGGAAAAGAAAAACTATGGTTTTTTTTAGCATATTTGAGGAGGCTCTACTGCGAGGATCAACGTCCATCAGTCGTCGCTTGGAGATACAATCCGGAAGATCACGACTTCTCTTCTGTTGGGTAAATCTTTAACTTTCTTGTAATTATATTAATTAATCATGGAACTAAATCGTGGTAAAATTGAATGTGAATTTAATTCATAGCTTCCGGTGTGCATGATCGAGCGTCTCGATCGGTGCTGTGAATCAGATCTGACGATTCAATTATGGATCGGATCCAAATTCGGGTTTCTGTATATCCAACACTATATATATTGGAGGACTCTCAAATTCCAGAGGTATTTGAAACCTGAGACCTTCTGGTCTCAGGACCTCGGCTCTAGCCACTTGAGCTAGGTCTCATCTGCTAGTAGTAATAGCACCGATCGAGACACTCGATCTTTGCACATCGGAAGCTTATGCGATTTACGATATGAAACATAACTAATTAATTTCTACAAGAAGGTTAGTAGATTTACCCAAATCGGAGAGAGATGATAAAATCGACCAATGGAGAAGCCGTAGTCTTCCGGATTGTATCTCCTAGTGACGACTGGTGGACGTCGATCCTCGCCGTAGAACCTCCTCGAATATGCACAAGAAAAACCCTATGTTTTTCTCCTCTTAATGACTAGAACGAGAAACTAATTTTTCTCTTCTTTTAATGTATAAGTGGCGCCAATATTTAGTGTGTATTGTGTTGGGAGGAACTCTCTTTATATAAGAAAATAACTAGTCAAGAGAGTTATCATTTTCCCACCACAAAAACCTATTCCCATAAGGAAAAGATATTTTTGCTACAAAATAAGAGATAATTCCCAAAAAATCAATCTCTTAATTTTTTCATTAATTATACAATAAATAGATAATTAATAAATTACACATGTGACATTATCTAGGAAAATTTCTTCTCCTAAATTACCCACATCAATGGCGCCACCTTAATCATTTAATTTATTAGAAAATGTCTTTTCTATTTTACATATTATTTACCAAATAAATAATATTGCATATTTATTAAACATACCAACTATTTAATTTATTCTCGAGGTTCCTTAAAACGAGAAAACACTCGCGTGTTAGGAGCCAAACCGGGGACCATGGACCTATAATCAGTAGCTACAATAAATTAAATAAAATATTCATCGAACAGAATAATTCTACTCAACTTATTAATTCCGGAATTACGCCACCATAAATCCGAAACTGAACTCTATCGATTACAGATATAACTTATTCTCAAAACGTCGAGTCGAGTGGATAAGTGTCCATTGATATAATCATTTCATATAAACTTACCCTCCATAGACTATCCATAATGAAGTAGGATTATTTCCGTAAACCTTCTTCACTACATCTTATCCTTATTTACCATTAACCCACTAGTGATCAATTAGTTCATAACCAATACGAACTCCCGGGATTGATCAGTTTCTAGGAACAACAAATAAGAGGATTGTCTTTCTACTTCCCGCAGGAAGGAATGAATTCCATATCTGTGAGACACACACTTCTCACTCATTCCAGAATAGTGCCAACGTGAAAGTGATTCGGACCGCGTCTCTTAGCGATCCTTAACGAACACATCAAACCCTATCCTGAAACAAGTAGGAGTCTGTAATCACTTCAGGATTAAGGTTAATCCATATATGATCATCTTGTGATTTAATAAGATTTCTCAATCACGGAATTATATGACAAATTCAGATTAAATCGGTACAGTCCTATATGACTCTCATCATATATAAATGCCCCACTTAGACAACCAATGTCGATGGTCCGGATAAGACGGTCACACCATAAAGTGTTTTGGGTGCATTAATGGTGGTTTAATAAATAGTGTAATACCCTACTCCCGACCCCTAGGTCCACTGGGGTCATTCTAGGAGGGGTTGCGAAACTCTCGCCGCGACTTCAATAACAATACTAGAAATCCCAAAAAATTTACTAAATCCACAAAATAATTTACCAACACTTCAATAACAAACTTGATTACAAAATTACCACAAATCAAATTTACATAAATCACTATAAAAGATTACAACACATAAAATTACAATAGCTCTTTAAAATAAATCGAGGTACCATCCAAAACATCAATTTCCTTTTCGAATCTCGATCAATCATCGCCTACAATTTCTTATTTTCCTTCGTGAAAAACATGTACCTATATTTGTAAAAGAAAAAAAACAAAAGAGACAAAGAAATAGAGAAAACGAGGCGTCAGCAAATAGCTGGTATGAGCCACGTGTGCAAGTGTTATATATATATATATATATATATATATATATATATATATATATTAAAATCAATATAACAAACAACTTTTATTAAAAAAACAACAGCGGAAGTCTTTTAATTTTTAATTTATTGAACAAATAAAAAGATCAATTTTACTAGTATTGAAGTGCACGAGCATTAAGTAAACATGTCAGGTTCATTTACAAGCACCAGCTTTGGCCGAGCTGATGAGTCAAGTACTGCCCTAACGCCATTTTATCATGGATTTCAACCGCACTTCACGAGAACTAGCCATGCCTGACAACTCCGGCCGATTGTCAGGGAAAAGGAATCAACATTCGCCGTGCAAACCTCCTACACGGTTCCATCCAACCCTATCCATGCCCTAGGACCCACGCACCAACCGTCAGCCCTTGCTTTCCCGGCTGTAGCATGAATCTTCGGGGAAAATGTACCTTCCCCACTCTTACGAGCGAGCACTCTAGCTACTATCGGAAAGACTTCGACTCAAGAGGCCCCGAGACTAGTGACTAGCCGTTCTCCTAGAGCAGTAACTCTAATCCCCCTAGCCACCAGAGATTTGACACTTTCGTGCCACGAGCGAGCGAGTGAACAAATATTATCCGTCAATTCCAAGTATCAGTTTTATTTATTTATAAAAATGTGCACTAGCTCAAATCAAGTCGTTTAATTTTAAAGAAATCATTTTAAAATGACTTTCGAGTTTAAAAGTTCATTCGATATACACAAAATATTTGAAAATAATATAAAACACACTTTTGACTTTATATCAAAATAAATGACTCACAAATGGTCCATGTCATGAATACCCTTAGCATCCAATTGTTGGTACAATCTTGGTCGATTTGTCTTTCATGATCACTTATATTTCGGAATAGTTTTCTCCACTTGAATAATTCATTCACCGAGACTTTCGTTTTCTTATTCATCCATCTTCCATTGACTCATAAATTATTTCACAAGATTCGCTAAAATATGAAACCACTATTTTATCAACTATGATGATCATATATATCCTCCTGCTATTCTCCTTAATTTCGGCCAAACCACTTTCCAAATCCGTTGTGTAAATCCGTTGTAGTTCTAAATTATTTCGGCCAAACCACTTTCCAAATAGAGTAATGATAGACCACAACGGATTTATAAATTAATTGTCTTTCGGACGCTACTTCCAACATCATCGTCACTTATCAATTTTATTTGTTTTATCTTTTACAATGCAATATTTATTGTATTTTTACTTGTTTACCTTTATTTATTACGATACGAAAAATAAAAATGAAAATTACATTAACTATTATCCGATACTTTTTAACTATTTCATTTCTACGTTCAATTCAATGTATTAATTCACTTTCTTCACGTGTGATTTTGAAATCTACATTTGGAAACAAAAGGGAATATTTATAATATATACATGCATCAAACCATAACCCTGACTTATAAATAAAGCCAATCACCCTCATAGGGTTCTCAATCCAAAACTTAAACCAAACAATAGAATTCAAACCCTTCCTCTCCCTTTGCACTAAAAAAAAAAACATGGCACCAAAGCCAATCTCAAGATTCCTACCTATTCTCCTAATCATCTCTGCATCACTCTCCATTCACCAACTCCAAATTGCAACCGCAAACGACGCAGACATCCTTCACGATTTCTTATATCCAAAGGGTTTAGAATCCCTCGACGCAAATTTCTTCACGAGCACCGCCGGTCGGTTCTTAGCGGACGACCCACAACCGACGAATTGCAACTCGACGATGTTCGGGATGGACGAGTTCCCGGCGGTCCGTGGCCAAGGGATCTCCGATCCTTAGAAGTCGTCCAGTTCCCTCCCGGTACCGGCAGTCCTTTCCACTTCCATCCACGATCCGCCGAGATGGCTCTGCTTCTTCGAGGCTCGATTAAAGTTGGATTCATCGATTCCAAAAACCGGTTGTTCAATCAGACTCTACAAGCCGGCGATGTGTTCTTGTTCCCAAAACAGTTGATTCATTACGCGCATAATTATGATGGGAAAGAAATGGCGGTCGGGATTGCGGCATATGGAAGTGCACATCCAGGGGTTGTGAATCTGCCCGAGAATTTGTTTAATACAACCCTTGATGATGCCACTTTGGCTCAGTTTATGAAGATGGATATTGATACAGTCAAGAAAATCAAAGAGAATATTGTCAAGGATATATAGCTAGTCCTGTTGAAAGTTAACATTTGTAACACATCTTCAACTTTTATTATCAATATAAAGTTAATCCTTTATGCTTCTTCTAGCTATTACAAGTGAAAAAAAATATTAAAGAAATAGTAACTCATATCCATACGATTGAGTCCTTCAGAAATCAAGCCATTTCGAATTTATATAGTTAGGTCAAAACGTAGAAATTTCTATAGTTAGGTCTTAATTGATAGATATTTCTACGGGCTATTGGACCTAAAAAAATTCTACGGGTTAACGTTAAAACGTAGAAATTTTTACACGAAACTTGAAAAATATATCAAATCTATCCGATCTAAAAAAAATACCAGACCCTACAGGGACTTGGTTTCCAAATTTCTCCTCTCTATGTTAGGCTCTATGTAACACACCGTAGTACTCATGAACCTAAATAAAAATTAGCTCAACAAGAGAAGAAATGTACTTTGATGGTAAAGCAAAAGAAGAAATGCACTTTGATTTGTTATACATGATATTTCTATTTTGTTAATGTAAGAAATTTATGATACATGTTCATATTGCTTACTTAGTCATCGTGTAGCCTCTTTTGCTAAGTCGCTTGTTACTCAGGCTTTCTGGACCGGATTTTTCCCCTCATGGATCAATGATGCGAAACATGAGGAGGATGTTGCTAGGTAAAGTCCCTAACTTGTGTAATTTTGGATACTGTCGGTTCTTGGTGATCAATGAAGTTCTTTCGTTTCTGGCAAAAAAAAAATTGCTTACTTATGTGTTGTTAGAATAATTTGCTTGTTTTAATTTTACAAAAGAGAACCCGAAACTTTCTCATCATCCCAAGTAATTAAATGATATTAATTTTCTTTGATATTATGTTTCCTTATTAAGTAAACATATCTCTGATCTTACTTTATCATCTTTCAGATGATTAACTTTAGTCGCAACATGAAATCAAGGATGCAATAACCTTTGCTCTCAACCTTACGTTTTAGTAGATTATTATTTGAACCATGGTGTTTTCAATTATTACCAATCTTTCACGAGTTCTTTGTCATATACTTGATCCGCAATGGAGAGGTCGTGGACATCAATAAGTCACTTCCAGCATGTTATTGAACACAATGATGCATCTTGTAGTATTATCGTATAAACTTGTATTATTTATGTTGAATCATGAAACTTATGTATGTAACAATAACACATCTATAATGTTGTGAGCAAAATAATGCTTTATATAATGTATTGATTGCGTATTGAGAATCTAGTAAGACAAGTGTTTTCATGTTGTGTACCACACGAGGCTTTGTCATTCCATTCAATTTTTTTAGGGGGAATGAGGAAGAATGACAGAAATATTTTATTAATTGAGTAGAATGACAGTCTTTTAAAACTTTTGCATAAATGACAAAACTATTTATTCACTGTCGAAATTCACTTGTGTTCGAAAATCACTGTTTAAATTCACTGCCGAAATTCACTGTCGAAGTTCACTAATTTTTAAAATTCATTGTCGAAATTCACGATTTTCGGGATTCACCGAAAATTCACTCATTTCGGGATTCACCTTTTCTCGCTATAAAAATTATGCATTGTCCTTCTTCCTATAAAAAAAAATATGTACTATAAAAATTAAAAATATTTCGTCATATTATCCTTAATTTTCTATTTTTTTTATAACATTCTTTATTATTTGACATGACATTCCAAATCCGGATATTTACTTAAGTTTTCGAGTCGGATCATTACAAATCATTAATTTTCGAACGAGAGCAATCATTTTTTTTATAACATTCTTTATTATTTGACATTGACATATTTTAAGATCGTTTCAAATCCGGATATTAATCTAATAGATACTCTAGTGTATTTTTATAAAATATTGATAGAGTTTGTCTTAAGTTTTCGAGTCGGATTTGAGTTTGAACATAATTTTATATTCATTACAAATCATTACAAGTTACAACAACGTCGGAGTTGTATTTTATTTTTTTGGAAATAAATATTAAATGTCCCTTTACAATTTTTCCTATTTTAATATACAATATACTTATTCCCCTCTCCTCTGTCCATAACGGTTGGCGCGCACTTTGTTCGCGCCACCAGTCCCCACCCTTATCATCTCTATATTCCTAACTGAAATTCCGCCTACGGCCGCCGTCGCCGCTCTCTCCGATATGGATCTGAACCACAAGCCCGCCGCAGCGGTCCCCACCACGGCAAGAAACATCTTCCCGACCACCCGTCACCACCACCGTAAACCCATATCCTCCGACCGTTTCCTCCGTATTCCACCTCATTCTCACCAGCTACAACCACAATCCACCTACGAAACCGAGCTCACGGAACACGACATATTTTGTTCTTCGCCGGATTATTCCTCCACCTCTTCCGCCGCCTCCTCCCCCCGCCCTACCCCCTCCCCCAGCCCTTCTACCTCCCATATTTCTCACTCGCACAATAGCCACCACGGTATTCTCGCAGCATTGCCGGTTGAAAATGATTCCGAGATTCATTCCGTATTCAACCACAAAGCTTCGTCGGCGTCCTTTTCATCTCCGTCGACATCTTCCTTATTATCCACACCATCCTCTGTATCTCCATCCTCTCGTTTAAGGCTTCCTAAACGACCTCCGCCGCCTCCGAGAATGCTCCACCTCCACCAGTCAGCTCCGGTCAACGTGCCTGTATTATCTGAAGCTATGCGTAGAAGCAGAGCTGCAAGAGGATTAGATGACTTAATTGACGATTCCGACGAGGAGGAAGACAACAATACCGGTGAGATCCTTCCCCCACATGAGATCATTGCTGCAAAAGACTCCTCCATTTTGTCTTGTTCAGTAATGGAAGGCGCCGGGAGGACATTGAAGGGTAGGGATTTGAGGCATGTCAGAAATGCTGTTTGGCAAACAACAGGTTTTCTTGATTGATTACTCTTTTGCATTTGAAATTAACAAAATCTGGGCTACTTTTTGTCTTGATATAGAAATTTGTAAAGGTCTCCCTTTTACAGTATGCTTTGAATATGAAATTTGAGGGAATTGAATAAATTCTGTGACCATAATGCAGATTATAGTTGTAGCGACCATTGAAGATCTAAGTATCTTACATTTTCTTTGATGTTAAATAGGATGCATTGTATATTCTAACAGAAATGGAGGAATTTCTGAATGTATCTTGTTTCTGTGTGTATAAACACTGCCACTGGTTTTGAACTGTGAATCTTGCCACTTCTCTCTCTTCCAACCCCCCTCCCCCCCCCTTTGAGTAACAGAGAAAGTTTTGTAGAGGTGCCTTTTTCCTTTATGCTTTGAATATGAAATTAGGGGGAATCAAATAAATCCTGCAACTATAGTGCAGGTTTTCTGTAGTGTCGTAATGACCATTGAAGATCTACGTTTGTGTCATTTTGTTTGATGTTGTTGAGAAATAGACTCATTTTATAATGTTTTCATGTATTAAATAATTGTGTGTAGGACACGTGGCTGTGTATGTTCTTATCCTTTTGTTAAGGTGTGCTGTGGGTATATATACCTAACTGTACAAAACACATAATTCAATGAAAGATTTTCTCTGAAGAAGATTCTTTTTCTGTTTTCTTGGTATCAGAGCAAAGGTTGGCGTCTATGGCCACCTCCGGGGCTCCGGCCACCGGGAGCTCTATTCCTCCCTTATCCATTGACATGCAGACCACCGGAATAGTCACCGGCCAATCTTCTTTTCAGTCACTATCACCCATAACCACCGTTTCATCACATACTCAACAAGATTCAGTCTACAGTGCCGCCTCTTTCTTCCCAGATGGTGTTGTGACTGGCATTCCGATTATGAGCTCCATTCTGTCATCGCTTCCTCCAGCTCCGACTCTGAACTTTGGCCGACCGGAGCCTTCATACACCCAGTTCCGTTCAACAGCTCCAACTCTCACTTCACCGCTGAGATCCATGAGTCCATCTTCTCAGCCATCGCTGCTTGGAGGACCCTTTTCTGGTAATTTATCTCAAGCTTGCACTGTTAAACTAGATAGAAACAATTACTTGCTTTGGCGTTACACAGTGCTGCCAATCATTAAGGGTCATCGTCTAGACGATCACCTTCTCGCCCGTTCGTCCGTTTCGTATCCGATGAATGGGTAACTAAGGATTATCTCGTTACTTGGATGGCTTTTGAGCTCCATGACCGAGCGAAAGCGATTTTAGGAGAAGTTGTTGGTCGTTCTACGGCCACCTTTATGAAGTATGGACTACACTGGAAACTCTGTATAACAGTAGATCTGAGGCACGAATGTTGGAATTTAAGGATTCCTTGGCCAAAGCATCAAAGGGATCTAAGTCTATGTCAGACTATTTAGCTGAAATGAAGTCATATTCTGATAATTTAACAGCTGCTGGATATCCAATCACTAAATCGAATTGATTTTAGCTACATTGGAGGGTTGGATCGAGACTATGAGTCGCAATTGTCAACATTACATCTCGGGTAGGCTCTCTCAGTTGGCAAGATGTACAATCCCAACTGATAACTCATGAAAGACTCATTGTAAGGCTTAATCAATCTGGTTCTGGTTTTTCTAATCCTACTGCACATGTTGCTCAAGGCCCTATGTCCAGAAGTTTTTCAAACTTTAATAACAGTGGTAGGCCTCCTGCATCCAATTCTAATACTGGTAGAGGCAGGGGTCAAGGTGGTTTTAGAGGTGGTAGAGGAAGAGGTAGAAGCAATGGTGGAGGAAGAGGCTCCAACAACAATCCTGGTAACACAATGGTTTGTCAATTGTGTGGCAAAAGAGGACACATTGTCACATCCTGCTGGCACAGGTTTGAAGAAGACTTCATTCCTTCAAACACTAACAACAACACTACTTCAAAACAGGCCTACATTGCCAATCCTCAATCGGTGGGAGATTCAGCATGGTACATGGACAGTGGAGCCTCAAATCACATTACAGCTGATCTTAACAATCTTCATCTCAATGCAGGTTATACTGGTTCTGAGCCTTTAGTGGTTGGAAATGGTGAGAAACTTCCTATCCTTCATATTGGCTATAGTAATTTTGTAACACATCAACCACACATCACACTTGCCTTGAAAGATATCTTACATGTTCCATTGATCACTAAAAACTTGATTAGTATTTCTAGACTCTTAGCTGACAATTCTATAACTGTTGAATTTACTCCCACTGTTTGTTATGTCAAGGACAAGACCACAGGGATGCAGCTTCTAACAGGGGTTCTCAGTGATGGCCTCTACAAGATAATGGCTCCTCCTCAGACCTCCCTTCACTCCAAATCCAAGTCTGGTCTCATTCAGTCTGTCAACAATAATGTTAGTGTTCAGGCCTCTTGTGGTCTTTCTGGTTGTCCTAGTTTATGTCTAGGTACTGTGAGTCTAGATAGGGATCCAAATGTTTGGCATAGGAGGCTTGGTCATCCCTCCAAGCATGTTCTTAATCAAGTTCTGAAATCTTGTAATGTCAACATTAATGGAAATTTACTATTTTGTGATGCTTGTCAATTTGGTAAGGGCCATGCCTTGCCCTATTACACTTCTGATTCTCATGCTAAGACTGTTCTTGATCTCATTCATTCTGATCTATGGGGCCCTGCCCCTGTTTCATCCACATCTGGCTATCTTTATTATATACACTTCATTGATGATTGGTCCAGGTACACTTGGATCTTTCCTTTAAAACATAAATCTGAGGCTTACTCCACCTTCATAAAGTTCAAAAATCTGGTTGAAAATCAGTTCTCCACTAAAATTAAATGCTTACAAACTGATTGGGGGGGTGAATATAGATCTCTTGAACCTTATCTTGAACAACAAGGGATACAATTTAGGCACCCTTGTCCTCATGCCCATCAACAAAATGGAAGAGCGAGAAAAAACATAGGCACATAGTGGAACTTGGATTGACTCAACTAGCTCAAGCCTCTCTACCCTTAAAATTTTGGTGGGACAGCTTTGTTGAAGGCGTGGATCGTTATAAATGCTCTCCCTACTCCTCGTCCTTGACAACAAGTCTCCTTTTGCTTTCCTCACCTTAGGCCTTTCAACTCAACTAAGTTTAAGTTTCACACCACCAAGTGTACCTACTTAGGGATCCCTCTTCACAAAGGTTATAAGTGCTTAGATGAATCTGGAAGAATTTTTATCACCAGAAATGTGGTTTTCAATGAGGCAGAGTTTCCTTTTAAAGAAAAGTTTGTATTAGGTCCTCATAGAGAAGTTCTTACTGATCCTGAATTGGTTACTAGTCTACCCTTTGGTCGGTCATCCTACTCCCAAGAGCCATTATCTGTGGAAGCAACATCGGAGGACAGTGTCCGTCGCATCTAATGTCAATCCCGAAACACCGTAACACACACACGGACAACACAGAACTCACCTGTCAGCATGCACACACCTGGATCCTCTCCACTTAATCAACATGATTCTTATCCTCCAAGTCCTACACCTGTCAGTTTCCTTCCAGAACCAGGAAGTACTGACTCACAACAAAACTCTCCTAGTCCTGCACCTTCTGTTTTATCCACATCTAACACCTCTCCTGTGCATGAGATCACTATACAACAAGCTGTACAATCTTCTATACAAGGCCACCCTATGCAAACCCGCTCCAAAAGTGGAATCTACAAACCTAAAACCTACTCAGCACAAATTCAGTCCTCCATTCTTCCTGATCATCTTTCTGAACCAACTAAAGTCTCAGAAGCATTGAGCTGCACTGAATGGAGAGCTGCCATGGTTACTGAATTTGATGCCTTACAAAGGAATGGAACCTGGACTCTTGTTCCTCCTTCCAATACACAAAGTCCAGTTGGTTGTAGATGGGTTTTCAAGCTCAAGATGAAGCCAGATGGAACAATACTCAAACATAAGGCCAGATTAGTAGCCAAAGGATTCCATCAAACCTATGGGATTGACTTCACAGAAACCTTTAGCCCTGTAGCTAAGGCATCTACAATCAGGGTTGTCTTGGCTCTTGCTGTCAATCTAAACTGGCATATACATCAGGTTGATATAGATAATGCCTTCCTTAATGGGCCCTTAATGGAGGATGTGTATATGATTCAGCCAGAAGGTTTTGAAGACAAGACAAGACCTCACTATGTCTGTAAGCTGCATAAGGCTCTATATGGCCTTAAACAGGCTCCTAGGGCATGGTTTGCTGCCCTAAGACTTCAGATGCTTGAATGGGGGTTTAAACAGTCTGCTGCAGATTCCTCCTTATTTATCCTGAAAAATGCAGGTCAATTACTTTATGTACTGGTGTATGTTGATGATATATTGGTGACAGGTAGCTCACAGAAGCTGATTAAGAAGTTTGTGGATATGCTGCATTCAAGGTTTGCCCTAAAAGACTTGGGATCCATCTCACACTTTTTAGGAATGGAGGCACACAGGACTCCAGAAGGCCTGTATTTAACACAGGGACATTATGCTTCTCAGCTGTTGAAGAGATTACAGTTAGATCATCTCAAACCCTGCTCCACACCAATGACTCCTGGACAACACTTGATGCCTAATCAAGGGGAACCTATGCAGCATCCTACTATCTACAGGAGTGCCATAGGAGGACTCCAATATCTCACCAATACAAGGCCGATCCGTCTTACTCGTGAATTATCCGAGCCAGTATATGCAAAATCCTACCCAGATTCACTGGCAAGCATTGAAAAGGCTCCTTCGATATGTCAAAG
Organism: Gentiana straminea; assembly: GCA_036785695.1. Taxonomy (NCBI): domain Eukaryota; kingdom Viridiplantae; phylum Streptophyta; class Magnoliopsida; order Gentianales; family Gentianaceae; genus Gentiana; species Gentiana straminea. The sequence goes on along the minus strand of JAVUPR010000514.1, from coordinate 2,941,173 downwards.
GCACACTGCACTATGGATTATTTTTTAGCTCCAGTGGTTCTCTTACTATGACTGGGTTTTCTGATGCTGATTGGGCGTGTTATCCTCCAGATAGGAAGTCATTTGCAGGCAACTGTGTCTATATAGGAAATTCTCTGGTTTCTTGGAGTTCTAAGAAACAAAGTGTTGTTTCTCGATCAAGTGCTGAATCTGAATACAGATCCTTAGCCAATTTGTCCTCAGAAATGGTCTGGATCAAGCAGTTGCTGCTGGAAATGGGTGTTCAACTGTCTGGCATTCCAGTGGCCTGGTGTGATAACTTAAGTGCCACTTTCCTTGCCCATAATCCAGTCTATCATGCTCGCACCAAACACATAGAAGTTGATGTCCACTATGTAAGAGATCAAGTGTTGAACAAACAGCTGTCCGTCCGATTTGTTCCTTCATCAATGCAGGTTGCAGATTCATTAACAAAAGCACTGCCTGGACCACAGCTTATGGAGTTCCGAACCAAGCTCAATGTAGTTGTTGTTCCCACATTTAGCTTGAGGGGGGATGTTGAGAAATAGACTCATTTTATAATGTTTTCATGTATTAAATAATTGTGTGTAGGACACGTGGCTGTGTATGTTCTTATCCTTTTGTTAAGGTGTGCTGTGGGTATATATACCTAACTGTACAAAACACATAATTCAATGAAAGATTTTCTCTGAAGAAGATTCTTTTTCTGTTTTCTGATGTTAGTAAGTTAATGGGATGTATTGTATATATTCTAAACAGAAATGGAGGAATTTCTGAATGTATGTTGTTTCTGTGTGTATAAATTTTACTAGTGGCTTTGAATCTATATCTCATCACTTCTGTTTCCTGCCCCCCTTCATTGAATTTCTTACATTTTGTTTGATGTTAGCAAGTAAATGGGATGTGTGTGTATTCTAACGGAAATGGATGGATTTCTGAATGTATCTTGCTTCTGTGTGTATAGATATTACTACTGGCTTTGAAATCTGAATCTTAACACTTTCTTTTCTTCCCCCCCCCCCCCCCAATCCTTTGATTAACAGAGAAACAAATATTTGTTTTTGTAAAGGTTTCCCTTTTCCTTTATGCTTTGGATATGGAATTATGGAGAATCGAATAAATGCTGTATCCATATTATGCAGGTTTTCCATAGTTGTAATGACCATATTATGCAGGTTTTCCATAGTTGTAATGACCATATTATGCAGGTTTTTCATCTTGTTTCTGTGTATAAACATTACTACTACTAGCTTGGTAATCTGAATCTTTGCGCTTGTTTTGCTCCCCTCTGTTTTGAATGACAGCAGAACAATAGTAGATTTTGATAGTAAATATGAAATGGGCTGTGGTTAAAAAAGTTTATATTAGCAATTTGGGGGTGCCCAGAATGGTTGTGATAGACACTGAATGGTTACCTGTAGTATTGGACAACAAGGGCATGAAGTTGCTGAACCTTACTACCCCATTGAATGTAGCTGCCAGCTGGAGCACTTAGTTTGGGATACATTGGGTTGTAGGAGTAGGGGTAGGGGGAATGGAATGTAAGAAAGATGAACAAAACATGTTGCATTCACCACCACCCCAACACTACCATACTATCCACCTCCTTCCGCTCCACCCCATCCTACCATACCTTACCTCCATTACCACATGCACCACACACCTACCCCTTCATGGTAACCACTCCACCCTACCCCTACCCCCCACCCCTACTCATACCACCTCACAACCTCCACCCAATGCTACCCTCATCCCCCTACCCCTACCCCTACCCCTACCCCTACAACCTTACCCCAGCTTTACCTCACCCACCCTACCTTACACTTATTCATGCTAACCAAATTTATCCCTATCACACATATATTTGTATATTTACCTCGTACGTGTAATTATAGAGTAACGTATAAAAAATAAAAGGGGGTCAATGCATAAAAATAAGGGGGTCGATTCTGTACATAGATATGCGTTTATTAAAAAAAATCTCCACTGTTGTTAAAAAAAAATTATTTTAGGGGGTCGGCCGCACCCACAAGCTTGTGGGTGGAGCCGCCCCTGCACGCTAACCACCCTACCTTCACCTCCTACGACACTTCGGTGTAAGGTTCAGCTTAACTTATGACTCAGTCCATTCTATAAGTGCTGGAACAAAAGTCTATGCAGCTCCACTATAAGGTCCATTCTGCAACTGCCCTTCATGAAAACAGATTATCCGGAGCAGAGCATTTCAGAATCATTCCGATAGTCCTGATATTTTATACGTTAAGTCCACGTCGTGCAGCAACTTCCCTAATATATTTTACATTATTTCAAAGGTCACAAATTTGTATTTTTAGCTAGAGAAAGAGAAGTAACAAAACTGGTATTTTCTCAACATTTCATAGATGTATATTCATGACCAAGTGGGATACCTTTAGTTGTCCAAATGGTATATTTTCTGTCGTAGAGTATGCTTGAAAAGCTTTGCATCAAAAGTAAATAGAAAGTGGGGCATATTAGGTTTCAGTTGCTATGCTCATAGTTATGTTAAACCAGAATCACACCTCAAAGTGCATAGCTCAGTTATAAAACACTTGTGGTGCTATAGACTATAGTAGCAGTGTTGCCTTTGAGTTTGGGTTTGGTGTTCGATATCATGTATCGACTTCTCTCAATAATAAGAGGTGTACATGCAACATTTACAAATTGGACGCTTTACGTCCTCCACGAAGTCCTATGGGTAGGGCAGTAGGGGCCTTTGGGTTAGGGAGTGAATCTTCCTACGACTGTTGCACCATAAAATATTTCATGCAACGAGCGATTGTGCCACTAATGCCATAACCTTTGTTTGTCAAGTAATTTTTGGCAGATCGAGTATGATTTGCATTGAAAAGAAGTAGGGCATACCTCAGTAGTAAAAAAAGTAAAAGGGTATTGTTGTGATAGTCTTGCCTTTGAGATGCGATGGAAAGTTAAGGAAATGTCAAAAATTAAAACACTACTGACAATGGAAAGTTAAGGAAATGTCAAATCGATTTGTGACTTTTGAACGTGTAGATTTTCCTCTTTATCAATATGTCTATATATTTGACCGTCTAATCAACAACCACTAGTATATGCTATTTAGGTGATGTGTCCATAAAATATGTCGAGTAACTTGTCAAGGGGTTATTATTTACACTACATCCCCGCTATCAACTACCTATCGATGCACCACATGATTATTACAGAATCGATTTCGTAAAAGTTGATTATGTGAGCCAAGAATCGATTTCCCACGGGATCGATTCAGCATCGATATTGAAAAAGTCGCAACTTGACTATAAATTCGACTTTCATATTGTTGATTCAACTCTTGTTTGCACCATATGGATGTCAATGATGTGATGTGACTTTATTAATAGAAATGTTTAACCCCAATCCAAAGTGTCTTCCAACATTCTTTTTTTAGGATTAATTGAAGATGTAAATCGAGGGATGTGCATCAATAGCTGAGTGTACTCAGATTGCTTTTAAATCTTTTGTTGAAACGAGTCGCCCCATACAAGATTCGAAACACACATTCCAGCTACATTAGACTGTACTACAACATACAAGTTTTTTAACCACTATCCCCTAAGCAATGCATCTGAGGAGGTTGTTATCAATAGATTAACTATTTTAGACAATGGATGTGTACTATTTCATAGAGGAAACTGAGTAGTATTGTTGGTTCAAAACTTCTTAAACGCCCATTTATTGAAAAAAAAAAAGGGGGGGATGAGGGAGAATAACAGAAATATTTCATCAATTGAATAGAAAGACGGTCTTTTGAAACTTTTGCATAAAAGGACAAAACTATTTATTCACTGTCGAAATTCACTTGTGTTTGAAATTCACTATTTAAATTCACTGCCGAAATTCATTATCGAAATTCACTGATTTTCGGGATTCATTATCAAAATTCACTGTCGAAATTCACTGATTTCAGGATTCACTTGGGAGATTCACTGATTTTTGGGATTCACTGTTTGTCTTTCTCGCTATAAAAATTATGCAGTTGTCCTTCCCCTATAAAAAATATGTAGTTATCCTGATACTTAAAAATATTTCAGATTGTGTCATTATCCCTAATTTCCCAAAAAAAAAATGTGATTCGTATCAAATGCACTGTATTGTGACTAGATATTGCTGTGTGAAATAGAATGAATACAAATTTTACTATGGTCCTGGACCAAATCCTAGTTGGTGGTCCAAGCCAATAGAATTTAAGAGATTTGTAATGGTCTCATATGTTTAAAAACCAACCACCAATAATGTATTTTCAAATTGATGACATGGTGGTCCAATTATGACACTCTAACTTATTTATTTGTATCTAAAGACTTTTGAGTTATTTCATTTAAGTTAACCCATTAATTTATTTATGCGATAAATGTGATTTTAACTCTAATAAGAATAAATTAATGATGATTTCATGCCAAACTTCAAAACTCAAATCAAAGAATACCGGAAATCCCAACAGAAAACCTTTTCACACAAATTAAAAAAAGAGAAACTTGAAAAATATGCCTAAAAAGTAGAAAAATTTGACACAATATGCTTCAACGCATGCGTGCTTCATACGTCGCGCGTGAGTCGGAAGCAGGTATAGTTTTCAAATGTTTACTTTCCAGACATATTTTTCCAACCTTTTACTTTTCGGGCATATTCTTTCAAGTTTCCCATTAAAAAAATTGTTAAGTGACATTAATTTTAATAATAAAATTCTAGAATATCATTTGACTCTCATTAATCTAATACTACATTTGTTCCAAAATATAAGTTCTTTTAAATTTTTTCACACGGATTAAGAAAGTGGTTAAACGACATTAATTTTAATATAAAATTCTAGAATGCTTTTTGACTCTAATTAAAGCAATAGTTATAAAATATATGAATATATAATAAACTAAAAATAAAAGGAAGAAAATGTAATAACTAGTTTATTGATTTTAAATGGATTTATATTATGTAATAAATTTAAAAAAACTAAACATATTGACATTTTAGGCCGGAGTTAGTATTTTTTTAGTTGTCAAAATATTAAAATGCTAATATGGACATGCAATAATACAATTTAACCACTTAATCCCCAAAACTCTGTTGAAAAGACCCTTGATTCATTGGAAACAAAGGAAAAAACCAGTTGCCTACTTTTTCCCAATTATATAAAATGATAGCATCTTTCTTCTTTGATTACACTTGTAATGAAGCCAAAAATTGATTAGAAAGAGCATCAACTTCTGCATCAATGATGCCAAATTTGATCAGAAAGAGCATCAATTTATGTTTTTATTTGCTAAATCAGTTTTCATAAACCACCATCTTCTTCATCTTGAATCATAACAAAACAAAACAAAACAAAAAATCAATGGAACTTCTTTTAAGGCCATCTCCACCTCCTCTACTTTCAACTTTTCAGAATCAAGCCTCATTTTCACCATTTTTGTCTCAAAGATTCAAACTTTATGGAAAAGAAAAAGATCCCAAAAGAACCCACATCACCAAAGTAGTAAAAAACTTTCTTGATTTAGAGCCCACATCAAAGAATGAATCTTTATCCCTTGACCTTTCATGGGTTGCTCATTCTGATCGTCCACCTCGATTCGATTTGATTGTCGTCGGGGCTGGGCCGGCGGGTCTCCGGCTAGCAGAGCAAGTTTCAAGACATGGGATTCAAGTATGTTGTGTAGATCCTTCAACGCTATCAATGTGGCCTAATAATTATGGAGCTTGGGTTGATGAATTAGAAGGGTTGGATTTGGATGATTGTTTTGACAAGAAATGGGATATGGCTTCTCTATATATCAATGATCACAAGACAAAGTATTTAGATAGACCCTATGGAAGAATAAATAGAAAGAATTTGCAATCAAAATTGTTGGATAATTGCATTGCAAATGGGGTGAAGTTTCATGAAGCTAAGGTTTGGAAAATTGAGCATCAAGAATTCGAATCTTCGGTTTTTTGTAGTGATGGGAAAGAGCTTAAAGCAAGTTTAGTTGTTGATGCAAGTGGTTTTAGTAGCCCTTTTATAGATTATAACAAACCAAGAAACCATGGCTATCAAATTGCTCATGGGATTTTGGCGGAAGTCGAGGAACATCCTTATGATTTGGACAAGATGGTACTAATGGATTGGAGAGATTCCCATTTAGGAAATGAACCCTATTTAAGAAAAGACAACTCAAAGTTTCCAACTTTTCTATATGCAATGCCATTTGATTCAAACTTGATCTTTCTTGAAGAAACTTCTTTAGTGAGTAGGCCTATGTTATCGTACGCGGACGTAAAGAAGAGAATGGTAGCAAGATTGAGGCATTTAGGTATTAAAGTCAAGAGTGTCATAGAAAAGGAAAAATGTTTGATCCCTATGGGAGGACCCTTACCTAGAATCCCACAAAATGTAATGGCAATCGGTGGAAATTCCGGGGTTGTTCATCCCTCAACCGGTTATATGGTGGCTAGGACTATGACCTTAGCATCCGAGTTAGCCGATGTGATCTCCGAGTGTCTAGGATCAACAAGAATGATTCGAGGGACACCACTATATCATAGAGTTTGGGATGGACTTTGGCCTGTGGAGAGAAGATGTGTTAGGGAATGTTATTCGTTCGGGATGGAGACTCTATTGAAGCTGGATTTGAATGGAACAAGAAGGTTTTTCGATGCGTTTTTCGATCTTGATCCATACTATTGGCATGGTTTTTTGTCTTCAAGATTGTCTATTGGAGAATTGGCTATGCTTTGTTTGTCTCTATTTGGACATGCTTCAAATCCTTCTAAGGTTGATATTGTTACCAAGTGTCCTGCACCTTTGGTTAAGCTTTTGGGGAGTTTGGCTATGGAAAATGTTTGATTTTTGCAAATTTGAATGGTTTTCTTCTTCTTCTTTTTATTTTTTAAGGTATACAAATGAATGAATATTTATATGGTGATGAAATTTTATGAATCTTTGTATTGATTCTTTGTTCTGTAGCATTATTTTCCAGCTTGAAAGCTTTTTGGTGTTTTTAATATTGTTTCTAAGATAGATTACAGTTTGTTCAACATAAATAATCGACCAGGTGAAAATCGATTCTCAGCTTTTCAAAATCAACTTTCATACTGTCGAAAATCGATTCTCAGCTTTTAAAATCAACTTTCATACGGTCAATTGCAACAATTGACTGAAGAAAAGTTCGTGAGTCGATTTTAGAGCTGGAAATTGATTTCATGTGCAACAAATTCTATAATGTTAAAACAACTTTTCCAAATTTTCAACTACTAGAAGATGATTCACAAAAAAAGTGTTTGATGATGATGAAAACTAAAACAACATTCAACATTTGTTAGTACAATGCAAGTATATATAAATAAATGCACTTCTTCAAACTGCCCAAAAAAAAAAAAAAAGAGAGAGATTGGGAATTGGAGGGATTTGAGAAAGTGAGAGAAAAAACAGTTTCAATCATCGATATCGTCGTCTGGTCCAAAATCTTTAACCTTCACATCGGCGTCTTCTCCGTATTGAATGCTGTTATCGATTTGAGACAGAATGTACTGAATACTACATATAAGAACAACACTAAGAACAATTAGAGCACTTGCAGTATATAACGTAAAACAAAGGTAAATTTGTAAAATAAAGATCCAAATTCAGATACACTTAAGATCTGCAGCATTTTCCCTACTCAGATTTTGTAAAATACGAAATCTGTAATAAGGACGCGTTGTACAGATTTTGATGTATTATACACTGAGATGAGTAAAATTGAAAGAAAAAAAATGACGTTTTGAATCTGTAAAATGGAGAATATGTTCAAAGGAACTAATGCAAGCAACGTGCCAAACCGCAACGCATTCAACAGGGCAATGACAAGCAGACATCATCGTTGTAGATCAAAACTCGTCATGTTATTAGCCCCACAGTGAATCTACCTACTGTGACACCACAGTTCAGACAAGATTCGACTTTACAAAGATTGAAAATGGACATTCAACCTCTGCAAAGTCGAATGTTGAGCTTACATTAGACTTTCCAGATTTGAATGTCACTATGGTGCCCCGAAAATAGATTCGTTGTGGTGCTAATAACAACTGCCATTTAAAAACCGCTCACACCCAAGAAAAAAGAAAAATATAACTAGCTGTAATTGTCAATAAACACAGAAGGAGAATGCAGAGCAACATACGAATTACCTTCGCTCTTTTCTCAAATCGAGGGGCACAAAACTGACCATGCTATACTGATCCACCTGTTTTTTTTTTTTTTTTTTTTTTAAGAGGAAAGTTGCCTAGTCAGTGTACATTGTACAAAACACTACCAATTAGTCACGAAAAGAAGCGTGAAATGTAGCCAAATCTGGCAATCAATTCAGTGAGGAGGAAAAATTAATCAATTCTGATTCTTATTCTTACCAGATCAATCAGAGCCTTGTTAAGCTTTTCAAACCGTGGACCCATTTGCTTATTCAACTCAGGCAACAGCATCGCAGGCTCAGGATTCAGATAACTACCCAACAATAAAAATGAGGTTAAAATAGGGATCAGAACTGCTAAAAGTGCGTTAAGCATATGTCAGTCGAGTTCTGAAGTAAAACCAAAGCGACTAACTTTTCAATGTCCCGTTTGTTCGTCACCAGGTCCATCTTGGATAGAATATTAACATGAGGAAGTTCGAGTTGAACCATAGCGGAAAGTGATGCCATGCAGCCACTAATAAACTTGGTCACGTCTGATATAAACTAATAAAAGAATCATCCATTAAATCTAGTCAGGAATTATTACAGAAAAACACACACACATTGCCAACACATCAAAACAACATACCTGAGAATCAAGAAGATACACAACACAGACATTGAAATTTTTACGCTTCAAGTGCTCTACGAAGTTTTTTAGTACAGGTACATGTGAGAAAAGCTCAATCTGGCCTGTATTTAAGAGGATAAAAGAATACAAATGAGAGAAGTGCACTAAAATGAGTCCAAACAAAGAACGAAGAAGAGCCAGGTATAACGTAGATGTAGAAAAATTACACCCACAGTGCATATACTGAATAGCACAATATGAGTAACAGAGTAAGACGATCTTAGAACTACAGCCAGTGAAGAAACCATTGTATTCAGAAACAAACTGCACATTTTCAATGTATAGAATTCATAGAATTCGCACTTGTTTTATTGCTATTTGCTAAGATAGTCAAGGAAATTAAAATTCCACAGGAGCCCTCTTAACGTATAACAGATTCAATACTAGGCGGCCATCTCCCATTTTGAGGAATGAATTATGGCGCATAAATGAAGGGAGAACAGGCTGTATCACAGTTGCAAACAAAAACAAAAACAAAAAAAGTAGAAAGCATCGGAGGAGTGAGATAACTAGTGCACCTTAAATAGTTTATACTTAGGACCAAAGATGCTTAACGTAATATAAAAAAGAGATCTCTACTTCTATAAAAAGTGCCATGAAAGAAGGATCTCATCAAAAATTAGCTTTGCCTATCAACCACTCCATATTTGCACTTACTTTCCAAGTTATGAATTCCATAAATTTTGATGTGAAATGTCCAATGCAGAATGACACAGCCAATGAATAGCTAACACAAATACTCAAGTGCCGTCTCAACCAAGAGGCTAGATCATGGTTAGTACTCCAAAAGCTATAACTCTAAAAATGAAGGAGTTTTGGGGAACTATGGGATACAAATCCAAGAAGAGAGCCACAAAAGAGCACTTATAAAGTAACGTAAGTGAAAGGAACAAGTAAAAAGTTACTGAATTTCTCAGAATTTGTTGATAGATTAGCTCATATATCTCACAAGCAAAGTAAGGTCCTCGTTTACGGTCAAAAAGACAAGTCATGGCACAAAATAAAGGATGAAGAAATTGAATATTGGCAAACCAAAAAAAAAAGGAAGGTATATAAACCTGGGCAATCAAAGACAAGATAATCATCATCCAAATAGTTGTCCAGCTCCTCATTAAGCCAATCATCCATACTTTCTTCAAGGTGTCTAAATACTTATATTAAAGAAATCCCAATATTAACCTGATTTATCACCATTGATTACTAAAAAGACAATTGAAAAACAGTATGATTAAAGTGGCATATGACATGGAATTATTCAGACACAACACGGATTCTTAGCGGCTAAAACTCCAGGCACAAACAACAACTAGACTGGTAAGTTTCATAAGAAGGATACTCCATGCAATAAATAAGGCCACCATTTGGACCAAGACCAAGCTCCTCCATAACATCTTCCAAAGAAATGAGTTCTCTAATATCTGCACACATTTATTCTCTAAATAAATCAAAAACCAATACAGCTTTAAGTAACTATTTAATAAATTAGCAGTTCAATATTCACAAACTCACCCATAGCCACAGGGTAGTCAAAATTTTCTGCAGCTGGATCCAAGTTCACGACATGAATTGATCGTCCAACCGTCTCACAGTGTTGATACAAACTGGAACAATAAGTAGACTGTTCCAACAAAACAGAAGCATTATCAGCTATAATCCTAAAATATAGATAGAGCTGTTAGCGTGCCACTGAGTAATTGTTGTTCAAGCTCATGTTTGAGTTCAATTCGTTAAACGTATTTTTACCTTTCAGCTCGAGTATGTCTCGTTAAGTTATAAAAAATCAAATCCAAATGCATAAACAACAAATTATAAAACAATATTCAAACATCATAGTGCAGAATATTTTATATGAAATCTATAAATATTCTATAAAATAACTCTAAAGTATCTATCAGATGAATAAGTGGGTTATCATCTAATGTGTTAGGTTACATTGTACATTGATTTATCTATTAACGCAGGTGCGCTTTTGCAAGCCAAGCTCGTGTTCGTTCCTTTAAGAAACGAGGTTACAATCTTGTTCAACCTTGGTTCGTTAAGCTAAACAAACGAACGATCACGAACACTAAACACGAGCGTACACGATCGTTTGTGAGCAGCTCTGTTATCTTAATAGCACAAAAAAAAGGTTTTAAACTACTTTAATTGGCAAATAATTCAGAAGAAATTAACTGAACAATATAAATATGCAAAATAGAAAAGAAAAATTGATACAGACCATGAAATAGCAAGAAAAAGGCTCCTCACCTTCCCACTGCCAGCAGGGCCAATAACTAGCTGAGCAAAACCCATGGAGACTTCGATTATCTCTTAATTTGGTCCTAAAATTCCAACAACAGCTAGAAATTAAAGCACGAGATGCGTTATATACTGACGCGCCTGAAGAAATTCGCGCAGGAAGAAGAAGGAGAATAGCGATTTGTCTTTGATGCTCGGAAGGGGAAGAGTGATTAGGGCTTAAGAGTATGAATAAATTTTGTTCGGAGAATTTAAGCGCGGGTATGAATAAAATAAAAATAAATAATGCGCGGGTTAACAATACGCCAGTAGAAAGAAAAAAAGAAAAAAAGAAAAAAAAAAAAAAAGAAAAAAAGAAAAAACAATACGCAAGTGTAAAACGAGTCGAACTGCACACGAAAGCACAACGTTCGACTCTTGAAATGCTCATTTAGGTATGATTACTTAATCTTGAACCGAATTCGAGCAGTTGATTAAGGTTAATGAGTTGAATTCAATCACTTTGAATGTTTGATTCGAAATCACGAGCTTTATCGAGAATTTTAAAAACTATTTAAAAATATATATTTCTGATACGCCAAACCCGCAAAAGAGCCCGTGGATCCAAAAATGAGAATGTACGTAGGCCCAATAATGGTTAGGATCCTCGGCCAAACTAGTCCGCACCGATATAAGCCAAAACAGGCCGGGTATACTTCAGCCCGCCTAAGGCCATTACGATTCATATCATTGGCTAGGCCATGGGCATCGATCAGCAAGCCTTCAACCTGCCACACACAACACGATATGAAGCATTTGGGGCCGGTCAGTCCTCCCTCCAACCCGCTGCCCGCCAGCTCGGATCAAGCCCGCATTGCTAGGCAAACAGGGTTAAAACATGACGATTCCAAGACGAAGAATCAATAAATGGCTAAGTGTCAAGCTCGCCTTTTCTGAGGCCACCTCAACAGCCGTATAGATTTATTATGTATTGTCATACTTTATTACGTCTAATTGTAACTTAATTATCGTCATTAATATAGCGGCACATGTAACTCATTTAAGACATGATCTAATAAACAAAGCATAAGCAATCTGAAAATTTTTCAACAATGGGCTCCTCTTTTTCTTGCTTACAGTCCGACCTCAAACATTCTTGAGCGTCGCCGTGCACCACCGGCAATATCTCACCTTTTTCAGCCATATATCCCCGTCAAACACTTCTAAATTCGTTTGTGATAATTCCGACGTTATCAATCTAACTAGATAGGGTGGAGGTGGCCGCCACCGTCATATCTGATCTAAGCACGGAGCCGTGTACCCCTGCAAAGGGGCGGAGGGCATAGTGGTTAGAGCGGTGTAGGGCCTTGCACTCCGCCACCAGGCTGGCTTCACAGAGCAGCCATAAAACACCATAACCTCCCACTCCTTGTAGTGGAAAGATTACGGTCAGCGTCGTCTCTACCCATCAATGCCTCGTGGGTTGATCTGCTTGAACCATCATTTTCTTTAACTTTCATTTATGTGGATGTCCGATTCCTTGTTCGCAGCATTGGAAATACTCACACTACTTGCATAGCACATCGAATATGATCGGTGCGTTTGACATCAACAATGCATCCCTCCCATGATTCCAATCTGAATGTCATATGACATGGTATGATGATGATGATTCATTACATGGATAAGAAAAAACAAGATGTTTGTGGGATTTTCATTAAAAATAAAGACTTGGGAGTTTGTTATCAAGAACAAAGACTCCTTTCATCAAGAAACCATTTTTTTTTCCTTCTTTTTTCATGCAGGATCGCATCGTGCAGTACGACTATCTTAGACCGAAGGGGGACAACAAGTGGTGGGTGACTGGGTGTATAACAATTTGAAGGTCTTATCTTAATCCAAAAGCATGCCTGTATTTCATGGCTGAGGCTGATCACTAAGGACTTGCACCTTTTGTCATGAGTCATGATCACTTGTGGACTACACCTAACACCACACATGTTCTTTAAACGCAGGGTCAATTCAGCTATTTGGGACGCAATACGAACGTGGATGGGGGGCATCACCCAGAAGAATGACCACAGTTCTTATATGGATCAAAACGTGAAGCGAGAGGGATCGGTCTGTAATTTAAGGCCAAGAAGATTACTTTGGCATATGAGCAACACTCTCACTACTACTGTTTTCCGTATTAGAACCCATATGTATAGTGTTTTAAATGGCTGTTAAAGTCTTCATATGGTAGAGGCATTGATTTTTTTGGTTACCCCCAACCAACCCCGTTTTTGCCTGTATATGGTTTTGTATATGTTGCAACTCCTCTGTGTTTTAAGGAATAACAATTCAATGCCAGGGCAAATAAGTCATCAGCATCTCTCATAAGCATTTCCCTTTATTATGCAAACACTTTCTTACCCATTATTCCCACATCGGATAAAGCCTCATAAAAACTCCTGCATATAAGCTTTTCAAACTAGCTTCTTCATTGCCGAGCTGGTTAACATTAGCTTGTGACCCGAGTGGGGCATTAAGGTGATGGGACAGTGGTTCAGCCTAACTGTGTGGGGTGGGGACGGCGGCTACTTGCCTGCCTGATCCAAGTGGGGAGTTGAGCATGGTGGTCTCGGCGAAGGCTTAGGTCACTTTGCTACTAGAGCGGAGGGCACTGCGTCAGGCTGGTTTCATAGAGCAGCATAACCTCCCGCTTCTTGCAGTGGAAAGATTACGGGTCGGTGTCTTCTCTACCCGTTAATACTTGGTGGGGTTGATCCACACGAACCATCATTTTTTTGGTTAATTACTTTACTGGTCGGTGTCTTCTCTACCCGTTAATATTTGGTGGGCTAATCCACACGAACAATCATTTTTTTTTGGTTAAAGTTTAAGTTCTGCAACTTATATTACGTTACTTTATTGGTCGGTGTCTTCTCTACCTGTTAATATTTGGTGGGCTGATGATCCACACGAACAATCATTTTTTTTTGGTTAAAGTTTAAGTTCTGCAACTTATAATACGGGTCGGTGTCTTCTCTACCCGTTAATACTTGGTGGGGTTGATCCACACGAACCATCATTTTTTTGGTTAATTACTTTATTTTGTCTTCTCTACCCGTTAATATTTGGTGGGCTAATCCACACGAACAATCATTTTTTTTTGGTTAAAGTTTAAGTTCGCAACTTATATTACGTTACTTTACTTGGTCGGTGTCTTCTCTACCCGTTAATATTTGGTGGGGTTGATCCACACGAACAATCATTTTTTTTTTGTTAAAGTTTAAGTTCTGCAACTTATAATACGGGTCGGTGTCTTCTCTACCCGTTAATACTTGGTGGGGTTGATCCACACGAATCATCATTTTTTTTTATTAATGTTTAAGTTCTACAATGTATTTCTCTTAATTACTTTACGAGTCGGTGTCTTCGGTTAATGTTTAAGTTCTGCAATGTATTTCTCTTAATTACTTTATTGGTCGGTGTCTTCTCTACCCGTTAATATTTGGTGGGCTGATCCACACGAACAATCAATTTTTTTTGGTTAAAGTTTAAGTTCTGCAACTTATATTACGGGTCGGTGTCTTCTCTACCCGTTAATACTTGGTAGGGTTGATCCACACGAACCATCATTTTTTTTATTAATGTTTAAGTTCTGCAATGTATTTCTCTTAATTACTTTACGGGTCAATGTCTTCGGTTAATGTTTAAGTTCTGCAATGTATTTCTCTTAATTACTTTATTGGTCGGTGGGCTGATCCACACGAACCATCATTTTTTTTTGGTTAAAATTTAAGTTCTGCAACTTATTTCTATTACTTTCTGCTGTGTCAGCTGACATTCTTAGATTGAAAAAAAGAGGTAGGGATATTTACTTTTAATCTGTTTTGTTTCATGAGTATATATCGGCACTTATTAAGAGATTGAGAAAGTACGTAATATATATACTCTAATGACTAATTGTATTCTAAAATATTTATATTTGCGTAGTTATTCCCGCGTCGGATACAACATTACAGAATCAAAGCGCGGTATGGATAAAAAAAAAATAAAGCGCGGGTTAACAAATATGTGAAGACCACAACGAGTAGTGTAAAACGAGTCGAGTCGTGCATGAGTTGCACGACGTTCGACTCATGAAATGCTCGTTCAAGTATGATTAATCAATCTCGAACCGAATTCGAGCACTTGATTAAGGTTAACGAGTTGAATTCAAACACTTTGAATGTTTGACTTGAAATGTTCACAAGCTTTATCGAGTATTTTAAAGTTATATTAAAAAAACCATATTTTCATTTGTGTTTATTTAACAAGCTGCACTCGAACACTTTGAAACTCAACATCGTTTCGAGCTTCTCAATCTTGGGTTCAAGCTTGAAAGTGCACAAAATTTTGTAGAGCATAGCCGATCCGAACTCGAACATAATTAACTCTTATCCGAGCCGATCTCCATCAAGCACTTTCTCTTCGATCGAACGAACTCAAACCGAGTTCAAGCATCATTAGTTTAAGAGGTTGTTTGACTCGATACATAAAATGTTCGATTCAATTCGAATTGTTTACGCCTCTAACTACAACAACAACAAAAACAAATATGTGAAGAGAAAAAACGGTATTGAGGGTGGTGTTGCTGTAAAAAGGAAAAAGTCGAGAGCGTTGTGCACCGTCAAGTGAGAATGCATAACATTAAAACGACATCGTTTTAATTCAAATTTATTATATTTCTTTAGAGGATTTAGCTCCCTATTTTAGATTGTACTCTTTATATCCCTATTGAGATATTACTAAAAATGTAATTCCCCCAATAAATGCATAGTTGTTATAAAATATATATAACTTCAACAAAGTGAAAAGAGAAAATAATATTGCATGCTACTGCTGTATGTAAGGAGGAATTCATACTATCAATTCTCAGGGGATCAGTATTCAGTAGTATTTACTGTCAGTATTTCCCTTATATATATATACAAAAGACTCGGCTCAAACCCCCCATCACATGTGATGTAATAATGCTAACCATAGGTCATTGATGACGGTCAAATTATACCCATAAAAGTCATCAACGTTGACCTTAAATCGAGATTAATAATGTATATTTCATAATAAATCACTCGTTTATATTTATTATTTAATGTTAAGTGATTATTAATATGATATTTGGTATTTAGCTGTTTTTATTATTTAAAGCCGATTTATTGTGCGATAATTATTGATTTTGCAGATCACAACAAATCGAGAAGATTAGTGTCACTCAATCAATTATCTCAAGATAAGGAAGGAAGGAAATCGGAGCATTAAATGAGAGATTAATCGGATCGACATGCAAACGTGCAGTGGGGAGCAAGGCAAACGAAGAAAACGTGTGAAAATGGGCATTTCTAGGTTCGGTCGACCGAGCCTAATGCTTCGGTCGACCGAGTGAAGATCTTCGGTTGACCGAGCCTCGGGTTTGGGTCGGTTTTCGGCTTTAATCGTGTTTATCTTCTAGAACCACCCTAAGTCGGCAAAAACCTCTATATAAGCAAGCAGCTACGAGAATTGTAATTCATACCTTAGAATATCATTCAATAAAATCACTCTATTCATATCTTGATACAATGTAGAATAATTTGAGGGTTTCCAGAGTTTAAGGGCTGCAAATTATGTAAGCCTTTATTTTCTGTTTCTTTTATTTTAAGTAATTAATCCCTCCCAATTATGCTTTATCGTTTGAATTAGTTAATCGTAGCTAGATGATGTAAATCTAGGCTATGACGTTAGGGATGTGGCGACGCCTTGTCTATGAGGATCCCATAACCTACGTCATATACTTAGTATTTATTCATGAATCTGCTTAGTTTAATTAATGCGTATCTATGTTAATTTATATGATTGCTTTACGAATTCTTGTTTAATACGTTCGTATGATGAAACACCGAGAGATATATTCTAGGATGTAATCGGGGATGAAATCGTTTGGGTGACCGAATGGAATCATTCGGTCGACCGAGTGTCTATGCTCGGTCGACCGAGCCCCTATTTGTCTGTTAGTTAGTCCGCCACGTCTTTATGGTAGGTTTAGCTTAGTAGGATTTATTATCTCAGTAGGTATGGCCACGGCTACGTTGCTCGTCAGTTTTAATCAGCGTATGATTAGAAAATACCAATATAGGACTCCTAGGTCGGCTCACGAATGATCTTTCGGGACTTTCGGCGAGACCTAGATCATTTTGTATTAGGGAATTGACGTCATCTAGTTATACGTAGTTCGTAAACTAGCATGAGACCTAAAAGGTAATTGTTAGTTGGACGAGGGCTTGAGCGATCGTTTAGGAAGTACGCCTAACCATAGGAATGTTGCACGAACGAGGTGTACGATTAATATCGGCATCCTTAGAGTCGTAAGCGTGTGAGTTATATGAGATGGAGGCACCAAAAGGCGAAGTCACGTAACAATATCACGGTGATCTAGCGACTAACGGTGCTAAGTCAAGTTTAAGGGGATGACTCCCGTAGCCAATCTAAGATAGATACAAGCGGATTGACGAGTTAATAAGTTCGGTTTATTATATAAATTATCTAGGTCCAAACGATAAAGGCTATAATTGGGGAGGTTAATTACGTTGTGTCGAGTCGTGTCTTTACCTTTCGTCTTATGTTGGTCGTAGACCGCCTCATGTCCTTGACATGTTTAATTAATTGCTTATATATGAAATGATCCACAATTGGTTCCCTATGGGATCGACCTTGATTCACTATAGCTATACTACGATGGGCCTAGTCCTCTTGCTAGTATTGGTTTATGGTGGTCGAGTATTTTATAACCTGATTGACCACGTCATCAGTCATCACGTGACGGCCACCTGAAAACCTTATCCATTCCTGTAGTAATTATCTAACGCGGTACCGTTTAATAAAAACACGACATATTACATGAGGTTTTACGGTGTTAATACATCCGTTGATTACACCATATATTTACGTTGATACTTAATTAGCCATTAAGTAACTAGCCGCGGGCTAGTATCTTATGGAGGAGTAGATATTATATCTAATGGACATCCACATAATACGAGTATATTTATAACACTCCCCCTTGGATGTCCATCCACAAAGAATCTGCCTCATTAAAACCTTCATTATGAAAAAACCCTGTGGGAAAAACTCATAATAAAGGAAAAAGAGTACGACCTTCATTCGTGTTTTACTCCCCCTGATTTGAACATCTCTTCAGGTCTTCAAGTTGGTGCATCCCGATCTTCTAGATCAAACTCTCGAACATAGCGGTAGTTAATACTTTGGAGAATAAATCTTCTGGATTGTCGCTTGATCTGATTCGCTGAACATCAATTTGGCTCTTCTTCTGAAGATTTGATGAAATTCTTTTATCTAATCGTCCTTTACGTAGGCACCATTTAGTATAATATTATCTTTGTGATTTGGTAAGCCACTACTAGCCGGATGTAGTGTGTCAATGACCACAACCAAATACATTCTCGACTAGCTTCGTGAATAGCTATTATCTTGCCTTGATTCGAAGATGTCGCGACCAAAATCTTGCTATGTTCAGCACCATGAAATCAATGTACCATCACAGGTGAAGGGCAACCAATTCGAGGCTTTGCCTTTTGTCGGATTTCGATATCATACGTGTAACAAACAAGTCCTCGACTTGCTTTCCGTTTGATCTGATTTGTATAACATATATGGCATGTAGCAAAAACCTTGCTTGGAAAAACCTAGTGGGAAAAAAATCCAGCCAAGGGGAAAAGATTCATGACATATGTGCTCTCGTGCATTGATTGCTTCGTTAAAAACCTTTAACTAAGAAAACCCAGTGGGAAAAACCTGTTAAAGGGAAAAAGAGTACAATCATTGGTCTTCAGGGCCAAATGACATCTTGCATGTGCAAGTAGTGGATCTTAATAGTATAAGTCAAATACTCATACTTTATCATCTTTTGTAACTCTACTGGAGCTTAATTACAGATCCAAACTTTCTCAGATCAAAACTATCTATTCCCTTATGGGGTCCCTTATGCAACATATATTGTGCATTTCACACACTTTGTATGCTTCCGGCATTTAATGCTTCCAGCGTCTTATAAGCTTCAGGCACGCTTCTAGCATCTTATATGCTTCAGGCACGCTTCTAGCGTCTTATATGCTTTAGGCACTATATTCGCTTCAGGCGATTACGACATTTCGAAACATGCTTGCTTCACTATATTCGCTTCAGGCGATTTCAACATTTCTAAACATGTTTGCCTCTTTTATGAACCTTTTCATAAACCAAGTGTTGTATTCGTTATCATATCTCATTAATTCAAATGCTGATAACATTAATTCTTTATCTCAACTATATGAGATTTATATATGTTGGAACTAATACGTTTCTCACGCTCTAAGCGTTGAACATTACTAACAATATAACACTATGCAAATTTTAGATTCATCGGGAATCATTACATTTTCTTTGGGGGTCGAAAATAACACGAGGGAATGAACTTCAGGTTCGTTTAGTCCCACCTCATGTATGTATGACAACTACATATTATTTGTTCCACACATTATATATCAACACTTGTGACATTTCTAGCCTTGACCTCATCTAGGGTTTATGATTTCGTTACTCATCTAGAGTACGTCACTGCTCTTCCGGAGCTTCTTAGACTGTATTATTTTCTGCTCGAGCATTGCTAACTCTTCCGGAGTTCTCGTAAATCATTTAGTCATAACCTCTTTTGAGGAATTTTAATTATCGAGCCAACTGGTCTTTAACGCTTATAGCGTTATTTTCATTACTTTGATACGTATTATCTCATGTCCTACTCGGACTTTCCTTCTCATGTCTTACTGGGACTTTTCCTTCCCATGTCCTACTGGGACTTTTCCTTCTGGGACAAATATTATCCTTCTAGGACAGATATTTCTGCGGCATTTAATCCAACCAGAGCATTTGCAGCTGCTCACTCTTCAAGAGTAATTAAATGCATCTGGTGATAAATGTGCATTAACATATTTTCCCACGAGATTTATAAACTTCAAGTTTACTTTCCTCCCCCTAATATCGGGAAAACATTTCATTATAAGTCATATCTACGTAAGTTTACAATAACCCTTTGTGGGATTCAGCATTTCGATGTGATATCCCTATGTGGGATTCTACATGTCAATGTGTATCCATTTATATGAGTATCAACAAACACTACGAGATATCGACTCAATCGGGAAGAACTATATTATCTCTTCAAGAGATTTATATCTTTTTAATTCTTCCGATGTCTCAATTTAATATCCACATCAGGGGATATCCGCACAACTTACTGCGTTTGAGACTTTGAAAAATGATAAACAAAATTTATCATATCTAGATCATGTCCAGGATGACCGTAACATATAGTATTTGTGTCATGACATTGCCTTTATAACGATGTTGAAGCTTCATTATTCTCATCCGGATATTTCGCCGTACGACAAGTACGCAACTAGTGACCTTTCAATGCCACTTAGTGAAAATCGATTTTCATTATTCTTCTAGAATTTAATATCGTTTTGTTCCACTTCTGGTAGACAAAATCTTCCCCTCCAAGGAGACAAACGTTTGTGATATCCATCAGGGATATATTGACCATGGTTTTGTCTATGAATGCAGACACATTTATGAACTAAATTAAATAACAAAGGTAAAATTACTACTGCATGCTATTTATATCCTATTATAAATAAAAAGCATAAGTAATTTATACTACTAATACTACTGATCAAAGTACTCTTTGATCCTTTTTATATCACGAATCTAGAGACATTCACTTCAGGGAATGTTCTAAACAAAATAGATCGTGTTTCATGATGATTCTAATATAACCATCTTGTTGAATATAAACCACTTCTTTTAATATTGCTACTACAGGAGCATATTATTACAATGATAAATACAGTCCTTTTACGAGGATTAAAGAAGTGTCACGATGTTCTAACTCAATTTTCTTATCTTTAGACTTCAGGTCATTCGTTGGAACATCATTCCATTTCATATGAACTTCGAGTCCATTTTAATTTCTGTGAATTTCAAATTCACTTTTATAAGCATACAAGTGCTTCTGATGAGCTTCTGGTCCATCACTATATGCTTTAAATGAATGATCATCTTCAGGTGATCAAATTTTTCTAATCAATTTGTCTGCAAGACAAAATGATCTTTTATATTAGACTTAGTCTTCAGGACTCAATCTAAGCGATACAAAAGTAAATACATAAATAAATAAATGCATAAATAAATATACATGTATATATTTAATATATAATAAATTAAAAAACGAACATATAGTATACCGGGTTCTACTGATGTATCATTTTCCCTTAGCATCATCAACTCACTTCTGGTGATATTTATTCTGACGATTTTAAATCACAGTCTCATATATGTCACGTTCACTACATGGAACTGACTGATGTGATTCGATACATCTTTAAATAGCGGTATACAATATCTAGATTCTGTCACGTTCACTTCAGGAAACTGACATGTGTATCTCAACATATCTAGAATATTTAATTGTCCACGTCCACTTCTAGGAACGGACATGTATAATATGACATATCATAAATTTCGACTTTAGTCACATCCACTCCTGAGGATGGACATGTACAACCTGATACATCGCAAATTATATTTACTCAAATTCACTTCCGGGAGTGAGCCAATATAATTCGATGTTTCTTTAATAATTATAATTTGGTCACGTTCACTTCTGGGAACTGACTCGTGTTATTTGATATATCTCAAATATATGACTTAGCCACATTCACTTCTGGGAATGAACCTATAAAATCTGGTGTAACCTATATATTTCATTAGGTGGTCCTATTCACTTCTGGAAATGGACTCGGGTAATTCGATACACCTCGAATATTTCATTTCGTCTCATTCACTGCTGGGAATGGATTTGTGTCAACCGACATATCTTAAATATATAATTTAGTCAGGTTCACTTCTGGGAACGGACTTATATAATTTGATGCATTTAACCCGTTTATATACATTCACTCCGAGGAATGGTATTGCATCATCGTTTTTACCAATAATTTATATATTACAATATATAATAATATCACCGTATGATATATTAATCATAATACATAAATTGAATAAAATAAACTTTTACCTTCATAGTTTATCTCAGGTATAGGATATGATCACCATTATAAATTATCGACTCTGTCGGTCAATAATAGACATCCATATATCGCATAAGATAGACCAATAGATTATCCAGATGTGTATCAATATAAAAATCCGAATAATCGATCACCGTCGATTGGATATAAGTTATATAACCATCAATTGATGATAAATAATAGAAGTCCAAGATGAATATATATTTCATCAGCCACACTTATATAGGTGAACCGATTCCATCAGCTGCCCGGAAATCCTTGGAATAAACTGAAAATATGCTTTGAACATCACCAGCTCAGAGCCTTTGCGACTCCTCTGCAAAACCATCTCCGTCTCCATAGTTGAATAACCAAGCTCCATCTTTTCGATCTCGAAACCGTCTCAAACGGTAGCTAAGGCTTATTGGAAAAGAGAGATTATATCACACGGCTCAAACGGTAGAGACTCGTGCTGATAACGTGTTATAAAATATATATAACTTCAACAAAGTGAAAAGAGAAAATAATATTGCATGCTACTGCTGTATGTAAGGAGGAATTCATACTATCAATTCTCAGGGGATTAGTAGTATTTACTATCAGTATTTCCCTTATATATATACAAAAGACTCGGCTCAAACCCCCCATCACATGTGATGTAATAATGCTAACCATAGATCATCACGTGACGGCCACCTGAAAACCTTATCCATTCCTGTAGTAATTATCTAACGCGGTACCGTTTAATAAAGACACGACATATTACATGAGGTTTTACGGTGTTAATACATCCGTTGATTACATCATATATTTACGTTGATACTTAATTAGCCATTAAGTAACTAGCTGCGGGCTAGTATCTTATGGAGGAGTAGATATTATATCTAATGGACATCCACATAATACGAGTATATTTATAACAATAGTGATGCTATGTTTATTTGTACATTTTTTACCAATATGTTTTCACATCTGATAAAAAAGAAAAAGAGAAAGAATGCAGCGCAAAATTTAAAGAATAATGTTAGTGTCAAAATCATTGCGACCCAAAATATCATAATCTGCTGTGTTAATGAAATCATTCATGATGTGATAATGAAACTCAATTTTAAATATATGTATATTTTAAGATGTATTACCGTGTATTATGCTATGATATTCGTTGTATCAAAGTACGACAAATAACACTGTAGTGTTCAGTCATAAAAAAAAAGGAAAAAAAGAGAAGAAAAAGAAGAATTTCATACCAGGGCAAACAAATCATTAGCATCTGATCTCATAGTCATATCTATACAAAATCTCTCGCACTTTCTTATCGCATTATTCCCACATCGGATAAGCCCTCATTGAAACTCTTGCATAGAACCTTTTCAAACAAGCTTCTTCGTCGCCGAGCTGGTTAGCATCAGTTTGTAACCCGAGTGGGGGCATTAAAGTGATGGGTCGGTGGTTCAGTCTCACTAGGTAGGGTGGAGATGGCGACTACTGGCCTGCCTGAACCAAGCCAGGAGCTAGGCGTGGTGGCCCGGGCTAAGGCTTGTGCGCCACTTTACTCTTAGAGCGGAGGGCTGCGTGTGCCACTTTGCTGCCAAAAGTAGAGGTCCGCGTCAGGCTGGCTTAAGAGAGCAGCGATTACCTCCCACTCCTTGCAGTGGAAAGATTACGGGTCGGTGTTATCTTCACCTGATAATGGCCTGGCTGTGGGTCCCTCCATCCGCTTGAACCATCACTTTTGTTAACTTTCAGGTCAGATAGTTAGAAAGCAACTCTTTCTTTACTTCTAAAGTTCAGTGTGATATAAAATAAAGACTGCCAATTGCCAAAAGAAGGGAACATATTATTTCAAACGAGGCTTACCACACATGTTCCAGCTTTTTGGTGTGCAAATTCGAACTTAGTTGGGCATCACTAGAAGAATGACCCGCAGTTTGTAGTGCTGCTAGATGGATATCACAAACGTAAAGCAAGATGGACTGGCCTGCAATCTAAGGCCAAGAAAGATTGCTTTTGCTGCAGCCGTGATATGTATCAGATTTGGCGTACGTATGCGCAGCACTGCATTTTTTTTAGGGCTCTTTCACTACTACCGTTTTCCGTATTAGAACCCATACCTATAGTGTTTTGTATGCATGGCTGTAAGCCTTCATATGGTAGAGGCATTGATTTTTGGTTACCCCTAATTAACCTTTTTGTCTGTATTGGTTATTTGGTTTTGTATATGCTGTAAATACTCTGTGTTTAAAGGAAGAATAATTCAGGTCAGATAGTTAGAAAGCAACTCTTTCTTTACTTCTAAAGTTCAGTGTGATATAAAATAAAGACTGCCAATTGCCAAAAGAAGGGAACATATTATTTCAAACGAGGCTTACCACACATGTTCCAGCTTTTTGGTGTGCAAATTCGAACTTAGTTGGGCATCACTAGAAGAATGACCCGCAGTTTGTAGTGCTGCTAGATGGATATCACAAACGTAAAGCAAGATGGACTGGCCTGCAATCTAAGGCCAAGAAAGATTGCTTTTGCTGCAGCCGTGATATGTATCAGATTTGGCGTACGTATGCGCAGCACTGCATTTTTTTTAGGGCTCTTTCACTACTACCGTTTTCCGTATTAGAACCCATACCTATAGTGTTTTGTATGCATGGCTGTAAGCCTTCATATGGTAGAGGCATTGATTTTTGGTTACCCCTAATTAACCTTTTTGTCTGTATTGGTTATTTGGTTTTGTATATGCTGTAAATACTCTGTGTTTAAAGGAAGAATAATTCAATGCCAGGGCAAATAAGTCATTAGCATCTCTCATAAGCAAATATTACACACACTTTCCTTACCCATCATTCCAACATCGGATAAAACCTCATGGGAACTCCTGCATATAACCTTTTCGAACAAGTTTCTTCAATGCTGAACTGGTTAACATCATCTTGTAACCCGAGTGGTCCCATTAATGGGACAATGGTTCATCACTTCACCCTACTTGGTAAGGGTGGCGACGGTGGCGGTCACGTGACTCCACTCAATTTTATAAAAATAAAAATCCGAAATTTTTTTAGGGTTACTACACTTTTATGATGAGTGACCCCAATGAACTTTTTTCCTGGATTCGCCACTGGGTGGAGATGGCGGCTATTGGCCTGCTTGATCAATCTGGTTTTACGGAGCAACGAGCAGTGTAAAAAGAGTTGAGCCGCATATGAGTAGCATGACGTTCGACTCATGAAATGCTCGTTCAAGTATGATTAATCAATCTCGATCCGAATTCGAGCACTTGATTAAGGTTAACTTTAATCGAGTTGAATTCAATCACTTTTAATATTTTACTCGAAATGTTTAGAAGCTTTATCGAGTATTTTAAAGTTACATTAAAAAATATATTTTTTTCATTTGTGTTTTGATGATGGCCGGCTCTGCCAGGGACACGTGTCATGAATATATAGGTTAATCTAAAGTAGAGTATGGAGAGCGTCTCGACCAGGGGTCGGGAGTCCGACTAGCATCCACCATAAAACCCGAGAGCGAGCTGCCTCACTCCTCCTGACCACCGTAGGACTACTCGGTCTATAAGGTACGCATAGAGTGTAACCATAAGGACTCGGCCAATAGGCCCGAGCGCTCGGTCAATTACGCGCACGTTTCCATAGAATGAGGATAAGCGTAAGATACGAATCCAGCCTCATTAAGGCTCCGATTCAAACTAAAGATAAAGGAGATATTATCTCCTAAAGATCAGGGATTCATATCAACACTAGTTAATTGCAAAATAACTGGATCCTTGGAGGATGCGGCAGATTAGGGTTAAACTCCCTATATAAACCCCCTACAAGAACTACGGCCGGCTTGATTCCAATGATATAAAAATTGGATATGCAGGCAACTTGAGAATAACTCGAGTTCAGTCATAATACTACAAACACAACCCCTCTTTTGGTGTTTACCGGCGATCGGAGAACTACCATTAGATCCGTTAACCCGAAAATACTTATTGGTGAAATCCGACTTTATCACTGGTGCTAGAAGGAGGGCCTTCTACTGGTAGTTTCAACAAAAATTGTCACCACAGTCATCATGCCACCAAAAAATACGGGGAAAAAGACACAGGATGCAACCACCCAGGGTGGTGGATCAAACTTGGCAGAAAAAGAGGCCGGAGGATAAAACGCGGGAGGGGAAAAAGATGCCACGGTATCACAACCATCACAAGTAGAACCTCTTCCGGATCCGGCACAACAGGCTTTAGTGGAAGCCCTATCAGGTCTTAATACAATGGCTTTCAAAGCTATTGTGGGCAATGCGTTCAAAGTACGAGGGGAGGAGAACACAGATGAAGCTCTCAAAGAAAACCTGCAGGTGGAAGATCACAATAAGGCTCTTGATCCATTAGGAGAAGAGCATGCCGAAACTCTATCTTCCAATTCTAATCTTGGGAGAAGAGAGGTCAGAGACCAAGCCCGAGAGGCGGCTCGGGTCGAGCTGGACACCATATTGGGTAAGACTACTTTCTCCTTTGAATCTCCTATTACAGAGCAGGTGGAAAGTTACCCCAGGCCTCCTGGGTTTAAGATGCCCAAGATGGACCCGTATGACGGGTCAAAGGACCCGAATGACCATATGCATCAATATTTGACGCATATGACCTTGTTCAATGCTGTCGACCAGATGAAGTGCAAGGCCTTTCTAGCTTTACTCACTGGTCGGGCTCGGGAGTGGTTCAGGAAACTACCCCCAAAGTCCATAAATGATTTTGCCACCCTGGCAAGAAAGTTCATGAACGCTTTCATTACTGCCCGACCATTCCAAAGGAATGCCACACACTTGCTCACTCTGAAACAAAATTCGGACGAGAGCGTGTTACAGTACTTAAAGAGGTTCAATGAGGAGTCGCGTCAAGTCCAGGGGGCTGACGAGCACTTAATAGTTACCTCCTTTATAGCTGGATTGCGTGAGGGTCGGTTGTATGCCAAACTGAACAGCAAGCCCCCGGTTACCATGAAGGATTGTGTGGAGACCGTTTTTAAACATTGTCAAGGAGAGGAAGCCAATAGGCTAAAGAGAGATCAAGAAAGAGGTGACCCTAAGATGGCGCGGTCAGAGCGACAACCTGACAGAAGTCGGAAACAAGTATGGGACATGATGACCACACCAGTCACTGATAGTCTCGGTAAGAAAGGCGCTCTGCAGGACAGAGACTTGATACCATTAAATAGACCACACGAGCAGGTGCTCTCCTTTATGGAAAGAAAGGAATAGCGCGAACGCCCCCACCTCAGAAAGGGCCAATAGAGAAAAGGGACCAAACAAAGTTTTGCAAGTATCATAAGGACGTAGGGCATGACTCAGAGAACTGTCGGGAACTCATCAGAGACATAGATGCCTCAACTTTGGAAGGAAAGATAGACGAGGCAATAGACAGATCATGGAATCCTAACCCAAAGGGTAGGAGAGAGTACAAGAGGAGTAATTACTATCAGGGAAATGACGGCCGACATGACCCAAAACGGAGGAGAGATCCTTCCCCAGACCCCGAGGGGCAGATGGACAATAGACCCATCAACACCATCAACATGATCTCGGGTGGTCTGGTAGGTTCCAGACCCTTCTGGAGAAAGCAGCAACAACAAAACTCAACAGCATGAGTCAGGCAAAAAGCGGAGATTATCGGGGGAGGTGGTATATGGACCCAGGGATTCTCTTCCCCTTGTCCCTAACAATGAGGGACTCGTAATTGAACTAGTGATTAATAAGCACATAGTGAAGCGAGTTTGTGTGGACACAGGAAGCACAATAAATGTTTTGTACCTATCGGTCTACCACAAAATGAAGGTTCTAGATTCCAAGCTGACCCATGTTTTAGCTCTATTGTTCGGTTTCACAGGCCCCCCGGTCCACCAGATGGGAATGATCAGATTACCTACCACTTTTGAGCAGGGATCAAAGAGCAGGACTCTTATGGTCGACTATGTAGTGGTTCGGTCGGCCTCAGCATACAACGCCATACTAGGAAGGCCCGCCCTCATAGATCTTTTAGCAGTTATCTCTCCTGCTCATGTGAGCATGAAGTTCCCTACCGTAGAGGGAGCAGCAGAAATCAAAGGAGACATGGAAACAGCAAGAAGCGGCTATACAACAACAATTAACCAAAAAATGATGGTGCAACAAGTCCTCATTGAAGAGTTGGTCCCAGAAGAAGAGGACAGATGGTTGACAGAGGATGAAGTGACACAAGAAAAACTTTGGGAAAATCATGACAGTCAGACGGTCGGAGTCAGTTCATGGATTCAGGAGCCTCATAGACAGAGTCTAGTTAACTTATTGAAGGAATTCAAGGATGTCTTCGTGTGGAGTACCGCCGACATGCCCGGTCTATCTCTCGACCTGGCGTTACACATGGTGAATGCCGACCCCGAAAGAAGACCTATTCGGCAGAAAAAACTGCACTTTTCCCAAGAAAGGGTGGAAGCAATACATAAGAGGTAACGAAGTTGTTGCAAGCGAACATAATAAGGGAGGTAGTATACCCCGAATGGCTAGCCAATCCCATTTTGGTTATAAAAAAACCAGACGGATCATGGCGCATGTGTGTAGATTTTATTGAACTTAACAAGGCCTGGCCGAAGGACAGCTACCCGCTCCCGAAGATTGACGGATTAGTGGATTCCACGGTCGGATTCGAGGTCTTTGTGTTCCTGGACGCATACAAAGGGTACCATCAGATCGCTATGGCTCCAGAGGACATGGAGAAGACATCATTTATCACAGAAAGAGGAACTTACAGCTACATCACCATGCCATTCGGACTGAAGAATGCATGGGCTACCTATCAGAGAGCAGTCAAACGAATATTTGAGAGATAGATAGGACGGTGCATGGAAGTGTACGTCGATGATTTATTGATCAAGAGTAGGTCTCTCGACCAGTATATTAAGGATGTCCGAGAGGTATTCAAAGTGCTCAAAGAGACACAAATGAGGCTCAACCCTGAAAAGTGTATGTTTGGGGTCAGATCAGGGAAGTTTCTAGGATATATGATATCTAAAGAAGGCATACGAGCAAATCCGGACAAGGTCGAGGCCATACATAGCATGGTACCGCCCAAGAGTATCAAGGAAGTACAAAGGCTGACAGGGCGTATGGCTGCTCTAAACCGGTTTCTCTCACGGTCGGCACAGTGTGCTCTACCAATCTTTAAAATCCTAAGGCAAGAAAACCCCTTCGACTGGAATGAGGAATGTCAAAAAAATACGGGTAAAAAGACAGAGGATGCAACCACCCAGGGTGGTGGATCAAACTTGGCAGAAAAAGAGGCCGGAGGGTAAAACGTAAGAGGGGAAAAGGATGCCACGGTAGCACAACCATCACAAGTAGAACCTCTTCCGGATCCGGCACAACAGGCTTTAGTGGAAGCCCTATAAGGTCTTAATACAATGGCTTTCAAAGATATTGTGGGAAATGCGTTCAAAGTTTGAGGGGAGGAGAACACAGATGAAGCTCTCAAAGAAAACCCGTAGGTGGAAGATCACAATAAGGCTCTTGATCCATTAGGAGAAGAGCATGCCGAAACTCTATCTTCCAATTCTAATCTTGGGAGAAGAGAGGTCAGAGACCAAGCCCGAGAGGCGGCTCGGGTCGAGCTGGACAACATATTGGGTAAGACTACTTTCTCCTTTGAATCTCCCTTTACAGAGCAGGTGGAAAGTTACCCCAGGCCTCTTGGGTTTAAGATGCCCAAGATGGACCAGTATGACGGGTCAAAGGACCCGAATGACCATATGCATCAATATTTGACGCATATGACCTTGTTCAATGCTGTCGACCAGATGAAGTGCAAGGCCTTTCTAGCTTTACTCACTGGTCGGGCTCGGGAGTGGTTCAGGAAACTACCCCCAAAGTCCATAAATGATTTTGCCACCCTGGCAAGAAAGTTCATGAACGCTTTCATTACTGCCCGACCATTCCAAAGGAATGCCACACACTTGCTCACTCTGAAACAAAAGTCGGACAAGAGTGTGTTACAGTACTTAAAGAGATTCAATGAGGGGTCGCGTCAAGTCCAGGGGGCTGACGAGCACTTAATAGTTACCTCCTTTATAGCCGGATTGCGTGAGGGTCGGTTGTATGCCAAATTGAACAGCAAGCCCCCGCTTACCATGAAGGATTGTGTGGAGACCGTTTTTAAACATTGTCAAGGAGAGGAAGCCAATAGGCTAAAGAGAGATCAAGAAAGAGGTGACCCTAAGAGGGGGCGGTCAGAGCGACAACCCGACAGAGGTCGGAAACAAGTATGGGACAGGATGACCACACCAGTCACAGATTGGCTCGGTAAGAAAGGCGCTCTGCAGGACAGAGACTTGATACCGTTAAACAGACCACACGAGCATAGAGCTGTTAACGAGCCGAGCCGAGCCGAGTATTGGTGGTTCGAACTCGAGATCGTTTAACTTACGAGCTCGTTCGAGCTCATTCGTTTGTTAAACGAACAAAAAATTATGTTCGAGCTCGGCTCGTTTAACAGATGAAATGTTCGAGCTCGTGTTCGAGATCGGCTCGTTAAACATATCTTTTGTCTTTTGGCTTGAATTCGGCTCGAGTTCGGTTCGTTAAAATATACAACATAAAGTGCAAATGTAAAAATAACATGTTAGACATTAAAATTACATATATTACACAACTAAAATTTCTATAAAAACATCTAAATATATATAAATTCAATCTATAGATGAATGAATGAATGAATTATCCTCTTTTGAATCAGGGTTACTGTAAATTGATCATTTTATATAAGCACGTTCGTGAACATAATCGAACGTTAGCGAACCAAGCTCGAGTCTCGGCTCGTTAAGCAAACCAGCCTACAATCATGTTCGAGCTCGGCTCGTTAAGCTAAACGAACAAACGATCATGAAAACTAACGAACCGAACACGAGCTTGTTCACGAGCGGCTCTATTCGTTTAACAGCACTACACGAGCATGTGCTCGCCATGATGGAAAGAAAATGAATAGCATGAATACCCCCACCTCAGAAAGGGCCAATAGAGAATAGGGACCAAACAAAGTTTTGCAAGTATCATAAGGACGTAGGGCATGACTCAGAGAACTGTCGGGAACTCATCAAAGACATAAATGCCGCAGCCTTGGAAGGAAAGATAGACGAGGCAATAGACCGATCATGGAATCCTAACCCCAAGGGGTAGGAGAGAGTACAAGAGGCGTAATTACTATCAGGGAAATGATGGCCGACATGACCCAAAACGGAGGAAAGATCCTTCCCGAGACCCCGAGGGGTAGATGGAAAATAGACCCATCAACACCATCAACACGATCTCGGGTGGTATGGTAGGTTCCAGACCCTCCGGAGAAAGCAGCAACAACAAAACTCAACAGCATGAGTCAGGCAAAAAGCAGAGATTATCGTGGGAGGTGGTATATGGACCCAGGGATTCTCTTCCCTTTGTCCCTAACAA
This sequence comes from Gentiana straminea, assembly GCA_036785695.1. Taxonomy (NCBI): domain Eukaryota; kingdom Viridiplantae; phylum Streptophyta; class Magnoliopsida; order Gentianales; family Gentianaceae; genus Gentiana; species Gentiana straminea. The sequence goes on along the minus strand of JAVUPR010000514.1, from coordinate 2,909,518 downwards.
TGAGGGACTCGTAATTGAACTAGTGATTAATAAGCACGTAGTGAAGCGAGTTGTGTGGACACGGGAAGCGCAGTAAATGTTTTGTACCTATCGGTCTGCCACAAAATGAAGGTTTTAGATTCTGAGCTGACCCCTGTTTCAGCTCTATTGTTCGGTTTTACAGGGCCCCCGGTCCACCCGATGGGAATGATCAGATTACCTACCACTTTTGGGCAGGGATCAAAGAACAGGACTCTTATGGTCGACTATGTAGTGGTTCGGTCAGCCTCAGCACACAACGCCATACTAGGAAGGCCCGCCCTTATAGATCTTTTAGCAGTTTTCTTTCCTGCTCATGTGAGCATTAAGTTCCCTACCGTAGAGGGAAAAGCAGAAATCAAAGGAGACATGGAAACAGCAAGGAGCTGCTATACAACAACAATTAACCAAAAAATGATGGTGCAGCAAGTCCTCATTGATGAGTTGGTCCCAGAAGAAGAGGACAGATGGTTGACAGAGGATGAAGTGACACATGAAAAACTATGCGAAAAGCATGACAGTCAGACGGTCGGAGTCAGCTCATGGATTCCGGAGCCTCATAGACAGAGTCTAGTTAACTTATTGAAGGAATTCTATGATGTCTTCGTGTGGAGTACCGCCGACATGCCCGGTCTATCTCTCGACCTGGCGTTACACAGGCTTAACGCCGACCCCGAAAGAAGACCTATTCGGCAGAAAAAACGGCACTTTTCCCAAGAAAGGGTGGAAGCAATACAGAAAGAGGTAACGAAGCTGCTGCAAGCGAACATAATAAGGGAGGTAGTATACCCCGAATGGCTAGCCAATACCGTTTTGCTTAAAAAAACCAGACGGATCATGGCGTATGTGTGTAGATTTTACTGATCTTAATAAGGCCTGGCCGAAGGACTGCTACCCGCTCCCAAAGATTGACGGATTAATGGATTCCACGGTCGGATTCGAGGTCTTTGTGTTCCTGGACGCATACAAAGGGTACCATCAGATCGCTATGGCTCTAGAGGACATGGAGAAGACATCATTTATCAGAGAAAGAGGAACTTACTGCTACATCACCATGCCATTCGGACTGAAGAATGCAGGGGCTACCTATCAGAGAGCAGTCAAACGAATATTTGAGAGCCAGATAGGACGGTGCATGGAAGTGTACGTCGATGATTTACTGATCAAGAGCAGGTCTTCCGACCAGTATATTAAGGATGTCCGAGAGGTATTCGAAGTGCTCAAAGAGACACAAATGAGGCTTAACCCTAGATTGTGTATGTTTGGGGTCAGATCAGGGAAGTTTCTAGGATATATGATATCTAAAGAAGGCATACGAGCAAATCCGGACAAGGTCGAGGCCATACATAGCATGGTACCACCCAAGAGTATCAAGGAAGTACAAAGGCTGACAGGGCATATGGCTGCTCTAAACCGGTTTCTCTCACGGTCGGCACAGCGTGCTCTACCATTCTTTAAAATCCTAAGGCAAGCAAACCCCTTCGACTGGAATGAGGAATGTCTGAAGGCATTTGAGGAGTTGAAGATATATCTGACCACCTTGCCTGTCCTTGGCTGGGGAAACTCTGTATTTATACATGTCAGCATGCCAGAAGGCACTGAGCGATGTCTTGGTAAGTTACCAAGACAACGTCCAGAGGCCGGTCTTCTATGTTAGTATGGCCCTCCGAGGGCCGGAAGTGAGATACACAAATGCGGAAAAGTTAGAAATGGTGTTGATTCATGCGTCAAGAAAGCTGAAGCCATACTTCCAAGCACATCCTATAGTGGTCATGACCGATCAACCGCTCCGGCAGATTCTATACAGACCCGAAACGTCGGGAAGGTTAACTAAGTGGGTGGTCGAGCTGGCTGCCTATGACTTTCGACCAAGGATCTCCATCAAGTCCCAAGCCTTGGCCGAATTCATAGCCGAAAGAATGGCCATCACTCTCGAGTAGGAGCAGTCTCCAGAATGGTCGGAAAAATGGAAGTTGTTTATGGACAGAGCGTCCAACAAAGAAGGAGCAGGGGCAGGTCTTTTACTCTGTAGCCCAAAAGGGGAGGAATTTCCTTACGCACTATGCTTTAAGTTCAAAGCAACAATTAATGAAGCGGAGTATTAAGCACTGATCACAGGGCTGAGACTGGCTGCAAAGCTAGAGGTAAAGACATTACAAGTGTTAAATGATTCGCAGTTGGTGTTGAATCATGTGAAAGGAGAGTATGAAGCCAAAGAAAAAGTTATGAAGAAATATCTCTCCATAGCACGAGCATTGATTGCATAATTTGAAGAAGTCCAGCTAATTCAGATTCTCAGATCTAAGAATGCACGAGCTGATGCACTCTCTAAGTTGGCTTCAAATTTTCTCTCTAATAGGAATGTCTTGATCGAGCAGATTGCAGAGCTAAGTTATGAGCAGAAAGAGGACCAACCGATTACTCAACAATCCACCTGGATGGACCCCATAGTGGCCTTCCTGAGGAGTGGCGTGGTCCCGACCGACAGTGTGCAAGCTCGGAAAATAAGGCTTCAGCTAAGCAGGTACTCATTGTTTAACGATATATTGTATCAAAAATCTTTTATTGCACCGTGGTTGCGTTGTGCCACAAAGGAAGAGGGCAATTACCTTCTTCATGAGATGCACTTGGGGATATTTGGAAGTCATATGGGAGCCAGAGCCTTGGCTCCGAAGTGTAGACTATTCGAATATTATTGGCCCAGCATGCAAGCAGATGCTCGGGAATTGGGACTTGTCGGACATGCCAGGTTCATGACAACCTCACCCACCAACCTTCGCAACAATTGACTCCTATAGTATCCCTCTTCCCCTTTGACCAGTGGGGAGTTGACCTGGTCAGACCATTACCCAGAGCGCCGGGGAGCTTAAAATTTATGGTAGTAGTCATAGACTATTTCACAAAATGGGTAGAGGCGGAACCATTGACAACAATAACAGGCAGAGTCATTAAAAGGTTCTTGTGGAAAACCATAGTGTGTCGTTATGGGATACCAAAAAAATATCATATCTGACAATGGCACACAATTTGAAGATAGTGCAGTCCGAGAATGGTGCTCTGAACTTGAAATTACGCAGCACTTCACATCGGTCGGCTACCCACAAGCCAATGGCTAGGTAGAGCAAGCCAACATGCAAATCAAGACTGGCCTGAAAAAATGACTGGAAGAAGAGGGTGAAAATTGGGTAGAACAGCTGCCCAACATGCTGTGGGCATATAGAACCATGCCCAACTCCGCCACTGGGGAGACCTCATTTTCATTGGCTTACGGATGCGAAGCGGTCATCCCGGCAGAGATAGGATTGCCTTCACCCCGAGCAGAGCTCTTTAACCAGACAGACCATGAGACAGAGCTAAGGCATCTGAAAGACGACCTGGAGGAAAATCGTGACATAGCATTCATTAGAATGGAAAAGTACAAGCAGAGGATGTCATAGTACTATAATGCTAGAGTTAGGGACTCGTACTTTAAATTGGGAGACTTGGTCCTCCGAAAGAACGAAGTCAGCAGACAGGATCCTCAGGGTAAACTGAAACCAAATTGGGAAGGTCCTTACAGGGTCATTAAGGTGCACGGCAAAGGTGCATATCAGCTGGCCAATGCTCAAGGAAAGACCATCCCGCGAAGCTGGAACACGGTCAATCTGAGATGATTCTATGCCTAAGACAGGTTCTGGGTTGTTTAATATTTCTATTTACTTAAACTATGATGTAATAAGTTGCATTTGCAATAGTTCCATTTCAATAAGATTCATCTTTCTTTTACGATGCTTGCGTTTACATTAGAGTTTTGAAGGTGTGCAAAGCAGACCATACCATTCTAAGCTCAACACAAATTGGGCTCTATCCTTAGCTGTAGAACAGCCTAATCAATAAAATTCAAGGCCTATGCATAGGCCGAACAATTAACGCTCGGAGACCGAGTGATGAAACTAAGCTGCAAGACAGCATTAACAAAATTGTGCTAAAGACACACTAATGTCTTCCGGACAGAGCAGGTAATAGCTCATAGACTGAGCGTAATAAATGTCAAAAATGCAGAGCAGAAAAGACAAAAATGAAAGCTCGGAGATCGAGCATAGATGGGATGCAGAGCAGCCAAAATAGTTTTAATCTCAAAACTAAGTCAAAATTGCAGAGCAGACCGAATCAATAAACTCGGAGACCGAGCAATGAACAAACTGCAAAACAGTCAAATCAAATTAAAGTTGTAAAAACAAACTAAAATATATATAGCAGAACTAATATCAGAGCTCGGAACGAGCACAAATAATAACTGCAGGGCAGCAACCCAAGACTCTAACCAAGGACCACACAATCAAAGCCTGTAGAACAGACTACCTACTATATCGCTCGGGGACTGCAAATCAGATCACCCTAGATGAAGCGTCGCAACAGGCTCAATGAGTTTGTAACGCCAACTCTTTAAGCCTACAGGGCATATCGTTTCACGGAAATGTTCTGAAACCTACTTCAAAGTATGCCTCGTCCAAAATTAGACGTGTTATACTTGGGAGGGAAAGTAGGGATAACAGAAGGAAAAAATAAAGGCAAGTTAAGTGGTCTTTCCTTCAAATTACTTCAAAAAAAATTAAAGTTTACAAATGAAACGACCATAGAGTAGGTCGTGATAAAAACGAGGAAAAGAAAACTAAGCAGGCTTGGACTGAGAAGCATCATGCTGAGCATCTATTTCCGGAGACACAACTGTTGAGCGAACGGCTGGTCGAGACGTCGAGGCGTCGGCATATTTGCGAGCAATGTCCTCTCCTGACTTAAGCTCTTTGTGCCGCTCATTGTACACGCTGCCCATGCCGGGGTTGTACATACCCCTGTTCTTCAACTTAGTCCAGACCCTCAAGCTGAGCTCTGGCGTCGTCAATCCCCATTGAGTATCCATGATTAATCAGGGGGATGAGCAGAGCAGAGAGGACCCCGTCAAAGTGGGCAGTACTATAGTACTCTCGGATGCCTTTGGCAATAAGTGCAGGGATAAATTCCTCCTGGGCACTCCGAGCAGACCGGGCTCGCCCAAACTCTTTTCGACCTCGACTTTCTCAGCGATTAGTTGATCCCTCAAAGCTTGCATCTCCTCAGCATGCTTGGTCTGCAGATACTGCACCTCAAGCGTATGCTTCTTCTTGAGGCCAACCACTTCCTTCTTTCTGGACTCATACAAGTCCTTGTACTTTTTCTTGCTGGCCGCCACAGTTTTCTCGTGCTCTTTGGCCTCAGCCTTAGATTGGGCTAGACGCCCCGAGCACCTCATGTCCTATACGGGCACCCTACAAGGAAGTCAAAGTGCAAAAAGTGAATGAGATCAACAACAGAGTGAAGAGAACCTAGTCCTGACTAATCGGCACCAAATTGCAAAACCTACAATGGACCTAATCTCATTCGGAGCAATTTGGGCAACCCCTAGGTTATAATGACGCAGAGTGGCCACAATGTCCGGACAGAGAGGTAGCCTCATGCCATAGTCGAATTGCTCCTTATACACTGCGCAGTAGCCGGTAGGAGGCTCAGAAGCATACCGCCGACAACCCTAGCGTCAGTCTTAGAGTGGGGGCTGATCGGAATATGGGGAGCAAACCTAGTGGCATCTATAATATATTAGGTACACAGATAATATATGGTATGTTGAGAGATGATCAATTCAGTACCAAATCAACCCATAATGGAACGAGTTGGCGGATACAACTTTGAGATGCCTTACTAAGGCCGAATCCTTAGTATCTGAGGGCACAGTGTGCCTGGGAACAAGCCCCGCTAAAGAATAAGGGAAAGGGAAAGTTGACCGGAGGAACCGCCGGAGAAGACAAAGTACGAGTAGCTGGATTGGAAATTACCTCTTCATCCTTGAAATCAAAGAAGTCTGAGCTTAATTCTTTATCTACAGAATCGTCTGAAGGGGTAGAATGTCTCACCCTCATAAATGGAGAAATCAAAGGAAAATAAAATGAATTTCATAAAGAGTGACTTACTTGCAAATACCGGGAAGAAGAAGAAAGACGTTAGCTTGCTCCGAACTTGGGTATAAAACGGCAATGATAATAACGAAATGACGTTTGAAGAGATTTGTTATAACCCCAATCGATGCCTCGGTTAATAACCCGCTTTACGCCAGCAGGCACTGACGCCTCGTTTCTCATGATAATAATGACGATTTCAATAACACCTTTGACACGTGTCAGAGCGTGCTTCGATCGGTTCCAACCAGGAGAGCCGCCCAACCACGACCGAGCTTGGTCAAAAACAGGTCGTCCAAGTCCGAGGAGGCCGGGTCGACCTGGGGGGCTTATGACGATGGTCGGCTCTGCCAGGGACACGTGTCATGAATATATAGGTTAATCTCAAGTAGAGTATGAAGAGCGTCTCGACCAGGGGTCGGGAGTCCGACCAGCACCCACCATAAAACCCGAGAGCGAGCTGCTCACTCCTCCTGACCACCGCAGGACGGCTCAGTCTACAAAGTACGCACAAGTGTAACCATAAGGTCTCGGCCAATAGGCCCGAGCGCTCGGTCAATTACGCAAACGTTTCCATAGAATGAGGATAAGCGTAAGATAAGAATCCAACCTCATTAAGGCTTCGATTCAAACTAAAGATAAATGAGATATTATCTCTTAAAGATCAAGGATTCATATCAACCCTAGTTAATTGCAAATTAACCGAATCCTTAGAGGATACGGTAGATTAGGGTTAAACTCCCTATATAAACCCCCTACAAGAACTACGGCCGGCTTCGTTTTAATGATATAAAAATTGGATACGTAGGCAGCTTGTGAATAACTCGAGTTCAGTCATAATACTACAAACACAACCCCTCTTTTGGTGTTTACCGGTGATCAGAGAACTACCACTAGATCCGTTAACCCGAAAATACTTATTGGTGAAATACGACTTCATCATGTTTCTTTAACAAGTTGCACTCAAACACTTTAAAACTCAACATTGTTTCTAGCTTCTCGATCATGGATTCAAGCTTGAAATTGCACAAAATTTTGTTGATCATAACCGAGCCGAACTCTAACATAGTTAACACTTATTCGAGCCGGTCTCCATCGAGCACTTTCCCTTCTGATCGAACGAACTCAATCTGAGTTCGAGCATCGTTAGTTTAAAGGGCTGCTCGACTCGATAAATAAAATGTTTGATTCAATTCGGACCTTTACGAACCTGACCACAACAACAACAAAAACAAATACGCGAAGAGAAAAAATGGTATCGAAGGTGGTGTTGCTGTAAAAGAAAAAGTTGAGGATGGTGTTGCTGTAAAAAGAAAAAGTTGAAAGTTGTATTGTTGTAAATAGGAATAAGTCGAGGGTGGTGTGCACCTTGAAGTGAGAATGCTTAACATTATCAGTTTAAATGATCTAGCCCTATTTTCAAATGAGATCTGCAGACCCTGTTAAAAAATCAAAAACACAAAAACTCTACATTTTTACCGCAAAAATATTTTGGACTCCGTTAAAAAAATATTTTATTTTAAAAAATAATTACGGATCTTGTTCAACAAAAATTATGGATCCACCAGTGCCTATTATAGATTGCACTCCTTATGTCTCTATTGAGGTATTCCGTAATAAAAATGTAATTTCCCGCAATAAATGCATAGTTACGCTTTGTTTATTTGTACTTTTTTTTAACCAATATATTTTCAAATCTGATTAAAAAGAAAAAAAGAAAAAGGAAAAAGAATGCACCATAAAAATTAAAGAATAAAGTTACCGTCAAAATCGTTCTGACCCAAAAAAATTATCATAATTTGATGTGTTCATAAGATCATTCATGATGCGTCCTCAAACATTTTTTAGCGCCGCCGTGCACCACCGGCAATATCACACATTTTAACCAGATATCCACCGTCCAACACTTCTATATCCGTTTGTGATAATTCCGACATTATCAATTTCCGTTTGTATTTTCTTAATAAGCTAAACTCGAACACCTTAAAACTCAACATTGCTTCGAGCTTCTCGATCTAGAGTTCAAGCTTGAAAGTGCACAAAATTTGGTTGAGCATAGCAGAGCCGAACTCTAACATAATTAACATTTAATCAAGCCGATCTTGATTGAGCACTTTCCCCACGATCGAATGAGCTGAAGCCGAGTTCAAATTGTTTGATTCAATTCGAATCGTTTATGGCCTTGGCCACCACCACAACAACAAAAACAAATTAATGAAGAATTTATTTTTGTTGAGGGTGGTGTTGCTATTAAAATAATATAAAAATCGAGGTGTTGCGGATCGTGAAGTTACGATGTCGTTTTAATTTAAATTTAAAAATAAAATTACCCACAGTTGTATCATCATTAGCAAAATTACAAACATTTTCTTAGCCATTATTCCCACATCGGATAAATCATCATAGAAACTCTTGCATATAACATTTTCGAACAAGCTCCTTCATTGCCGAGTTGGTTAACATCAGCTTGTAACCCGAGTGGGGGCATTAAAGTGACGGGAATAGTGGTTCAGTTTAACTAGGTAGGGTGGAGGTGGCAGGCTGGCAGCTACCGTCATATCCGTTCTAAGCACGGAGTTGTGTGCCCCTGCAAAGGGGCGGAGGGCAAGTGGGCCGCCAGGCTGGCTTCACAGAGCAGCCATAAAACGCCATAACCTCCCACTCCTTGTAGTGGAAAGATTACGGGTCAGCGTCGTCTCTACCCATTAATGCCTCGTGGGTTGATCTGCTTTGAACCATCATTTTTTTTATTTTTTAAACTTTTATTTATGCGGATGTCCGACTCCTTGTATGTTTAATGGTGATTTGGAAATTGTATTTTGATCATTAATTATTATATATATAAAGACAGGGATCTTTATTGGCAGCATTGGAAATACTCACACTACTTGCATAGCACATGAATATGATCAGCGCGTTTGACATCAACAATGCATCCCTCCCATGATTCCAATCTGAATGTCATATGACATGGTATGATGATGATACATTACATGTATAAGCAAAAACAAGATGTTTGTGGGATTTTTCCTTCTTCTTTCATGCAGGATCGCATCGTGCAGCTAGGTAGAAATACTCAGCTCAGGCTGCCATTTCTTTGTTCCAAGGCCTGGACTAATTGGTAATGTTTTTTCGGGTCCAAAGATGGTACGTGGACACTGTACAGTACGACTATCTTAGACCGAAGGGGGACAGACAGCATTTGGTGGGTGTAAACGATTTGAAGGTCTTATCTTAATCCAAAAGCATGCCTGTATTTCATGGTTGAGGCTGATCACTAAGGACTTGCACCTTTTGTCATGACCACTTGTGGAGTACACCACACCTGTTCTTTAAATGCTGGGTCAATCCAGCTATTTGGGATGCAATTCGAACGTGGATGGGGGAGCATCACCCAGAAGAATGACCACAGTTCTTAGATAGATCAAAACGTGAAGCGAGAGGGATCGGTCTGTAATCTAAGGCCAAGAAGATTGCTTTGGCATATGAGCAACACTTTCACTACTACCGTTTTCCGTATTAGAACCCATATGTATAGTGTTTCATATGGTAGAGGCAATGATTTTTGGTGACCCCCAACCAACCGTTTTTGTCTGTATATGGTTTTTGGTTTTGTAATATGCAGTAACTCCTCTGTGTTTAAAGGAAATAACAATTCAATGCCAGGGCAAATAAGTCATTAGCATCTCTCATAAGCATTATTACAAACACTTTCCTTGCCCATTGTTCCCACATCGGATAAAGCCTCATAGAAACTCCTGCATATAACCTTTTCAAACTAGGTTCTTCATCGCCGAGCTATTTAACATCAGCTTGTAACCCGAGTGGGGGTATTAAGGTGATGGGACCTTGGTTCAACCTAACTAGGTAGGGTGGAGACTGCAGCTACTGGCCTGCCTGATCCAAGTGGGGAGCTGAGCATGGTGGCCTGGGCGAAGGCTCGGGCTACTTTGCTACTAGAGCCGGAGGGCACTGCGTCAGGTTGTTTTCACAGAGCAGCGATAACCTCCCACTCTTTATAGTGGAAAGATTACTGGTCGGTGTCTTCTCTACCCGTTAATACTTGGTGGGTTGATCCACATGAACCATTATTTTTTTCCCCCATTATTTTTTTTCCCACTTAATATTTAAGTTCTGCATTGTATTTCTCTTTCTTTATGCTGTGTAAACTGACATTCTTAGATTGCATGGTGCATTGTATTTCTCTTTCTTTATGGGTAAACGATTGAAAAAAGAGCTCGGGCTACTTTTGTTTCTAGTAGAGCCGGAGGGCATTTACTTTCGATTTGTTTCATGAGTATATGTTTCCCGGTTACAATCCTTACCCGGAAATAGAACGTTCGGCGATAACCTCCCACTCTTTATAGTGGAAAGATTACGGGTCGGTGTCTTCTCTACCCGTTAATACTTGGTGGGTTGATCCACATGAACCATTATTTTTTTTCCCACTTAATATTTAAGTTCTGCATTGTATTTCTCTTTCTTTATGCTGTGTAAACTGACATTCTTAGATTGAAAAAAGAGGTAGGGATATTTACTTTCGATCTGTTTTGTTTCATTAGTATATGTAGCGCCCCGTTCCCGGTTACCGAGTCCTTACCCGGAAATAGAACGTTCGGCACGTATAATATAAAATAAATTCTATATTATATGTAAACCTCTATTACGTTGTATCGAGTTTCGCATTTACGGAAACTAAAAGACTCGGGTGTATTATTTTTATAGATTAAAGTAGAAACACAACATACTAAAGATAGAAAGATATCTTACAACAACGATACATAAGTCTTATAACCGTACGAAAACTTAAAGAAAGAAAGTACAACATCTCATCTAACAACTTTTCAAATGAAAGTACAACATGTCTTGAAAAGTAAGGTGCAACATAGTACATTACATTGTCTAATAATAACAAAACATGATAAAAGCTTAGTATGATAATTCATCAAACATCATCCTCGAAGTCCTCATCGAACTTCTGCTCCACCTGTTTATCTTCTCAACCCCAAACACAAACAAACATGCATTTGAGGTAATTAGATTTCACAAAGAAGGATTTACATGGTTATTAAGGTATCTTTATTTGACCGACTCAATTCTAGGGTTCACTTTATGCTCATCAACACGTTGTGACTAAACGCTTCTAACTTAACTCAAGTTTGTTATCCCGGCATTCAAGGGCACTACGCATTGTGCTACCCACTACGAGGTATCGTTTGCAACCTATTAATGAATCACACAAATAGCCACGGGTTAAGACCCGATAGTGTACACGTTCGGTGAAGTCCCCCTACCATTTAGCCGTTTATAGGCCAGCAGAGTTATTCACTTTATTTGACCGTCAACACATCGCGATATAGACAAGTGCCTTACCAAGAATGTTACGATGTTTAGTCTTTTACTACACACTTATATAAATTATTAATCATTAACTAGTCACCTAAGTGTTTTCAAGGTAGGAGCTCACTTAACAACTCTACTCCATCGCTTAGAATCTAGACATAACACCCTAGGCACATACACAGACATTGATGAATACTAATTCATCAAAGCACAAGCCATTCATACCCTTCCGATGGTCCCGAACTTCAACTCTATGGAAGAGTACATCCGGTGCCGGAACTACACAATTCTGAAGCTTAATCGAGGCTTATTTATGTTCATTTAATGTTATTAGATCAAGCAACAACATTTAAAACTAGACTCAGGGATCAAAACTAACCAAACATAATTAAAAAAAACAAGTACAGTGCGCCTGCACTGGCTTCAGTGCGACCACACTGGATTCTGGTGCGCTTGCACAAAGTCTTTGAATGTAAAATCAAACTTCTGACTGTCCGGTGCGCCCGCACTGGGTTCTGGTGCGCTTGCACCAAGCCTCTGAATGTAAAATTGGACCTCATGCTCTTCCAGTGCGCCCGCACCAAGCGCTGTAAACCTTAAAAACATAGTTTTCTGCACTTTATTGGATCCCTACCACTTTCAAACATGTTCTTTAACCATATACTCATCAAAACAACAGAAAAGTGCCACTTCAACAACATATAGCATCATATACTAGCAAGGTAACTCTTATACATGAAAATAACATCATATTACTTCCAACACCAAGACTTAACTCTACCAAACCATAATCAAAGCAATAGAGAAGATTTTCTTACTTGATCAATGCACAACTCCAAGCAAAACTTCAGAAATTCTGCAGGCACTTCTCAACTCCAACAAAAATAACCTATTTGATCCACAACCAATTCACAAATTAGTTAGGATCAAGGTTTTTAAACTACTCAGAACTATGAATTACACAACTTTCTTCAGTCAAACATAATCAAAACGTAATGAATCCAAGATTATGGCTATTTTCATACCTTGATAAAATCCGGAAATCTTAGTATCAATATGATCCTTGCCTTCTCACGATGCTCCTGCTCTAGTTGAATCTGAAATCCGTCAAGAATTGACTTAGAAACTGAAAAAGTACACTTTTCCCTTTCTTTTGCTCTCAAGTTTGCAGGGATGTTCTTTCAAAATTCTGACAGGATTTGTTAGTTAGTGGAGAGGTTATTTCTCCTAATAAAACCTCCCACCAACTACCAAGTTAAACTCCCTTAACTTTCCTTCAATTGCAAATCGGTCCCCATTATATATATATATATATATATATATTATATATATATATATATATATATATATATATATATATATATATATATATATATATATATATATATATATATATATATATATATTTCAAAAATATATACATATATACTTATAATCATTTATAAACTTTAAATCCATAGAAATAAATATAATATTTCGTTCTCGCAAATTGACACGTCTGCCCTTTCACGAGAATCGGAATATTACATTCCTCCCCCTTAAGAGGAGTTTCATCCTCGAAACTTGAACATACCTGGTAGATTTAAAAAGTCTGGAAACTCGGTGATCATATCATCTTCTCTTCCCAAGTTGCTTCGTTTGGTGAATGATTGCTCCATTGCACCAAGACCAAAGGAATCAACCTTCTCATGATCATCTTTTCTTTTCTATCCAAAATCTTGACTGGTTTTTCATCATAGGCAAGGTTATCTTTGAGTATTTCTAGATCAACTGTAGCTTCAACATCCGACTTTGTCAAACATTTCTTCAGCATCGAAACATGAAACACATTGTGTACTCTTGACATAGACTCCGGAACCTTAAGCTTGTAGGCCAAAGGTCCTACTCTTTCGATGATCTCGAAAGGTCCAACATACCTCAGACTTAACTTTCCTTTTTGTCCAAACCGCTTGACTCCCTTCATTGGTGAAGCTCTCAAGTAGACTCTATCACCGACATCAAACTCCAAAGGTCTTCTACAAACATCAGCCCAACTTTTCTGACGATCTTGAGCTGCCTTCAAGTTTTTTTTTACCAACAAAACTCTCTCTTTAGCTTGTTCAACCAATTCTGGCCCGGTGATTTGCTTATCCCCAACTTCATCCCAAAATAGAGGCGTTCGACATCTTCCACCGTACAAAGCTTCAAACGGCGGCATACCCAAACTTGCATGATAACTATTGTTGTAGGTGAACTCAGCCATAGGTAGGTAATCATCCAATGATCCATCTACTTCCAAAACACATGCCCTTGACATATCCTCAAGTGTTTGGATTGTTCGTTCTGATTGTCCATCCGTTTGCTGGTGAAAGGCCGTACTTAAATCCAATGTTGTTCCCAAATCCTTTTGCAAACTCTTCCAAAAGCAACCGATGAATCGATTATCACGATCTGAGACTATTGAGATAGGCACTCCAATGCAACTTCACTATATTATCCAATATAGTGTGGTCATCTTCTTTAATGACATGTCAACCTTTATAGGTATGAAATGGGCTGATTTAGTCAATCTATCAACGATCACCCAAATCATATCATGTCCACTCTTGGTTCTTGGCAAACCGGTAATGAAGTCCATGATAATCTTATCCCACTTTCACTCGGGAATATCCAAAGGTTTAAGCATACCTCCTGGTTTCCCATGCTCGGCCTTGACTTTCTGACACGTATCACATTCAGCCACAAACTTAGATATCTCCAACTACATTGAAGGCCACCAAAAACGTTCCTTCAAATCTCTATACATCTTTGTAGCTCCTGGATGTACTGCAAAGGCGATTCTATGTGCTTCATCCATAATTCTCTGTCTTAGGTCACCCACATTAGGCACATATAACTGATCTTGGTACCAAAGATTTCAATTCATATCTAGAACATAACCTATTGTAGGCTTTTCTCTTGCAACTCTCTTCAGGTCTACTATAGCTGGGTCTTCATCTTGCTTACCCCGGTGTCATCCATCAACTCTGACCTAGCCAACAAAGGTGCCAGAAGTTGTCGATCCCTAAAATAGCCAAAACCCTGGATTTTCAGCCCATCTAACCGCTTTGCCACATCTTGAACCCCGAAACCGCATACACTGGCTTTCTACTCAGCGCATCTGCAACCACATTCGCTTTACCCGGATGGTACTGAATGTCCAAGTCGTAGTCCTTTACTAATTCTAACCATCTTCGTTGCCTCATTTTCAAATTCTCTTGGGTGAAGAAGTACTTCAAACTCATATGGTCCGTAAATATTCTAGCCTTGACTCCATACAGATAGTGTATCCAAGTCTTTAAGGCAAACACTACCGGTTCTCACTCTAAGTCATGTGTTGGGTAGTTCTTCTCGTGTACCTTTAACTGTCTAGATGCATAGGCTATTACATTGCCTCTTGCATCAACACACAACCTAAACCTTGTCCCGAAGCATCGGTGTACACATCATAATTATCAAAGATCTCTGGAACTGCAAAAATTGGTGCCGTGGTTCACCTATACTTCAAAGTCTGAATGACTGTCTCACACTCACTACTCCATTCAAACTTAACATTCTTCTTGTAAGTTTGGTGAGTGGTGTAGCTATCTTGGAAAAGTCTTGTACAAACTTTCTGTAGTACCCAACTAACCCCAGAAAACTTCTTACCTTTGAAACTATGTTAGGTCTTGGTCAATTCTCCACCGTTTCTATCTTTGCAGGGTCTACTTGTATACCATCCCCAGAAATCACGTGCCCTAGAAAACTTACTTGATTCAACCAAAACTCACACTTCAAAAACTTTGCAAACAACTGTTTCTCTTTCAACGTCCTCAAAACGATTCTTAGGGGTTCTTCATGCTCATTATCCTTTGAGTAGATAAGGATATCATCTATGAATACTATCACAAACTTATCCAAATATGGCATGAAAACACGCTACATCAAGTCCATAAAAGCTGATGGAGCATTCGTGAGTCCAAACGGCATAACCAAGAACTCATAATGTTCGTACCTTGTACTAAACGCTGTCTAAGGGTTATCCGCTACCTTTATCTTCAACTGGTGGTAACCTGACCTAAGGTCTATCTTGGGAAACACTTTCATACCCTGCAACTGGTTGAACAAATCATCAATCATTGGTAGAGGATACTTGTTCTTGATGGTGAGATTGTTCAAAGCCCTATAGCCGATACACATCCTCATGCTACCGTCCTTCTTCTTGACAAACAAAACAAGGGCTCCCCACGGTGATGTACTTGGCTGATTATATTCCTTTCGAGCATATATTTTAGTTGAGCCTTCAATTCCTTTAATTCAGCCGGAGACATCCTATAAGGTGCTTTTGCTACTGGTGCTGCTCCCGGTACTAACTTGATCTCAAACTCAATCTCCCTATCTGGCATATTACCAGGTAATTCATCTGGTAAAACTTCGGGGTATTCTTTGACTATTGGAGTTTCTTCCAACTAAGGTTTAACTTGCTCTACATCCATTGCATACAACAAGTAGCCTTCACAACCTTTTTGACATACTCTTATAGCCTTAACTGCTGAGATTATCGGATGACGCTTCTTACTTGGCTTGTACACGTTACCTTGAAAGGTATTAGAAGATTTTCCGGGTAATTTAAAGCCCACTCTCTTCTCCTTATATTCCAAGTGTACATAGTTCTTGGACAATCAATCTATTCTTAAGATCACGCCAAAGTCCATAAAGTCTAACACTATAAGGTCACTCTTACACCGATAAGATCCTACACGAACATCCACTTGCGGTATTATCTTTGTCACTTTAGTAACTTGTCCTAATGGTGTAGTTATTTCCAACATATCCCTTAAAGATTCCATAGGTAAGTTTAGTTTCTTAGCAACCTTAGAAGACACAAAAGTGCTAGACGCTCCGGTATCGAACAAAGCCTTAACTGCTAGATTGTCTAATATTATCGTACCTAAAAATGTAAATTAGTTTATTTGAATACAACTATAACATGATTTAACGTGCTATAATAGTACTTTAATAACATATAATGAACAAATTAAAAGTACCTGAGATAACATTGTCATTTGGCTCCGCAATCTCTGACTCCATAGCAAAAACTCGAACCGGTCGGCTTGAACTAACTTTCCCACTTGCTTGTCCTTGATTTTCTTTACCTCCCTTGGTTGGACAGTTCCTTTCAAAGTGTCCAGGATCTACATAGTAGGAACAACTGCCCGTGATAGCCTTGCACTCACCCGAATGGTGCCACTTGCATTTTTGGCAAAGGGGTGCACTTGCTGAGGGTGTTGCTGACAAGGGTGCCGATGTCTTCTTCACATTTTGGTGAGGTGCTGCCCGACTACTTCTTTGACTCGTCCCAAACGTTCTCTTTTCACTAACTATCACTGAAGATCAGTTCTTAAAAGTCTCCACTTCTATGGCCTTGTTCAACAACTCCACCATATTCCTTGGCGTAGCTCCCATCATACCGGCTTGAATCTCACGACATAATCCATTCTTATAAAGGCAATTTTTTCTCCTCAACTCTCATGATTTCAGGATAAAACCTTCCCAACTCGTTGAAGCGATTGGTATATTGAGACACGGTGGTGTGCATACCTTGACTATGCCTCAAAAATAGACTTGCTTGATTTGCTTGAGCCACTGGTGGGTAGTACTCATTATATAAAAGTTCCTTGAATTCACTCCAATCTGTAACCTTACCTCGGCTACTCTCTATTGCATCAAACCAACTTTCCGCCGTATTCAACAAAAAGCCCGCTAACTGCGCCATCTTCGCTTTAGGCACATTCACGTTTCTACATGCCTCTTCAAAGCTCCTCAACCACATCTCAGCCTTGATTGGTTCCACATTTCCATAAAAGTCTTACATACGGTTCCTTTTCAACCTAGTGTACCAATCCACGGGTGGTGCCTGCTCATATACTTGAGGTCTAACCGGAGGGTAAGCTAGTGGATAAACTGGTAGGTAACCATAGGGTACTTATGGGTCTTGAGGTGGATAGGGTGGTGGATATGGCTATTGAGGTTGATCCATAGGTGATGCTTGTTGATAAGGGTGATATCTTGGATGATGGTACGGCTGATGTAGTCCATAAGGTGGATATACAAAGCCATAGTGATGAAGGAATTGTAGGTTGAGGTTGGTGACTTGCGGGTGGAGGATAAAAGGTCTGTTGTTGTAGAGGGTAGGCTGTGGTTGGAGGGTAGCTTATGGGTGGTGGTGAAGGGTAAACTTCTGTCACTGGTGGTACAAAACTTGCTGGAATATCACTTACTATGGTAACTCTGAACTGATCCTCCCACATGCCAATGTGGAGGTTGCTCTTGTTGAGCCCGCGGTGTCTGATGTGTTGTGGTGGAACATTAGGTCTAACAACCTCACTACCTACCACTAGTGTAGGACTGCTTGCCTCTCTTATAACCCCCGAACTCTCGGCCCCATGAACACCTCTCCTCGTTGTCACCATTCTGAAATGTCAAGAAGATCAAAAGGTTACTAGGCGATCTAAAGAAACTTATCTCAAGAAATGAAGCCTAAAGGATGCTTCGCTTTGATACCAACTGTACCCGGAAATAGGACGTTCGGCGCATATGATATAAAATAAATTTTATATTATATGTAAGCCTCTACTACGTTGTATCGAGTTTCATATTTACGGAAGCTAAAAGACTCGGGTGTATTTTTTTATATATAAAAGTAGAAACACAACATACTAAAGATAGATTGATATCTTACAACAACGATATATAAGTCTTACAACCGTACGAAAACTTAAAGAAAGAAAGTACAACATCTCATCTAACAACTTTTCAAATGAAAGTACAACATGTCTTGAAAAGTAAGGTGCAACATAGTACATTACATAGTCTAATAATAACAAAGCATGATAAAAGCTTAGTATGACAAGTCATCAAACATCATCCTCGAAGTCCTCATCGAACTCTTGTTCCACCTGTTCATCTTATCAACCCCAAACACAAACAAACATGCATTTGAGTTAAGTACAAAGGTACTTAGAAAGAAACATAAGCCATTGCATTAATTAGATTTCACAAAGAAGGATTTACATGGTTATTAAGTTATCTTTATTTGACTGACTCAATTCTAGGGTTCACTTTATGCTCATCAACACATTGTGACTAAACGTTTCTAACTTAACTCAAGTTTGTTACACCGGCATTCAAGGGCATTATGCATGGAGCTACCCACCACGATGTATCGTTTGCAACCTATTAATGGATCACACCAATAGCCATGGGTTAAGACCCGATAGTGTACACGTTCGGCGAAGTCCCCCTACCATTTAGCCGTTTATAGGCCAAGAGATTTATTCACTTTATCTGACCGCCCACACATCGCGATATAGACAAGTAACTTACCAAGAATGTTACGATTTTATCAGTCTTTATTTACTATACATTATTTGTACACTTTAGTTGTAAAAGGACATATTAATTGTGGTACATAAAAACAATTAATATGTCAAACTCTAGTTGCTTTATGTCATAGACATACTTTTACTTTTTACATGCATGCTTGCCGCCCATCTAGTGGCCGCCCAAGCTAGCTAGTATCTCCCATCAATTGTAACTATTTATACTTCTTCCATTTGATGAATAAACTAAGTTGAAGTTTACTCAAGTAGTATTTACTTTCTCAAACTCTCTTCATGGTATCATAGACTTAAACTCCTGAATCCGCTGCAAATTCTCAGCACCCTGCTGAATCAAGAATGTCTTCATTATCCGAAGCTTCCTCACCCTCGCTTGAGTCCCAAATGCCGCCTCGACAGACCGGGGTCACCGACTCTTCATCTTACACAAATCATAGACTTGATGGCAACAACTACTTGCCGTGGTCAAGATCTATGAAAATGTACATCTGGACAAGGTAAGATGGGATACCCGTCCGGCTCTAAACCCGCCCTCGCTCGAAGATGACCCAGGATTTGAAGCATGGGATACTACTAATAATCAAGTCATGACCATTCTCACAAGATCAATGACAAAAGAGATTAGTGAGAACTTTATGATGTATGATACGCAAAGGAGATCCGGGATAATGCCGGGGATCTTTACTCCAAGAAAGACAATACATCCGAAGTGTATGAACTTGAAGCTCGTATTCAAAATTGCGTACAAGGAGATATGTCGTAACTCAATACTTCAACCAACTGTTCAGGGCATGGCAACACCTGGACATGTTGGAAACTCACTCCCGGAATGATGTCAAGGATGCCGCCTTTATAAAGACATTATTGAGAAAAAGAGAGTATTCAAGTTTCTTCGGACCGAATCCTACTCTTGATGATGTTAGGGAAGAATCCTTGCCACAAAACCTCTCCCCAATCTCAAATCCAAGTTTGTCAAGTCAAACATGAGGAAAGCAGGAGAAAAGTGATGCCGCCGAACTCCCCGCCGACAACCCCGCCGAAAGTGCTACCTGCCGACCGGGTAAGCCCGCCGAGGTTACCGAGACCGTCGGGAAGCCTACCGATCGAACCGGAAAGTTGTTCGTGAGCACCGCAAACGCACAAATCACACCAAGGACACTTGCTTCGGAAGCTACATGGAATGCCTAAATCCTCCAAGCCTACCAGGAAAGTCGGGGCGAGGCATGTCAATGAAGGGGGGAGAATGATAACAAGTTGACCGCTCGGTTTTTTGCATTCAAAGCTTTCCTCACTCAACAAAAAGAAGGTAGTCCCTCTATCGACATGGCCACTCAGCTAGTGCGGGTAAATTCTACTCTTCTATTAGTAATGAAACATGGATTGTTGATTCTGGGCCTCCTCGCATATGACCGGTAATAAAAACCTCATAACTCACCTTATGCCATGTCAACAAATTCATAAAATTAAGACTGCGATGGATCTATCTCTCATGCAAAAGGTTTTGGAAATGTTAAAATCACTAATAAGATATGCCTAAAGGATGTCCTATTTGTTCCAAAATTAGATCGCAATCTCATATCCGTCGAAGAACTTGCAAAAGATTTGAATTGACCGTGGTGTTTAATAAGAATCGGTGCACTTTCCAGACCCTTCTTCACGGAAGTGATTGGGAGGGCTAAACCCCGCTCGGGATTGTATGTGGTCAACCCTACCGAAGATCGAAGATCGAAGATCGAAGACCGAATCGGCGGCACACTCGCACTCAAACCTTAGACAATATCATGTTATGGCATTATAGACTAGGACATCCAAGTTTTGGTTATTTAAAGTCTGTAATTCTTGAATTATTTAAAGGATGTAATGTCAATGATCTTCAATGTGATATTTGTCAATTTGCCAAACTTACCAAATCTGTGTATACCAAACTACCTTATTTGCCTTCCAAACCTTTCACTTTAATTCATAGTTATGTATGGGGACCTTCAAGAGTAAAAAGTATAACAGGGAAAAGGTGGTTTGTCACTTTCATTGATGATCATACCAGAAACACATGGCAGTTTTTAATGAGGGATAAATCTGAAGTTGGAACTGTTTTTCGGGAATTTTACAACATGATCTCTACTCAATTTGACACTAAGATCAAGATCTTAAAGACGATAATGCACTTGAATACTATGAGTCCAACCTCGGTAATTTCTTGATGGATAAGGGGATTGTCCATGTCGGTAGTTGTGTGGAAACACCTCAACAAAATGGGGTTGCCGAGAGAAAGAACAGCACTGCCGGAGATGGCTAGATCACTCATGTTCACCACACATGTTCCAAAGTATATGTGGGGTGAAGCTATATTAACTCGCCACATACTTAATCAACGTACTTCCCGGTAGAGTGTTAGGCTTCAAAACTCCTATCCAAACCCTTCGACCACTCACTCCCCGCCCTCATCTTATTTCCCAATTACCTCCAAAAATCTTTGGTTGTACTGTGTTTGTTTATATCCATGCCCAACACAGAAGCAAACTTGATCCCCAAAGCTCACAAGTGCATTTTCCTAGGATATGCAAAGGACAGGAAAGGTTACAAGTGCTATTCTCCTTCTGAAAAGAGATTTTACAATTCTATGGATGTAAAATTCTTTGAAAAGACCCCTACTACAAAGAAGTCCACCGAGGCGCCTACGATGGAAACTTGATTGAAATTGACCTAAATCCGTTCCCACGGCAAGCTCTTAACCCTCGGCAACTGCGATTCTCGAAAGAACCGAACCCCAAGGTACCCTATCGACCCCCAGGCGGCCCTCGAACCGGGGCCTACCGAACCGAGCCTGCGGCGAACCGGTGCCAACCGAAACTCGGCAACCTGCGACTCTCGGCGGCCTCATCGACTCTCGGCGGCCTGCGACATTGATGATAGACCTATTGCTATCGAAAGGGAAAGAGATCTTGCACTACCGATCATTCTATTCATAATTATCTGTCTTATGATCGCTTATCACCGCCTTTGTCATGTTTACACAGGACTTGGATTCTCACTCTATTCCTAAGAATATACGGAAGCTCTCCAACATGATAAGTGGAAGGTGCCGTCAAGACCGAAATGATCGCCCTCCTAGATAATCATACTTGGGATCTAACACTCTCCCCAAAGGCAAAAAGACAACATCGAGTTTGCAAGTGGTTATTTACCATCAAATACAATGCTGATGGTACAATTGACAAGTATAAGGCCAGACTAGTTGCAAGGGGTTTCACTCAAACTTATGGCATTGACTACAAAGAAACTTTTGCACCAGTTGCAAAACTGAACACTGTCAGAATACTGATATCTCTTGCTGTCCAACTTGACTGACCTCTTCACCAATTGGATATCAAAAATGCCTTCCTCAATGGTGACCTTACTGAGGAAGTTTACATGAATGTACCTCCTGGTTTTACCAATCCTAACACTCAAGGAAAGGTCTGCAAATTGAGGAAATCTCTATATGGCCTAAAGCAATCCCCAAGAGCCTGGTTTGGAAAACTCACTACTGTGGTTAAAGCTGCTGGATATCATCAATGCAACTCAGACCACACCATGTTTATCAAGACCACTAGCCAGAAAAGATCTATCCTTATTGTATATGTGGATGATATCATCCTCACTGGTGATGACTCTACTGAGATCCAGAATTTGAAGACTCTCCTGGCAAAGGTTTTTCAAGTCAAAGATTTGGGCTATCTTAAATACTTCCTTGGTATGGAAATTGCAAGAAACAACCAGGGTATCTCTATCTCTCAAAGGAAATATGTGCTGGACCTGCTAAAGGAAACTGGTATGCTGGGATGCAAACCTGCTGTATCCCCAGTAGACCCTAGTAATACCCTGTTGCATGGTGACATTGTTGTCGAAAGGATCAATATCAAAGGCTTGTAGGGAAACTCATTTATCTGTCCCATACAAGACCTGATATTGCATATGGGGTCAGTCCGGGTTAGCCAGTTCATGCATTGCCCTACCGAGCAACATTGGGATGCGTGAACAGGATACCGAGGTACTTGAAATCCACTCACGGCCAAGGCCTACATTTCACCAAGTCTCCGCCGAGAGATTTATCAAGGTCTACACCGATGCTTGATTGGCCGGTCGTCACATGTAGACGGAAGGTCTACTACAAAGCTTGTTCTTATGTATGGGGAAATCTTGTCACCCGGAGGAGCAAGAAACAACCTACTCGTCTCCGTAAGCGATGCGAAGCGAACTCGTGGCACTAGTTTTGGGTATTTGTGAAGCTCTATGGATAAAAAGGGTCCTGACTGAACTTCAGTTGTGGTACACTTTAGTTGTAAAAGGACATATTAATTGTGGTACATAAAAACATTTAATATGTCAAACTCTAGTTGCTTTATGTCATAGACATACTTTTACTTTTTACATGCATGCTTGCCGCCCATCTAGTGGCCGCCCAAGCTAGCTAGTATCTCCCATCAATTGTAACTATTTATACTTCTTCCATTTGATGAATAAACTACTACACACTTATATGAATTATTAAACATTAACTAGTCACAATAAGTGTTTTCAAGGTAGTATACACGAGCTCATATGTAATTTTCCACAAACAACTCTACTCTAGTCATCTCGCTTAGACAACTCTACTCCCTCGCTTAGACTCATAACACCCTAGGCACATACACAGACATTGATGAATACTAATTCATCAAAGCACAAGCCATTCATACCCTTCCGACGGTCCCGAACTTGAACTCTATGGAAGAGTACATCCGGTGCCGGAACTAAACGCACCGGAAGCTTAATCGAGGCTTATTTATGTTCATTTAATGTTATTAGATCAAGAAACAACATATAAAACTAGACTCGGGGCTCAAAAGTGACCAAACATTAAAAAAAAGTCCAGTGCGCCCACACTGGATTGTGGTGTGCTTGCACCAAGCCTCTGAATGTAAATCGAACTTTCCGACTGTCCGGTGCGCCCGCGCTGGGTTCTGGTGCGCTTGCACCAAGCCTCTAAATGTAAAATTGGACCTCCTGCTTTTCCAGTGCGTTTGCACTAGCCTTGGTGCGTCCGCACCAAGCGCAGTAAACCCCAAAAATCTTAGTTTTCTGCACTTTATCGGATCCTTACCACTTCCAAACATGTTCTTCAACCATATACTCATCAAAACAACAGAAAAGTGCCACTTCAACAACATATAGCATCATATACTAGCAAGGCAACACTTATACATGAAAATAACATCATATTACTTCCAACACCAAGCCTTAACTCTACCAAACCATAATCAAAGCAATAGAGAAGATTTTCTTACTTGATCAATGCACAACTCCAAGCAAAACTTTAGAAATTCTGCAGGCACTTCTCAACTCCAACAAAAACCTATTTGACCCACAACCAATTCACAAACTAGTTAGGATCAAGGTTTCTAACTACTCAGAACTACGAATTACACAAGTTTTTTCAGCCAAACATTATCAAAACGTGATGAATCCAAGATTAGGGCTATTTTCATACCTTGATAAAATCCGGAAATCTTAGTATCAATACGATCATTGCCTTCTCACGATGCTCCTGCTCTAGTTGAATCTGAAACCGTCAATAATTGACTTAGAAACTGAAAAAGTACACTTTTCCCTTTCTTTTGCTCTCAAGTTTGTAGGGATGTTCTTTCAAAATTCTGACAGGATTTGTTAGTTAGTGGAGAGGTTATTTCTCTAATAAAACCTCCCACTAACTACCTGGTTAAACTCCTTAACTTTCCTTCAATTGCAAATCGGTCCCCATTAGATATATATATATATATATATATATATATATATATATATATATATATATATATATATATGTGTGTGTGTGTGTGTGTGTGTGTGTGTGTGTGTGTGTGTACTTATAATCATTTATAAACTTCAAATCCATAAAAGAAATAAATATAATATTTCGTTCCTCGCAAATTAACACGTCTATCATTTTCGAGAATCGAAATATTACAGTATATATGACACTTATTAAGAGATTGAGAGAGTAATATATATACTGTAATTGTATTCTTAAATGACTTATATTTGCGTATTTAATCCCGCGTCGGATACAACATTACAGAATCAAAGCACGGGTATGGATAAAATAAAAATAAATAAAGCGTGTGTATGGATAAAATAAAATTAAATAAAGCGCGGGTTAATAAATATGTGAATATGACAACGAGCGGTGTAAAACAAGTCGAGCCGCACATGAGTAGCACGACGTTCAACTAATGAAATGCTCGTTCAAGTATGATTAATCAATCTCAAACCGAATTCGAGCACTTGATTAAGGTTAACGAGTTGAATTCAAACACTTTGAATATTTGACTCGAAATGTTCACAAGTTTTATCGAGTATTTTAAAGTTACATTAATAAAACATATTTTCATTTGTGTTTCATTAACAAGCTGCACTCCAAACTTTGAAGCTCAGCATTGTTTCGAGCTTCTCAATCTTGGGTTCAAACTTGAAAGTGCACAAAATTTTGTTGAGCATAGCCGATCCGAACTCGAACATAATTAACACTTATCCGAGCCGATCTCCATCGAGCACTTTCCCTTCTGATCGAACGAACTCAAACCGAGTTCAAGCATCACTAGTTTAAGAGGTTGCTTGACTCGATAAATAAAATGTTCGATTCGATTCGAATCGTTTACACCTCTAACTACAACAACAACAAAAACAAATATGTGAGAGAAAAAATGGTGTTGAGGGTGGTGTTGCTGTAAAAAGAAAAAGTTGAGGGGTGTAAAAAGGAAAATGTCGTGGGT
This sequence comes from Gentiana straminea, assembly GCA_036785695.1. NCBI lineage: Eukaryota > Viridiplantae > Streptophyta > Magnoliopsida > Gentianales > Gentianaceae > Gentiana > Gentiana straminea. The sequence continues at coordinate 2,884,003 of JAVUPR010000514.1, read as the reverse complement.
GTTGTGCACCGTAAAGTGAGAATGCATAACATTAAAACGACATCGTTTTGATTCAAATTTATATCACTTTAGAGGATTTAGCATAGTTATTTTAGATTGCACTCTTTGTATCCCTATTGAGGTATTCCCTAATAAAAAATGTAATTCCCCCAATAAATGCATAGTTATGTTCTGTTTATTTGTACAATTTTTTACCAATATATTTTCGCATCTGATTAAAAAGAAAAAGGAGAAAGAATACACTGCAAAAATCAAAGAATAATTTGTCTGTATATGGTTTTTTGGTTTTGTATATGCAGTAACACCTCTGTGTTTAAAGGAAATAACAATTCAATGCCAGGGCAAATAAGTCATTAGCATCTCTCATAAGCATTATTACAAACACTTTCTTTACCCATTATTCCCACATCGGATAAAGCCTCTTAGAAACTCCTGTATATAACCTTTTCAAACTAAGTTCTTCATCGCCGAGCTGGGTAACATCAGCTTGTAACCTAAGTGGGGGCATTAAGGTGATGGAACAGTGGTTCAGTCTAATTGGGTTTAGGTGGAGACGGCGGCTATTGGCCCGCCTGATCCAAGCGGGGAGTTTGAGCATGGTGGTCCGGGCGAAGGCTCGGGCTAACTTGCTACTAGAGTGGAGGGCACTGCGTCAGGCTGGCCTCACAGAGCAGCGATTACCTCCCGCTTCTTGCAGTGGAAAGATTACGGGTCGGTGTCTTCTCTACCCGTTAATACCGTGGGTTGATCCGCATGAACCATCATTTTTTAACTTACATCTTCTTCCAGGAAAAAGTGGCATACCACACGTCGAATCAACGACCCTCGACTTTAAAAAGGTCGATTCATCCGAAAGTGACGATCAATTTTTTCCAAAATTCAATTATTGAATCGTTGTGATGCTCTTGATGTGTGGGTGGTTCACAGATAAGGTTTCTGTCTCTGTTTGTAATTGAAGAGCAACAACATATAGAGCAAAATAGATAGCAGAGCGAAGATTCAGCTAGGACTTTGATCGAACACTTGTAGCTCAAAATTTGTTATGGTAATTAACATAGAGTACAAGTGATTGTAACAGCTTAAAACCACTTATGTAAGGCTCAAGTGTCATGCATAACCCTCAACAAAAAAAAAAAGGTGTCCTGTATATAGGGTTAGGAGCAAACGAAAATAGCTTAAATTTTTGTTTTTCTTACTTTCTGCTCTATACTAGAACCGACTTTCACACAACTCACCACAGTAGAACCAACTTTCACACCACTGTATATATATACCATAGTAGAACCGGCTTTCACAATATCGGTTCTAGTTCTTTTAGCACCATGTATACCACAGTAGAACCGGCTTTAATACACCAGCAATTCACTTGGCTTTGCTGCAAAAACTATATAAAAATTAAAATTAAAAAAAAAAAAAAAAAAAAATCTTACATTCACAATTCAAGTATCCACTAAATTCGACCAGAAATCCGATACAATGAAAAATAACATCTATAACTCAAAATACTGTAGTAGTGTAGTTAAATAAATTCATGTACAGACAAACACGTTCGTCCATAAGACGAACTCATTTCCAAGGGGCAAAAAAGTAACCACATCCCTAGTTTTACAGAACATGTAAAACAGCAGACTTTTATTCTCTGTAAGCAAAAAAACCCTCCTCCCTCGGGACACAGTGCTAAAGAATATGGTAAAAAAAAAATCCAAAACTCGAACAGCTGTTTCTTAAAAAACTCAAGCAATTTGCATTTCAACTCTAGAGTGCATCAATGATATATATATATACAACAAAAGATACAAAAATTCAAAATCCTCTTCATGCTTTTAATCTCCATCCTCGCTCTGCAAGGGCTTGACGCACACGATTTGCCGCTTCTGCCGTGTCGTTCAGGGGAGGATAACTCCAGCTCTCTGACATCTGTATTGAAATAATTCATTTAAAAAAATGATTAAACCAACAGATTTTACATGAATGATAGTCAAAGCGTATTTTACACTTTACGACATTTATTCATGTTCTGAATACGTGAGAGCTTTTGAGGCGCGGAGGTAGTAAAAGAAAGAAATGGACAAACTTGATTTAGGAAAGAAGTTGTTACTAACATCCTCAAGACCAGTAAAAGGTCGGACAAGTCCTCTTTCCCTTAGAGTTCTATGGAAATCCTCAAACTTCCACGTACAACGTTCAGCTCCCACAACATACACAGGCTTCCTACAAAACACAAAAGAATTATGCTTTAAATAATTAATTGCTGAACAAAAAGATTAGCTGAACACACATCAACATAGCGATTAACGAGAAACGTACCCGGTGCTACAAGCTTCACTCAACATACTAACCGAGTCAGCCGTAACGATAAAAGCATCAGCCCAAGCCAGATGTCCCACGTGTGGATTTGGTTCTAATTAAAAATAAGAATAAAATAAATATTCACGGATCAAGAGTTCCATCCTGTTGAACCATCAGCATCTACGAGAAGGAAGGGATCAAGACACTATTAGTCCCTTTTGTTTCACGAATTTTTCACTTTTATCCTCAGTTTTTCATCTTGACACTTTACCCCTCATTTACGCATTTTTTAACCTTTTCAGTCCATTTTTACGTGTCAGGTTTTCATTGATTGGAGCATATCGTACATTATATGATGACTGATTGACATGTGGCACTTTGGACTGAAAGTTGGAAGAAAAAAATGCAACATGAAGGGTACAACTGTCAGTATGAAACATATCGAGGATAAAAGAGAAAAAATTGTGAAACAAAAAGAATTAAAAGTGCCTTTATCACCGAGAAGAAACTACCTTCACCGTTCCATATGTAAACTTTTGGTTCCGTTCCAAGTTCTTTCTTTACAACGGCTGATACCTTCAAGTGAGAAAAGAAAAGGTCAAATACAACACCCACATAGTCTGACCGTATTTTTTAAACCCAAAAAAAGAATGCCAAGTGGTACACCTTTTCTGGAGTCCTCCTAGAGAAGGATATCCTTACACTACCACAGGTTGGAAGAACGTTGGATAAAGAAGCTGTCAACTGCTTCGCGAGGTCTCCACCATACCGACAGTACCCTAATTGCATTCAACTAACAATATAAACATAACACAAACATTCCAATTAAGGATTGCATCAAAAAACAGTGAAAGGATGGAGAATATTACTCGTGGGCCCCCCAATATTGACTACAATCAAGGGCTTGGGTAAATGAGCAAACAAATCATGCCAAGAGCTGGCAGCGCTACGAAGGGCAGCAAAATTGAATTGATGAAGAGCTCCCACAGTAAGAACCTAAGGATATAGATTACACATCAATAAAACTGCTTGCTGTCTAGTCGTGTACTCGTGTTTGTTCATATAAATTATTCCTTATGATTGTATTCAATCCGTTTACTCTAAACAAATGCACAAATATACACATATTACACAAGAAATATATTAAAGATAGTAGGCCGAGAACATACAACACGCCTATCAGGAGGTTCACGAGGAGTTATCCACTTCCGCATAAGCCAAGGAACTTGCAACTGTGCCCTTGGAGTAAGGGGATAATAGTCATGCTGAGGGGTGATCACAAGGTCAAACCTTTCCAAATGGGTCCTTGGATGCTGAATCTGGAATCAAAATGCAAGCAGTATTAAGTATGCAAGGTGCGTTATTTACTTGTCAGCATACCTAGAAGCTTATGTGCTCTAATAGAAATACATGTTTATAAGCTTGTGCTCCGGATTATGGGTGCTCAAGAACATGTTTATACACGTTCTTGAGATTAAACTTAAGATCTCTTCCCCAATTTTTTTATTTGGTATGGAAACTTGGTTTTTATGCAGCGCAGCAGATAAAAGAGACTTGTGTGCATATATATTTGATTTCAAAGTTAACATGCTAAGATACTACGACTCCTCACAAACCTGGACAACAAACACATGATCAGACGCCATTTTTCTTATGGAGCTTGCAATAGAAATAGTATCTCTGCCTGATGCAACCACAAGTAATGGCCCTTCCCTGAAAAAAAAAATGAAAAAAAAAAAGAGCGCAATTGATCTAAGAGCTTGGTTAACTGTCTGTGTTGCTCATTTACTCAACCAACAAATACATTCACGTTTTACAGATAAATTGCGCTCCTAATCATACATGAAAGCAAGCCTCCACATGCCAATGCATTCAAGAAAGTGTCATGGCACCATCAAATGATTTTTTTTGTTCTTCTTAAAGCCGAAAAGCATAATTCCGTGCAACAATGTATGTCTAGAATACAAGTCCTGGTAATAAAATGCTTCCTCGGGCTCCAAAATAACTCATGTTTTAGTAAATATAATGTAATGTGTCACCTTCACAAGTAAATACATTAGACGAAATCAAAAAGCCAACATGTTTGCATGGCCAAGGTCCAGCTACAATTTGAATGTTCATTACTTATTCCATAACTAGCAACTTATTCCAGAACAGCTAACATTAGAAAAGGCGAGAAGCGAAGAGAATCGATGCACCTTTTTGTGAGAATTACAGAATTACTATTGATTAACAACTAATTTGAGGTGTCTCACGAATTGTATCTAACCACCTCCAAACAAAATCTCAAACATACAGTCATACAGTATATAATCAAGTTCTAACAACCTTGAAGTCAGTATGAATCTTAAATATATAAAAACTTTCCTTACAATATAGTATACCGACATCCTAACAATAATATACTGATCTCCGAGCAAAACTAAAAGTATAACAGCAGAACATCCTTACGCATCAGCACAGTGGAAACTTACAAAGATCAAAAGCATGAATTAGTATAAACATATTCCAAAATGGGGCAAATAGATAAAAACAACAGCGGCCCTCACTAAGCAAAGTCGTAGACTAAACCCATTACTTTGAGGGGGGGGGGGGAAGGGGGTGTGGCGATGAAAGGGGGACCTTGAAGTGAGTAAGAATCCAAAATACATAAAAACTACCCTCACAATATAGTATACCGACATCCAAACAATAATATACTGATCTCCAACGAGCAAAATTATAACTGCAGAACATCCTTACGCATCAGCAAAGTGGAAACTTACGATAGATCAAAAGCATGAAAAAAGTAAACATATTCCAAAATGGGGCTGGTATATAAAAACAAAAGTGGTCCTCCTTAAGCAAAGTCATAGACATAGACTAAACCCAATGCTTTGGGGGGCAGGGCGGAGGGGGTGGATGAAAGGGGTAGAGAGAGAATTCGCAAACGTATTTCAATTTTACTTGCTTTCCACTAAAGTTCAAAACAAGCAAAAAGGTTGCTTGACCTTATTTTATTAGCACTCTTTACCTTGTTCATCAGCTTCTCAATAAAAAATAATAAGCAGAAAGCAAAGGGTCGTTAGTTATTTTGTCTACCAAAGAACTTGTCTACACAAAAATTTAAACACAATAGACACTAGGGATGATTTGAAGTTGAGAACGGCTTACTTCTCAAAAGTTGCACGTGCCATATTGACAATCTTCTTAGCATCAGCTTCTAAAATAGATGACAGACCTGCATTAGCACCATTTTCTTTGGGCAACAAGGGCGTTAATCTTTTCCCTCTACCACGGACTAAAACTCGTGAATAGCTATATATCTGTGTAATTATATAATACAACTTTTGGTGGACTGATACAGGGAGACAATGCAGCCACTCATTGATTCCTCCTCGTGGCCTTGTTACCCGCTGCACATGTTTAAGAAATGAAAGGCATAGCATAACCACAAATTATCAAGCATACAGATATCTATAAAAAAAAAAAAGACAGAAACTTTTCAATATAAATGCAAAAGGAATCAGCTCGAAGAAACTTATGCTAACCAGTGGAATCGTTAGAATAATCAACAATTCTAAAGAAAGCCAACCAGTCAGTGCAAGCAAACTAGCAAAGTGGATCGCCTAACTGCTAATGCTATATCCAATAACTTCATGAACTATAATCCCGTTAGGGAACAGAAGATTTTGCTGCATAGTCGCACAACCTAGGCCTTTACACTACTTTATGACTACTATAATCATAATTGTAGAATTAAAGAAGGAATCAGCTAGAACAAACTTGTGCTGACCAGTAGAATCGCTAGTAATTTATAAACAGTCTATCCTAAAGAAAACCAAAACAGTCGAGCAAGCAAAATGGATGGAAAAACTGCTGAAGCTTTCCAATAACATCATGAACTTTACTCAGGTGAAGAAACATAAGCTACGCTTTACACAACTCGTTTACTACTATAATCCTAACGTAGAACTCGTGCATCTACCATTTCAACTTCGCATCTATGTAGCTCACAAAATCAAATCCGAATTACTTCCAAATAAGCTTCAAGCAAAAGAAAAAAAAAAAAAAAGGAAGAGGAATAAAAAAAAATGAACTGACATAAAGAGTGTGATTATCGGAGAGGCCGAGAGCATGAAGCAAGCCGATGCTCTGATTTTCAGTAGACGCAAATCCATTCCCGATGACTATCGCTCTCCTGATGACATCGTACATACCACCTTCAAATATATCCGGCACGCCACCACCTAATCCCCGGGGACTCGACGGCGGCTCCGGCAGCTTTATAGGCTTCATCACTTAAATCTATGTATAGAATTTGAACCCTAGATAAGTTACCATATGATTGTATCGTTCTTTTGCAAAGAGAAGAAGAAAAAGTAGCTTGCTTTTGCGGGAAGAAAACGTAATGAATTTGGGCTTCGGGCGGACAGTAATGGTGGATTTGGGAAAGAGAATTTCAAGCCGTGGAAGTTTTCTTTGCAACTGAGAAAAGTTTTTTTATTTGTATTGTTTTTTTTTTTTTAATTTAGTTTATATTTTTAATCTTTTATATTTTTATTATTTGATTAATTTGTTATTATTATTGTTTATTTATATATTAAGTTTAAGTTTATTCTTGACCATTCTGGGTTTATTGGCAACGCGAGTTTTGCATGCGAAATATTTTGAGGATAATACCATCATGGCGGCAAGATTGGGACCCCGGCCGTCCTTCCTCTGCGCAGCATTTTAGAGGAGCGTGATCTTTTACACAGTGGGCTGGGATGGAGGGTAGGTGATGGAGAGTCGGTGTTCATTTTTCATGATGCCTGGACTAGTCGGAAGCCTTTGTTCCGTATTCCGTTTGCAGGGCACGAACTTCCAACGGATTCTAAGGTTTCAGACCTAATGGTTCCCAACTCTAAGGTGTGGGATGTGTAGCGGGTTCAACACTTGTTTCGGCCGTGGGAGTCTAATGCTATTCTAGAGACAACCATTGCCCAAGGGATGTATCCGGATCGGCGGATTTGGCATTATGACCGCATGGGAGTTTATAATGTTCGCTCAAGGTACTTTCTGTTCGTTGTGGCAGGGCCGACTACTTCAGTCGGGGAAAATAAGGTTTGGAGGAGTTGTTGGCAGCTTCCGGTGCAACCACGTATCAGTATTTCTTGTGGCACTGCCTCTGTGATTGTCTCGCTATAGGACAGGGGCTGAACAGGCGGAATATGGGGGATGGTATTTGTTTGGCATGTGGAGAAACATTAGACACGATGCGACATGTCCTTTTTGAATGTGAGATGGCAGCCATAGTCTGGCAGTTGTCTCCATTTTCTGGGGTTCTTGGGCATCTTCGTTCGGCCACTTTTGAGGATTTCTTTCTGAGGTTGTTAGAGGAGCAGGGCGTCCAGGATACCGCAAGATTTGTGTGGCTTGTGTGGGGGATCTGGAAGGCGCGTTGTTCTGCAGTGTTCGATGACCAAGCTGTTTATGTTTCATCGGTTTGTGCACGATCTTTGGCAGCTTCGGCTAGTATGTGGAGGCTATGGAGTCCTACAAAATGCATGCCTTGGCCCAACACCTGCTGGATAAATGGGTGAAGCCGGCTAAGGGGGTGATTAAGGGCAATGTTGATGCTTCGGTTACTGAGATCGGAGCGGGTGTTGGGGTTATTTTCAGTGATTCTCATGGAGCAGTTCTACACACCTTTGCATACCATTTTGATCCTGGGAGACCGGTGGAGTACTTGGAGCTTAAGGCTATCTCTTTGGCCCTAGAGGAAGCGAGGAACTTGGGGATTCGGAGATTGGAGGTCGAGAGTGACTGCTTAACGTGTGTTTCATGCCTTCAACGACCTGTGGAGGATCTTACGACGCAAGGCTGCCTGTTACTTGACTACTTGGCCATAGTTTCTAGTTTCCTATCAGTTTCCTTCATATTTATTCGGCGTGTGGGGAATGTCCCGGTGCATCTTTTAGCTCAACATGCTTTGTCTGTTACTTCTCAGACATCTTTGGGTGCTTTACCTCCGGGTGACGTTTTAGCCGTTTGTTTGGCGGATATTGATTAATAAAATGTTTGTTCCCTCAAAAAAAAGTTTAAGTTTATGAAACCAAATAATATGGATTTTACACTTTTAGTCTCGTTTTTTACCTTCATTTCTCAAAACCACTTCAAAGTTTTACTCACTCGGTCCCAATTTGTTTATGACTTATTCCATTTTTTCAGTCCATTCCAAAAAATATGTCTCATCTCCACCATTAGATAAAAGATAAAATTAGAATCTCTAATCCACACACCTTTTTTTAGTTGCAATAAAGACAACATAATTTCACTCGGACTAAAATACCCTTATATTTCTTTTCGTACGTTTAATCGGATGACCCTTTTTTCCATTAGTTCAAGGGGGAATGGCAAGAATAAGCTTATGAACTTTGTGGTTTGCAACAATAAGCTTTGACCCACACACATATATTTAAGAAAATGAAAAAAGGGGAAAACCATATAAAACATTGCTTTGACAGAAATACCCCCATCTTATCCCATCATATATTATCCCAAAATCCGTAATTCTCTTAATACAATTCCTCCAAATTCTGGCCCTTTGATTAACACTTGCCAGCTTCCCAAATTCACCCTCCGATTCTTCCTAAATTCACCGCATCAACACAGAGTCGAACTTGTGATCGACAAATTTCTTCAATATTCCCTATTCTCCAACCGGAAGTTGATCAACGAAGAACAGAAACTTGAAGAAGCTGATTGGTCGAGTGAATCTAAAAAAGGTACGATTTTGTGGGTGGGTTATAAATCACGTATATTGGTATGTACATGTAGGATTTTGGGCTGCGATTAGTTAAATTTTGTAGTGTGCATGTATGATTTTTGGATGCAATTAGCTACATTTTGTGGTGTTTAATCATTTGTTAGCTCAAACAATGCTGGTGATGTGTTATTAGTTGTTGGTGTTGAATTGAAATTTCTTATTTTGTTGGATATAGATAAGTTGAAAAAATGCCGTTGATTTATGCACTTAGCGAAGAAGAAAGGTCTGCAAAATGTGAAGTTGTTTCCCGATGTTCAATTGGTAAAACAATTGAAGTTTATGAAAAGCTTAACGTCAAGCACAAAGCAATGTTGGAACAGTCTTGTTTTGAACATTTAATCCGTTTGAAGGATATGCAAGCCAACATGATAATACATCAGTTGTTAATGAGGTTGGCGAGTCCATGGAATGTAGATGCCAATGTTTTTTGGTTCAAAGTTGGAGCCAAAAAAATACGATTTAGTGTAGAAGAATTTGCGCTGGTTAGTGGTCTCTTGGTTGGCGACGGTAGCAATGTCGATAAAGGGGTAGGAAAATAGTGTAGATTAGTTAATAAGTATTTTAAAAACTTATCGAAAGTGTATAGGAAGGATGTGTGGGCAAAGTTTAATCGCATTAAGGATGCTAATGACGGTTACAAGCTTGGGTTGATCGTTATATTGACGTACGTTGTGTGGGGATCGGAAGAGAGATGTGCGGTGGGTTGGTGGATCTTTAAGTTGGTTGAGGATTTGGATGCTTTCAATAAGTATCAATGGGGAAACGTTTCTTATGAAGCCACTGTCTATGTTTGGAGGAGGGACATGAGGGATTGTTTCAAAAATCCTCCAATCGGATATACTCTATATGGTTTTCCGCATGCTATATATATATATATATATATATATATATATATATATATATATATATATATATATATATATATATATATATATATATATATAGCTTGTTAAAGTTTTTTGATTATGTTCGGTCCATCACTTGAATGTAAATGCATCGTAGGTTTGGGCACTTGAAGCTATTCCTTCTTTAAGGAAGTTTGCCGAGATTGTTGACGAAAATGCTCTCCCAAGTTTGATGAAGTGGGGAGCGGTAAAAAGGGTCAGCTCTGTAATTCAACTTATTCTTCAATCGAGAGAGGTAGCGATGTATAATTTGTATATTAAGTTTGGTATGTACATGCAGCCTACACATTATTTATTAGTAGTATACAATGCAGGTGGAGGCGGTTCGAAAGTTGGTTCCATCTGAAGCTGAAAAGGAAAAAGCTTATTTTTTGATGCCCCGGGAAGATGAAGTTGAAGATGATGAAACTACTTATGACAATGCACCTGAGCAATCAACGGGTAACGTTGATTATGAAAAGTTAAAAGAATTGGTAAAAATTTGTTGTGAGTGAAGAGAACAAAAGAATGTGCGAAGAGTTGGTAAAAGTTGTTGAAGAGAACAAAAGAATGTGCGCTTTAGTGGATACGCTACAGCGTAAAGTTAAATTGATGGAGGTTCGTCTTTCTTGTGAATGTGAAAAATTAAAAAATGATGCTATACATGCAAGTGAAATGGAAGGTAATGAAGAGTTGAATGAAGAGGAAGATGAAACTGTGGAGGCATCCCGAAACGGCAAAGGTATGAAGTTAAATTTGTCCTTTATGTTGTTGATAAAGGAGAGAACTAGTTTATAACATTTTATTTCTTGAAATTATGATTAGGAAATGCCGTAGTTGAAGAGAAGGAGGTAGGGGATGAACCTAATACCCCGGTTGAGGAAACGGCCGTAGTTGAAGAGAAGGAGGTAGGGGATGAACCTAATGTCCCAGTTGAGGAAACGGTTGAGGAAACCCGAAACGGTGAAGGTATAATGTGAATCTTGTCCTTTTGATTTGTTAATTATGTATTTTGATGAGAGAAATAGTTAATAACATTTTATTTCTTGAAATTGTGATGTAAATGGTGGCATAGAGGAGGAGCAGGCTGATATAAGGGAGGAAGGTGAGGGAAACCCAAACGGCGAAGGTAATTAATCTGTCTTTTATGTGTTTTGGTGAGATTGGTGAGAGGCGAGGTGAGTAAAAGGGATGTTTTGGAAATCAAAGACGAAGACGATCGGGATGATTTGGAAGAAAAGGGCAAAAAAAAGGTGTAAAAGGTAGTTTTACAAAAATAATTAATTTGTGTTTATGTCAGTAGGCATATATGTGTAATCCAAAGTAATTACGTCATTGAATGTTTTATGAAGTCGTACGTTTCGATCTACCGCTAACGCCGAAGAAAAGAAGAGCTTGTGACAACCCTCTTATCAAACTAGCGAAAAAGATGAAAGTGAAGAAGTTTAATGAGTATGATCCATTCCGAAAAATGGATACCGTGCTGATGAAGCGTGTTGAAAAGTTTATGGCTTCATGTGAAGACAGGTATCAATGTCATACGGTTAAAGTAAAGGGCGTTTAAACCCTAATTTGTAAACCCTATTTTGATGATTAATTTGTTTTTCTTCCTTTTGATTTACATAGTGCACATGTGAAGTTGGTTGACGCTGATATCGAAGTAGGGATTTTGAAAGGAATTGCAAACCGGGGGCCAAGCTTGCCAAGCAACGTAAGTAGTATATGCTTTAGATTTTACAATAATACAACAGTTTAGATTGAAATGTATGATTTTGTTAAGTAGTAGTATTTATATTTAGGTGTTGGATAGTTCATTGTGTGAAATTCACCGGTGATGCTTAAAGTACCCGAATCTATCTGACCAAGATGCCCGTGTCCTTGATCTCAATTTGCAACATATGTCAAAAACTTCCACACACTAAACATGAAACGCTCAAGAGAAGCAGAATTTAATTCAATATTTAGGCATATTGTGAACGGGACAGCTCCGGAATGTAGCACACCATGGGAAGGTTGCAAGACATTGTATGTGCCGATGATAGAGAGAGATCATTGGTTTCTTTTGAAAATTGATCTGAGTGCGAGGATAATTTTTGTGTATGACAGCCTTCCGGGGCATATTAGAAAGGTGATTCTTGCAAGGTGTGTCATGCCTATGCAAGTTGTCATACCGCTTTTAATGCAGAAGCTTATAAAAGGCTATGAGAAGTATTCTGAGAAAAAGCTAGCGGTGTTGAGTGTTAACGGTGAATTTTATGGTTTTATCGCTTTATTCCGTAACAATATTCTTCGTATTTTATTACTTTTTAAAGAAAAGTAGGAGTTTAATTGAAATATTGAGGGGTTGTGTATGAAAAGGATTAAAATGCAAATTCGAGCGATTTATGTGGTTTATTAGTCATTTTCTATCTATATATATATTTCTACAGGTTGCATGTTTTTACCCCCTTGTAGATATACATTTTTCGAGCTAAAAAGAGTATTAAATGGTGTCAATGATCGAGTTTATACGAAGGAAAAGAGATAAAGATGAGAAAATCACTTTTTGACTAAGTTGAACGCACGTTTGATGTAGCGTCCACTGGACTGGCGTCCACTATTCCGGACTGGCGTCCAGAAGGAGATTTTTGATTCAGAGTTTGATGATTTTTAGCGAACGAGCGTCTGATTTTGCATAGGACGGACGTCCAAGAAGACTCGGCCCGACTCGATGAATTTTGTGAAGCTTGGACGGGCGTCTACCTTTCTGGACGGGCGTCCAATAGCCGACTTAACCCTAGCCGCCTCAAAATCTTATAAATACCAGCGTGTATTGAACCCTAATGCACCATATCATATCATTCACTCAAAAATACACACAGCAGCCGCACTAAACACATAAAAAGATGAGTCTTCTTCTTTCAATTCTTTCTTGGAGATCAAGGATGATTGAGGGCTAAACGGTTCATAGAGGACAACGGGATGAAGCCAACACAACACCATCACAACCAAGGGATTTTCAAGTAGCGATTGTTAGTGAGTTTGAGTTTTATTTTCCTTATCAATTGAATAGATTTGAATGTTTGTTTTATTAGATTGAGAAATCAATGAAACGTTTATCTGTTTTGAATTTTAATGAGAATTAGATTCATGTATAGAACCGTTCTTTTGATACGATTAATAATAATTCAAGAGATTGTTTATTATTGATTGGGTAGGAGATTCGGAGACGAACTCATGATCATGTTCTTCATTGTTATGTTTGTTTTACTTGAGAAAGAAAACGAACCCTAAATAAATTTGATTAAAGAAATTAGATCGAATTTAGGTTAGATCATACCAAAGAATTTAATTTAACTCATAACTTGGTTGGGTGGTGGTTGTTTGGTGGATCCTTGTTGCCCTACTGTTCCTTTATATTCATAAGAAAGTTCGTACTTTTTTGCATATCGGTTTAGATTTTTTTAGTTTAATTGAATTTAATTTGATTGTTTCAACTTTTATTTCCTTCATTGTTATTTTGATATTTTCTGTTTTGTCAGTTTAGACAAACCTATTTAGGATTATAGAATTCATAGACTTTAGTAGTTTTAATTAGATTTTCGTGACAATTCACCATACGTTAACTGTAATTAATCCGATAAACGTTCGATTCCCTTAGGACGACCCGGTAACACCTTTACTACGAGCCTTGCACTTGGGGTGTTCCGGTAATTATAAATTTAAAACTAGTTTTTACCGAACAAGTTTTTGGCGCCGTTGCCGGGGAATCGGTAACGGTTGTCGGATTCTACTTAGGACAGTTTTCTGTGTCAAAAGGGATCGCTATAGCACGCGGTAGTATTTTGACCATAACTTTCGGCTCGAGTGTCCGGTTGGCGCGCAGGACCCCAATTCGGAAAGCTCGTTCCGACGCCGACGACATGACGAATGGCCCTTAGGCCGTTCGACACCGTTTTCGAGGTCAAAATCTGCTGTTTTCCCTCCATTTTGGCCCTAGAAGATTTCAACACGTTTTTTTTTACCGTCTTAGTGCCTTTTCTGTTTTAAATTTTTCGTAGGTAGGTTTCGTTTCTTGTTTCTGTTTCTAGATCTTTTTCTAAATTCAAAAATATTAAAAAAATAAATAAAAAAAAGAGCCTTTCTGAACGGGCGTCCAGACCCTGAACGCCCGTCTGCCCCAAATTGTCTTCTGAACGCTAGTTCAATAACCTGAACGAGCGTTCACCTCCAAAATTCCCCCTGAACCAGCGTTCACTCATACTGAACGCCGATTCAATCTCTCCTCTCTTCTCTCCTTCTAACCCTCTAAACCCTCTAATCTTCTCTACACTCGTTCTCATCAACCCTAAGGTTGATTTCTTCCTGTTCTGCTTTTCTGGTTTATGCAAACCAGGAGCAAAAAGGGACCGTTATTGTATTGTCCTGAACCTGAACGGGACATTGTCAAGAGAAGACTTTTCCCAAATCCTGACAACATGAGCGAACACGGTTCTAGCGATGACGAACCGGAGAACCAAGGGAATAATGACCAAAATCCTCCTGGCATGGATCCCGCTCAGTTAAACCAAATTCTGATGCAAATGTTGCAGAACCAAGAATAACGGCAAGCCTGGATAAACCAAATGCAACAACAACCTCGGATAGGTCGTTCAACAAGAACGCCCCCGAGCGGCCGCAAATTGTTGTGCGAAGACCCTTATGCGCCATATCTTGATCAAGATTTCTTGGAAGGACATAGACCAATTAGGCCTCCGGAGATGGGAGGAATGCATTTTGATTTAAAGAATGGAGTTGTGGGGATGGTCCAAAATAGTTCTTTCCATGGCACTGCTGCAGAAGACCCACATGACTTCTTGTCGACTTTTGTGCAAATATGTGAAACAGGGCACTACCCTGGCGTTCCTTCAGAAGTCGTTAAATTGAAACTATTCCCGTTTGCCTTGAAAGGTGAAGCAAATCGATGGTTTAAGTCCTTACCCCATCACTCTCTTCATGACTGGGCTGATGTTAAAAGAGCCTTTGCTCTGAAATTCGTTTCACCTGGAACGATAATGGACCGTAAACGAGATATAGCTACTTTCGAGCAATTAGAAGGAGAGAGTGTGGGAAAGGCCTGGGAGAGGTTGAATTTGTTAATGAGGAAGTGCCCTAACCATGGATACACTCGACATGAACTTCTAGAATTATTCTATCGGGTGTTACTCAACCCAATAGAGATTACTTAGATTCCACACTCATGGATCGTTTTTAGGAGGAGGAGATGATGCGCCTACGGGGCAGCAAACAATAATAGCTAAGAATAACATGTGGGCTACTCAAAAGAAGACCCATGTTAGTGGAAGCAAAAAGGAGGTCGCCGAAAGTAATTCGGAGACAAAACTGCTAGTTGCTCAAATGGAAATAATGAACAAACAACTAGCCAACATGCAAATGAAGCAGCAAGAAGGGCTAGCAGAGGTGAATTACTCGGGCATGCAGGCCGGGAATATGATGAATGAGGAAGTGCATGCCATGGAGAACCAGAATCAATCTTTCAGAAGCTTCAGTCAAAATTCTGGTCAATCGAGTCAAACTCAAAACCGTAACTATTCGGGAAACCCGCGAAATAGTTATTATACACCACCTGGTGCATCCAATAACCAAAGACCCCAAGGTAACCGGGCTCAAACGCAAAATCAACAAACCCCACCTATGTCTCTCGAAGAAATTTGATGAGCTAGTAGACATGGTGAAAACACTAGCCACCGGTCAAAAAACGATGGAGAGACGGATAGGTCGATGGTGATCAACAAAGGGCGAGCGAGACCTCCGGGAAGACCGCCTAGTTATACGTATAAAAACCCTAAGGCGGATGTCGGTGCTTGTAATGCCATCACACCGCAATGGAATTATGGACAAGAGGAGGAGTTGAATGCGGTCACCCTCAGAAGCGGTAAGACAGCTGAACCCGAAAAGTTATCGGGAAACGAGTAGCCCCTCCTGACGCCATGAGTTCAGGAGGGGGCAATCAAAAATTAAATTCCAAAGAAAGCAACAGTGAGGAAGAGCTGAATGATGATGATTCTTCGGGGGATAGTGATGAGGAGGCTGAGAA
Source organism: Gentiana straminea (assembly GCA_036785695.1). NCBI lineage: Eukaryota > Viridiplantae > Streptophyta > Magnoliopsida > Gentianales > Gentianaceae > Gentiana > Gentiana straminea. The sequence goes on along the minus strand of JAVUPR010000514.1, from coordinate 2,867,964 downwards.
GAGAAGTCAGGTAGCTGAACACTTGACTAAAAAGAAAACTGAGAAGTTTGTCGTGGAAGGACAAGGAGGACGAAGCCATTAAAAGTCAAACTATAATCAATCATTCGAAAACCCTTCCTTATCCGGCAAAGAAAAGAGAGAATATCTTGAACTCTGACAAACAGTATGTCGGGGTGAGAAAGATGCTTAGAGATACTATGGTGACTATGCCACTTACTGAGGTATTAACTGAGATGCCTAAATGCTCTAAGTATCTTAAGGATGCCCGTGGAAGTAAGAAGAAGCTAAAGGGAATGGCGTAAGAGGTGCTAAGAGAAGAATGTTCAACGGTTTCACAGAGCGTTGCAATCAAGCGAGGTGACCCCGGACGACCTTCAATCTCTTGCATGATTGAAGGCCACACGTTCCACAATGTTTTATGCGATTCAGGGGCCTCTGTCAATGTGATGCCATTGAACGTCTGCAAGAGTCTCGGGTTGGACAAAAGGCTAAGGGAGCGTCCCGTCTCTTTTCAGTTGGTGGACCGATCTAGCCGTTTAGCAGTTGGTTGTGTTAACAACGTCCTTATCCATGTTAAACATTTAGTTTTTCCAACTGACTGGGTCATACTGGATTACCAGTCTGACAAAGAGATGCCCCTGATTCTGGGACGGCCTTTCTTAAATACTTCTGCCTCCACCATTGACTTCCAAACTGGCCAAATCACTCTGAGAGTAGAGGACACTTCCGTTACCCTCGAGCAAGGAAAACATTCTACGGAAGCTCCAACCCAGGAGATCTCATTCATTGAAGCAATCTATGGAGATGAATCCGACCCTGAGGAAGAGCTCACGGAGATAGGAGCCCCGGGATGTTATAACTCAACAACTTGCGCACACCGAGCCTAAGAGTGAACGGAAAATGCGGGACATTCCGGGGATGAGCGACAATGATTTGAAGGAGCTCAACCAGCGGACTTTAACCCCGCAGGAGGAAGTTTTAATGGGTAGTTGGGACGAAATAGATTTCTGGAGAGAAACTACCAATTGGGAGTTGGATGATTGGGAGCAGCTTGCAGAAGAGCTTGAAGAAGAAGAACTTAAGAAGATGGTTAAGCATAAGAAAGAAAAAACGGAAGCTGACAGGAAGATTCCTCTAGATGATGTCATTCAATACCTTTCTAGGGTTACGCCTCGGGAAGATGAGGTATTCTTCAGTCAACCACTTCAAGCCCACAAGGAAAAATGTGGCCCCTTAAAATCCAGTATTGAGCAACCCCCTACTGACTTGGAGCTTAAACCGCTTCCGCAGCACCTTAAATACATATTCCTTAAAGACGGTGATAAGTTGCCTTTGATCATCTCGTCTAAACTCGAGCCAGAGCAAGAAGCAGAATTAATCAAAGTGCTTGAGAAACATATCCTCGCGTTCGGATGGCGGTGGGCGATATCGGAGGAATCGGCCCGTACGTGTGCATGCATAAGATTCGAACGGAGGAAGGAGCGAAAAGGTCGACAACCTCAAAGGAGGCCGAATCCGCACACGCAGGAGGTTGTCAAAAAGGAGATTATCAAATGGCTTGACATGGGAATTATTTATGCCATAGCCGATAGTGAGTGGGTCACCCTACTCAAGTTGTGCCAAAGAGGGGAGGCATTACGTAGAAAAGAACGAAAAAGGGGAAGAAGTTGCCTTACGCCTTGTGATCGGCTATAGAGTTTGCATTGATTATCGCAGGTTAAATGAAGTCACCGCTAAGGATCATTTCCCCCTCGCCCTTCATTGACCAACTTCTAGAAAGACTGAGTGGTCATAAGTATTATTGTTTCCTCGATGGATATTCTGGTTATTTCCAGATAGCCATCGACCCTAATGACCAGGAAAAGACTACGTTTACGTGTCCATCAGACACTTTTGCCTTTCGCAGAATGCCATTCGGCTTATGCAAAGCACCCGCGACTTTTCAACGGTGCATGTTGGCCATTTTTTATGGACTAGTGGAGAAATGTATGGAAGTCTTCATGGATGACTTCTCAGTCTATGGAGACAGCTTTGATGAAATCTTAAAGAACCTAGATATGGTGCTCCAACGTTGTGTTGAGAAAAATCTGGTGCTTAACTGGGAAAAGTGCCATTTTCTAGTCGAAGAAGGGATTGTTTTAGGACACAAGGTGTCCAGTGATGGTATTCAGGTGGATAAGGCTAAGGTAGAAGCCATTGAGAGAATGTCGTACCCGAAGACAATGAAGGAGGTACGAGGATTTACGGGACATGTGGGCTTCTATCGGCGTTTCATTAAAGACTTTTCGACGATAGCAAAGCCGTTATCCAACTCCGCCGAAAGAGGAAGTGGAGTTTTTGTTTGATGATGGGTGTAAGCAAGCTTTTAATAGCTTAAAGGACAAGCTAACCAGTGCCCCCATTTTAATCGCGCCCGACTGGACTAAACCTTTTTGAAGAGAGTTTGAGAATGTGATAAACACAAGAGTAAACTTCAACTTAGTTTATTCATTGAGTAAAAAGATGTATAAATAAATACAATTGAGATAGAGAGACTAGCTAGCTAGCTTGGGCGGCCACTTGAGTATGTAGATGTGGGCGGCAAGCATGCAAAAGTAAAAAGTAAAAGTTATGTCTATGACATAAAGTAAACTAGAGTTTGACATATTAATTGTTTATATGACTCACAATTAATATGTCTTTTACAATTAATTTTACAATTAAATAAGGTGTACAAAATATTATGCACGAAATCTCGAGGCTCGGCAATCTGCCGAGCACCTGTCGAAGCCTCGGCGACCGAGTCCGCCGAGTAATATTTCCACACCCCCTCAAACCGGGTTGTATATGTTGATGCACCAAGTTTGCTACTTAGTCTCCGAACATAAGAGGTGGAATAGCCTTGGTAAGAATATCGCATTCGATCCGCCGAGGGAACATACTTGGAGTTGAATAATCTTGGCATCAATCTTCTCCTTCGTAAAGTGTCCGTCAATGTCCACATGCTTGGTTTTATCATGATGGATCGGATCTTCTCGCCATGCATAAGGCTGAATTATTATCACAACAGAGTGTGATAGGTTGCCGATACGGTTGCCGAAGTTCCGTCGGTACCACTTTTTAGCCATAGAGCTTCACAAATGCCAAGTACAAGTGCCTTAGTTCACTTTCAAGATCGCTTCTTGACACGATGGGTTGTTTCTTGCTCCTCCAAGTAACCGGTTCCCCCATATATATGAGCAATAGCCTCGTGGTAGACCTCCTGTCAATGTGACATCCACCCAATCGGCATCGGTGTAGACCTTGATTGATCTATCGGAGACTTGGTGAAGTGCGGCCTTGGCCGGAGTGGATTTTAAATACCTCGCATCCTATTCACGCATCCCAATGTTGCTCGGTAGGGCAATGCATGAATTGACCGACCGCAGACCGACCCCATATGCAATATCGGGTCTTGTGTGAGAAAGGTATATGAGTTTGCCTACAAGCCTTTGATATTGTTCTTTCCCGACAAGAATGTCACCATGCGAGAGGGTATGACCGGGTTCTACCGGAGATACGACGAGTTTGCATCCCAAAGATGCCGCTTTCCTTCGAGGTCCAGACATACTTCCTTTGGGAGACCGAAATGCCATTGGTGGTTCTAGCTACTTCCATACCAAGAAAGTACTTGAGGTAGCCCGCATCTTTAACTTGGAACACCTTTGCCGGTAGAGTCTTCAAGTTCGGATCTCGCAGAGTCATCTCCAAGTAAGGATGATATCATCCACATATACAATTAGAATGGATCTCCTCTCGGTTGGTTGTCTTGACAAACATGGTGTGATCGAGTTGCATTGATGATATCCAAGCAGCTTTAACCACGGTAGTGAGTTTTCCAAACCATGCCCTTGGTGATTGCTTCGGGCCATATAGAGATTTCCTCGGTTGCACACCTTGCCTTGAGTATGAGGATTGATAAAACCAGGGGGTACAAATCATATAAACCTCCTCGGTGAGGTCCCCATTTAGAAAGGCATTTTTTATGTCCAATTGGTGAAGAGGCCAGTCAAGTTGGACAGCTAGGGAAATCAGTACCCTGACAGTGTTGAGCTTTGCTACTGGTGCAAAAGTTTCCTTATAGTCAATGCCATAAGTTTGAGTGAATCCCCTTGCTTCCAATCTGGCTTTATACTTGTCAATTTTACCATCAGCATTGTATTTGATAGTGAATAACCATCTCGCACGCCTAACTCGTTTTCTTGCCTTTGGGAAGAGTTGTGAGGTCCCAAGTATGATTATCCAAGAGAGCGATCATCTCTCGTTTTAACAAAGACCTTCCACTTATCATTTTGAAGGGCCTCCCGAATATTCCTAGGGATAGAGTGAGAGTCCGGTCTTGTGTAAACATGGCAAAGACAGAGACAACCGATCATAAGATAAATAAGTATGAATAGAATGATCGGTGCATGATCTTTTCCCTTTCCTTAGAGCAATAGGCCGTCATCTACTTCGCAGACCGCCGAGGGTCGATGGGCCGGGGTCCAGCGGACTCGGTTCGCAGGTTGCCGAGGTTCGGTTCGGCGAGCTCGCGGGTCGGGACTCGGGTCGGCCAGACTGGGTCCGACCGCCGAGGGTCGCAATGTGAGTATCCGCGGGATGCCGAAGATTATGAGTCCGCCGAGGGTAAATGGTTTGCCGAGGGAACGGACTTAGTTCAATCTCAATCGTGTTTCCATCGTTGATCGGCTCGCAGGTTTGTCGTAATATGGAGTCCTTTCAAAGAATTTCACATCCATAGAATTGTAAAATTTCTTTTCGGTGGGAGAGTAACACTTGTAACCTTTCTCGTCCCGTGCATATCCAAGGAAAATGCACTTATGAGCTTTAGGATCAAGTTTACTTCGTGTTGAGCATGGATATAAACAAACACAAGGTACAACCAAAGATCTTTGGAGGCAATTGGGTAATAAGATGAGAGCAAGGAGTGTGTGGTCGGCGGGGTTTGGAGAGGAGTTTTGAAACCTAACACTCTGCCGGGGAAGTCTGTTGATTAAATATGTAGCGATCAATATAGCTTCACCCCACATGTATTTAGGAACATGTGTAGTGAACATGATTGATCCGGCCATTTCCGACGGATGCTGTTCTTTCTTTCAAAGAACCCCATTCTCGTTGAGGTGTTTCCACACAACTACGATATGAACAATTCCTCTGTTTGTCAAGAAGTTACCGAGGTTAGACTCATAGTATTCCGAGCATTATCGCCTCTTTAAGATCTTGATCTTAGTATCAAATTGGGTGGAGACCATGTGATAAAATTCTTGGAAGATAGGTCCAACTTCGATTTGTCTTTCATTAAGAACGACCAAGTGTTTCGGTATGATCATCAATGAAGGTTACAAACCACCTTTTTCCCCGTTATACTTTTCACTCTTGAGGGTCCCCATACATCACTGTGAATTAGGGTGAAAGGGGAAGAGGGCAAGTGAGGTAACTTAGCATACACAGATTTGGTGAGTTTAGCAAATTGACAAATATCACATTGAAGATCATTAAGATTACATCCTTTAAACAATTCAGGGATTAAAGACTTTAAATAACCAAAACTTGGATGTCCTAGTCTATAATGCCATAACATGATATTGTCTAGGTTTTGAGTGCAGGCTGCTGAGGCAGATTCTGTCTTCAGTCTTTTGTCTTCAGCAGGGTTGATCACAAACAGTCCTGAGCAGGGTTTAGCTTGCCCAATCACTTCCTGAGAAGAAAGATCCTGGAATGTACACTGATTCTTATTAAAAACAACGAATCAATTCGGATCTTTAGTGAGTTTACTTGACGTATATAAGGTTACGGTCTAACTTTGGAACAAACAGACATTCTCGTAGATATATCGATTAGTAAGTTTAACCTTCCCAACACCTTTTGCATAAGAAACAGAACCATCGGCGGTCTTAATTCGTGAATTTGGTTGCATGGCATATATTGGGTAATAAGGTTTTTATTACCGGTCATATGGGAAGAAGCCCCGAATCAACAATCCAAGTCTCATTACTAAGAGGTGAGTAAAATATACCCGTTTTAGCATGAGTGGCCATTTCGGTGGGGAGCTACCTTCCGATGCCGAGCAATAAAGGCTCTAAAGGCGACAAGAACCGAGCATTCGGCTTCTTGTCATTCTCCTCTTCACACCGATAAGTTTGCCTTGACTTTCCCTGGTTGGTTTTGAGGTTTTAGAGGGGGTAGGTTTGCCATGTAGCTTCCAACAATTGTCCTTGGTGTGATTTGTGCGTTTGCGGTGATCACGAACGGCTTTCCGGCTTTCTCGGTAGGCTTTCGTAAGTCTCATTAACCTTCGGCGGGCGGTACCTTCACTAGGGTTGTCGGCGGGGAGTTCGGCGAAGATCACTTTCCTCCTCGCTTTCCTCATGTTTGACCTCGGCAAACATGGATTTGAGATTTGGAAGAGGTTTAGTAGCAAGAATTCTACCTCGACATCATCAAGAGTAGGATTCGGTGCGGTAAGGAATTTGAATACTCTCTTTTTCTCGATAATGTCTTTAAAGAGTGCGATCTTTAACATCATTCCAGGGGTGAGTTTCCAACATATCTAGGTGTTGCCATGCCTTAGATAGTTGATTAAAGTATTGAGTTACGTACATATCCCCTTGTCGCAATTTTGAATCGAGCTTCGAGTTCATAGACTTCGGATGTATTGTCCTTTTTTGAGTAAAGGTCTCGGCATTGTCCCGCATTTCCTTAGCGGTGTCATACATCATGAAGTTCTCATCGATCTCTTTTGTCATAGACCTCGTGAGGATGGTCATGACTTGGTTATTTTCTCGTGTCCCATGCTTCAAACTTGGGGTCGGTTTCGAGCGAGGGCGGGTTTGGAACCAGACAGATATCCCATCTTGCCCTGGCCGGAGATATACATTTTCATAGACCTTGACCATAGCAAGTAGTTGTTACCATCAAGTTTATGATTTGTAAAAGAAGAGTGTTCAGTTATCCCAGTCTGCTGAGGCAGCTGTGAGTCTACTGAAGAAGATGAAACTTCGGATAATGTTGACATTTTCCTGAAAAAGAACTGAGTTTTGCAGCGGATTTTAGAACTCAGTAAGGCGCTCTGCTACCATGAAGAGAGTTTGAGAATGTGATAAACACAAGAGTAAACTTCAACTTAGTTTATTCATTGAGTAAAAAGATGTATAAATAGATACAATTGAGATAGAGAGACTAGCTAGCTAGCTTGGGCGGCCACTTGAGTATGTAGATGTGGGCGGCAAGCATGCAAAAGTAAAAAGTAAAAGTTATGTCTATGACATAAAGTAAACTAGAGTTTGACATATTAATTGTTTATATGACTCACAATTAATATGTCTTTTACAATTAATTTTACAATTAAATAAGGTGTACAAAATATTATGCACGAAATCCTGAGGCTCAGCAATCTGCTGAGCACCCTGCTGAAGCCTCAGCAGACTGAGTCTGCTGAGTAATATTTCCACACTTTTGAACTAATGTGCGATGCCTCTAACTACGCAGTGGGCGCAGTTCTAGGGCAGAGAATTGATAAAAAGTTCAGGCCGATTTACTATGCTAGCCGCACTTTGAACCCAAATTTCAATGCAATTACGCCACTACCGAGAAGGAATTCTTGGCAGTCGTTTTTGCTATTGACAAATTCAAAAGTTATCTTTTAGGGTCCAAAGTGGTGGTGTGGACAGATCACGCAGCACTACGCTACCTTATGGGCAAAGCAGACGCTAAACCAAGGTTACTCAGATGGATTCTGATACTACAGGAATTTGACCTCGAAATTAAGGACAAGAAGGGTAGTGATAATGTTGTAGCTGACCACTTATCTCGCCTAGTGAACGAGGGTGGCGAAGCCCCTAAGGAGATAGGCATGACTTTCCTACAGAGCAATTGATGAAGCTTGATACAGTTAGGCCGTGGTACGCTGATTACGTTAACTACTTAGCAAGTGGGCATTTAGAAGA